>OY720442.1:72532286-72860860 GCA_963082915.1 Dolichopus griseipennis | reverse complement strand
TACCTAGTCTAGATCAATATATTACAAACGGAGGAGCAATTTTAATATACCCATGTCATAATATGTATGCACGGGTATAAAAATGTGCCTACATAGCATCACTCTGTTTACAAAAATTTACATCATTTGAAGTATAGTAAAAACATTTTAACCATCGGTAGGTATTGCAGAGTCTACTTTAGAACGTGAGAAATGATACAAATTTTAAAGAAACTTGGTAGAAACAAATCAGCCGGTCCAATTTTAAAAAAAAAAGGTAATAAGAGAACGATTCTTCAGACTTCCGCCCTATAGCTAAAACTTCCATTCTTTCGGAAGTTTACGGAAAAACCCAGAAACCAAAAGCTATTGAAATAACTGGATCATGTAGGCTTGGTTCACGATCGACAATGCTGGTTCAGAGTCTATCGTTTTGGTGATTCATGGCTTAGCTTTGTGAGAAGTTCATTATTAGCCTTCACCTTTCTTGTGGACTTAATGTTTTAGCGCTGGATACATCTAAAGCCTTCGACCAGGTATGGCATGCTGCTTTGTTAGCAAAATGCATAGCTTTAGGGTTAGGTAGGGTTTTTATTAAATTTTCTTTCGATACATTTGTATCACAGGTTCTTTCCGAAATTTTGGTTTCAATGAGTGAAAAAAACAAACAACATAAGAAAAAAAAATTATTAGTTAAGTGACCGTTAAAATTTGTGGATTGAAAAGTAATTAATAATCACTCCAAATAATTATTTTTTTTAAAAGAATTTACATCAATATTCGAAACTCATCATACCGAAATTACTTTTTTATACTCGTCCATACTTTTTAGGCCATAAAGTGGTATACAACCAATATACAATTAAAATTATCAAGGCCCAAAATATCCGTAGAATCATTGAAATTCACTAAATCTGAAAGAACAGTCTGCATAATTATACCAAAAAATGGATCCAATCCAATTTGACTTCCTTTTTTAGCACATTTTCAAAAAATTTTGTAAAAATGTGCCTATATAGCTTCACTCTGTCCGTCCGTCCGTCCGTCCGTCCCTTTTTACCTACGATTGACAAAAAAATATCAGGAATGGATAGGTATTGCAATAAAAATAATTTAATGTTCAAATTTTTTTTTGTAGCCCCCCCCAATTCGGAGCTACAGCCCTACGAAATTGAAAAAAGCCCCGTATTTAAACAGTTATAATTAGAGTTCTATAAGGTATATCTCCAACCTGAAAACGGTAACAGACAGCTGCTTTTATAAGCTTTACAAGTTTTTAAAAGCCAATTGTATAGGATTACCATACGGTACTAAAATTTACCCTTATTCAAACTAAGTTTTACAAAATTTTTGATCCCTCATAACTTCGGAACGGCTAAATCTGAAATTTTGGGAGAAGTTAGATCCTTAGAAATAAGTAAGAGTCAGTTAACAAAATTTTTTTGTCACGGCCCCTCTTTAGGAGCTGTAAGGGGTCGAAAATTGAAATTTTGCTAAAAATTTAGCTTTTAAACACCTATAACTTGAATACCTGTCAAAATTTTTTTTTATTTGTATACAAAATTGAAAGCTCAAAAACGAAAGTTTCAATTAGTGTCAAAGGTTTTTCTTAATTTTGACTTTGTCCGTCCGTCCGTATGTTTACAAAAACTTTTACACCGTTTGAAATAGAGTAAAGAAATTTTAACCACGGATAGATATTACAAAAAAATTAATTTCGTAGAAGAATTTTTTTCTGTAGCCCCACCCGTTACGGAGCTACAGCCCCCCAAAGTTTGAAAAAGCCCTATTTTTAAATTATTATAACAAGAGTTTTGTTAAGTGTATTTTCAATCTGAATGGCAAAAGATAGCTGGTTCTATAAGCTTTACAAAAATATAAGGTTAAAATGTATAGGGTTACCATACGGTACTAAAATTTACCATTAAGCTAAACTCAACTTTTGCAAAATTTTTGGCCCCATATATCTTCTAAACGGTTCAACCTAGGCTCTTGATATTTTGGAGAAGTTAGGTCCTTCAAAATTAATAGGAGTCGGTTAACAAAATTTTTTTGTCACGTCCCCTGTTTAGGAGCTATAAAGGCTCGAAAATTGAAATTTTGCTATTTTCAACCACCTGTAACTTTAACACCTGTTAAAATTTTTTTTTACAAATATGCAAAATTTACAGCTGCAGCATTATATTTCAACATCCGTTAAAGGTTTTTCTTAAATTTGAAAGGGTCTCTTTAATTGAAGAAATTGTTTCTTAGTCTTAACCATTTTTGGTTAGATAATAATATTCTAGGTAAAATTCCAAATTTTGTTGGAGTTCCAAATTGATTTCCTAGAACCGGAAAAAAATGGAAGGGTGAACACAGGAGGGGGGTGAGCAGATACATCATAAGTTTGCTAAGCAAAAATTTGGGAACCTTCCCCATTGAAGGGCTACTAGGTCTTCAAAATTAAAACTTTTATGTTCTTATAAAACAGTAACTTATTCACCAGTGTAAGTTTTTCCAAAATTAAACGTTAACATTGAAGCTCCAACATTATATTTGGCACTTATTAACAGGTTTTCTTGAATGCATTGGGGTTGTATTCTAAGTATTTCACTATTAATCATATAATTAATTATTAATGAAATAACAAAATTATAATATTATCATATATATTTTTATAAAAATAAATGATAAAATACTCAGTAAGAAACCGTATATAATTTTGAAAATGTGCTTTTTAAAAACCCTTAGTTTTTTTCCCTCACTTGTTTAATATTTCATTTATTGTTTGTCCCCAACCTAAGGAATTTACTTGATTTGTTTTTCGCTTCTTTTCAATATTATTTTATTTTGGTTTGTTATTATTTGATTACTAAATTTTATAATCTTACCCCTTTTTTTTTTTTACTTTTGATTTCTTTAATTTAAACAAATGATGAAAAAAACCAAGGGTTTTTAAAAAAGCACATTTTCAAAATAATATAGTGTTTCATACTGAGTATTTTATCGGAATATACCTAATGTTGAAGTTTCAATTTTAACGTTTAATTTAAGAAATATATACGTTGGTGATTTAGTTACTACTTACTTATAGAAACAGTAAATTTTTTAATTTTTAAATCCTAATAGCCCCTCTAGGGCTATTAGGACTCCTCTTCCTCCAACTTTTCCTTTAAGCCTTTAAACCTTTAAGGAATTAAATTGTGAATTCTACCAAAATTTGGAATTTTACTTATACGCAAAAATAGTTAAAACTGAGAGATATTTTCTTCAATTTAAAGAACCGCTTTTAAATTAAAGAAAACCTTTTAACATAAAGCTAAAGTATAATGTTGGACCTTCAAATTTTAACAAAAAAAAATTTGAACAGGTATTCAAGTTACAGGTGTTTAAAAATAGCAAAACTTCAATTTTCGAGCCCTTATAACTGGTAAACCGAGGACGTGACAAAAAAATTTGTTAACCGAGTAGGTAGGAGGAGTACTTATTTCTGAGGATCTAACAACTAAATTTCAAGACCCTAGCTTGGCCCGTTTAGAAGATATGTGTAGCCAAATATTTTGCAAAAATTGAGTTTTGTATAATGGTAAATTTTAGTACGGTATGGCAACCCTAAACATTTGTTTTTTAAAAATTTATAAAGTTTCTACAACCACCTATCTTTTGCCATTCAGATTGAAAATACACCTAATATAACTCTAGTTATAACAATTTGAATATAGGACTTTTCCCAACTTTGGGGGGCTGCAGTTCCGTAACGGGTGGGGCTACAAAAAAAATTCATCTACAAAATTATTTTTTTTTGTAATACCTACTGGTGGTTAAAATTTCTTTTCTCTATTTCAAACGATGTAAAAGTTTTTGTAAATATAAGGACAGACGGACGGACCGAGTGAAACTATATAGGAACATTTTTACAAAATTTTTTTGAAAATTTTCTAAAAATTAATAATAACTTAATTAATTCATTTCCAATGCACAAATAAAAGACATTATTTTACTTGTTCAGAAAATAGATAAATAGTTAATTTATAAAACAAGTGCAGTAGAGGAAGTGCAAAGCGAGGAAGAGTGCAGTGGAGTAAACAATTCTGTAGTGTCAACTCCATACATGGTATACAAGTTCAAAGCATCATGTATTGGATGCATGAAAACAAAACAGGTCAAACGTATATGGGATGCATAATAATAAATTTAAAGCATTGCCATCGTTATTATTTGTGTGAAGTATATATTATATAATAATTGTGATGTGCAAAATTTTTTTATCATGTTGGCAAGGTCTCACCAACACTTGTGTATTATATATCATAATGATATAGGTTTATATAATTTGAAGATTTTTCATGTAAACTACAACGCAATAAAAACATTAATACTTTGACTAGCTTTTTGTAACAAAATTTAGTAGTTCTAATTTTAACAAGTAAAGAAACTGTCAGTAGGTGCAACCGACTTAGAAACACCCTACACCAATTTGGTTCAAATTTAATGAGATATCCGTAAGTAATTTTAAAACCATAAAAGCTGTTATTAGTTTGATCGTAAGAAATAGCTAACCAAATTAACTTTATAATACTAAAAACATTTTCTAATTACTTTACCTTTTTAAAAATATTACAAATTCTTACCAATTTATCTATTCAAAAATGTTACAAATTCTTACCAATTTATCTATTTAAAAATATTAAAAAACAAAAAAACCTGAAATAAATGAACATACATTTTAATTCAATTACAAGATTGAAAAAATTTAAATTATTAAATTTTGTGACAAAAAGCTAATCAAAGCATAATATATTTAATAATTCAAATTTTTCAGAATTGTAATTATTTTAAATGGTTAGGTTATGTACCCATTAGAAAAGCTTATAAACGCAAAATATGCAATAAATGTATTTCTAAAATACATTTACAAATTTAGACATATACATTTATAAATTCACTTAAATATAAAAATAAATTTTACATAAATGCAGCAAGTATCTTTGAACATAGCTTAAGTATCGTACACAATGTCTTAATTATATATAACCTATAGTAATAATTCAAGGAAATATATGATATAATAAAAATAAAAAAAAACGAATTTAATCGTTTATTAAAAAAATATTTTGTTTTTAATTTATAAAATATTATACAAAATATGTTTTATGATAAAATTCTTAGCCTTTTAAAAATATAAAAGTGTTAAATGATAAACGGAAATAGGAAAGAACCCTCGTGTATCAAATTTAAAGTTTCTATCTTCATGAATTTTGAAGATAAGCTTTTAAATTTTGGGATTTCCTAGGAGGCGCCTGAACTACCACTATAATTAAGTCTAAATTTCGGGGAACCATGGGAAATAGGAAATATATTCTTTGGCTTTGTAATTATACTCGTTTTGCCTCAAATCGATCAAAAGCTTCTAGAATCCGAACTCATTGTCCGAAATTGACCAGAACCAATTTCCAGGGTACTCTCATTACTAGTCCCCTAGAGTTAAATTTCGTCAAAATAGCTGCATTATTTTTTGAGTTACGCTTTTAAAATATATGTTTGTTAGCCCTTCAACTTTTCAAAGATTTTAGAACCTGAAACCATGTTCCGATTTGCAGTCACCGTCATACTTTCAATACTAGTTAACCCTTATACACAATTGGAACGTTCTTATCCTAATTTCGTTCCTATCTTAATTTTAAGTTATTATTTTTATTAATTTCGATAATAAGCTTTTAAACCTTGGGCGGTCTAAGGAGGTACTGAACCACCATTGCGATTGAAAAAAAATTAGAGGGATGCGCAGGAAATAGTAAAGAACCTCCATATGCCAAATTTGAAACTTCTAAATTTGTTTGAAGTTACTATCTTTATTAATTTCGAAAATATGCTTTAACGTCTTCGGAACTGTGTGGCTGGTCCCCGACCCACTACGCCAATCGGTCCCAAATTTCAAGGACACTAAGGAAAAGAAAGAGACACCCTGATACCAAATTTGTAGGTTCTATCTTCATTGGTTTCGAAATTATGCTCGTTTGGCCTAAATTCGGTCAAAAAGTTCTAAGTTCCGAACCCATTATCCAATCCTTAGCCCTGAAACCGATTTCATTAGCAATAACCTGTCTCAACCATACGCAATCACCGCCTTAGTTTCATTACCAGTACTACAACACATATTTTATGGAGATAGCGTCCATAGTTGTTAAGTTATCGTGATTTTTTATATATGTTCATTAGCCCTTAGACCGATTAAAAAGTCCGAACGCATACGCCGATTTCGCCCATTTGCAATCCCCGCCGTACTTTCAGTCCTAGTAACCTACATTTGAAATTTCATCAAGATAGCTCCATTCTTTTTTGGGTTATCGTGCCTACGGACGGACGGACATGGCTATATCGACTAAGTAGGTCACGCTGATCACAAATATGTATACTTTACCATATTTAGCTCGCTTCCTTTAGGTGGTTACAAACACCATACCAAAGTTAATATACCCCTTTACCTATTCTATAGGTGTAGGGTATAAAAAAAAACCTTAAGTGGCGCAGTTGGTAACCGGTAGGTCGGTATCCAAAGAAAACGAATTTTGTGATACGAACTAAATAACTTATCTAATAGTGAACAATTTAAAAAAAAAAAACGTAAATTTAAATTCTAAATAATTAAAACAAAATAACTGTTAAAATACTTTTCCTATAATAAAACTAAAAACTATTAATAAGTTGTATACAAAAATATTAAATAAATATAGACAAAAGTAAACATAAAATTAAAATTTAAATAAATAAAATAAAAACAAATTTAACTATAATATCAGTACAAACATTAATAAGTTGTATGAATAAATATTAAATAAATATAGACACAAGTAAACTTAAAATAAAAATTTAAATAAATTATATAAAAATTTAACTATAATATTAACACAAACCGTCAATTCCAAAAATTAAACAAAATCAAAACAATAATAGACTTAACTTATACACCATCTGTGAAGAACCAGAAAATATTAGTGAAATCAGCATAATAAAATAAATAGCGAAACAAGTATGTCAAATCCAAGTACACCATTCGTAATTTCTGCAAACGATATATTGAAGGATGCACAGCGGATCCATGAATTCCGTGGTGATGGCTGCATTAATCTTAGAATTCCGAAAATTAAAAATATGAATTTAGCTAAATTTTTTAGTTTTGTTATATTTAGTAGGAATTAGGAATGTAGAAATATATTAGAAGAATAGTAGCATAGTATAGTTAAAGTTTTTTAAAATAACATTATTGAACATTTAAAAAATAAAAACCAAAAAAAAACTTCGATTTAAACAAAAAATATATTCAAGTTTATTTTGCATGTATTGCAAAATTCATTGTTTTGAGTATACCGCACAAAAAAAAATACTTTACTTTAAATACTTAATGATTATAATTTCATCGTTATATATGTAAACAACAATGACAAATTATTTTCCCTATACAATCAAAAATTGCATAGAGTAAAGCCGGCTAATGTGGACCAGTCGGTTAATTTGGACCACCACAAAATACGAGAAACTAAATACGTATCAAAAAATCTGTGCATGCTAAAACATGCATTATAACCTTAATAATAAAATAAAAAAACTGTACATCGATAAGCTCAGTATTTATGCAACTTTCGAAGTATAAAGTGTTTTTGAAAAAATTTTCGGAAATTTTTAGTGTTTTTTTTTTTTGTGTTTTGTGGTTCTGGAAACCGTTACGAAAAAATTTGAATTTGTATATGTCAACTGAGACTAATTAAAAATATTTGTGTTCAATTTGTTTTTTGTAAGTATTTGTTTTGATAATTTTTAGAAAATTTTTATTAAAAAAAGTACTGTTCTGCTATTGTGGACCACTTTAGTTCGGCTAATTTGGCACAGTGGTCCATATTACCCGGTAGGAAAGTTTAGTGAAATTTTTTCAAATTTTCTCCTTTTTAAACTATCTAGAATATGCCGAAAGAAAGAAAAATACGGAATTACCTTGTTGAAAATTTGAAAAAGGCCGCAGAGGAAATCAAAAAAGGTAATATGGGTTTCTTGAAGGCTTCAAAAACATTTGAAGTTCCGAAAACAACTTTACGCCGATATTGCAATTTAGAAATTGATAAAGATGACTGGAAACCGAAAACTTTAGGAAGAAATCCAGTTTTTTCGCAAAAAATGGAAGAAGAATTAGTAGAATACATTTTAACAATGGGAAAGCTTTATTTTGGTCTATCACGTAGTGACATTCGTATTTTAGCTTACCAGTTAGCCACCAGAAATGGTATAGCAAACACCTTTTCAAAAATAAATCAATCAGCAGGAAAAGATTGGTTGAAAAACTTCCAGAAACGACACAATGATAAAATTAGCTTTAGAAAACCAACAGGAACTTCTTTAGATAGAGTTAATGGTTTTAATCGGGAAAGTACGAATAAATTCTATGATATTTTGGAAAATGTCTATGAAAAAAACCACTATCCGGCAAACAGAATATTTAACGTGGATGAAACTGGCATTTCTTCCGTGCAAAGTAATCAAACACAAATATTAGCAAAACGAGGTAAACGGCAAATTGGGGTAATGACCTCTGCAGAAAGGGGATCTTTAATTACCATTGTACTATGCATGAGCGCTGGTGGTTTTTTTGTGCCACCTTATTTTATTTTTCCTAGGAAAAAACCGAACATGAGACTGCTTCATAATGCTCCTTTGGACTCTGGAGTATCGTTTCATCATTCTGGATGGATTCAAACCCAGATATTTACAAAGTGGTTTGAACACTTCATGAAGTTTGTTAAACCTTCCAAAGATGATCCTGTTGTGCTTATTCTAGATGGCCATTACTCACATACTAAAAACCTGGAAGTAATTGATTTAGCAAGACAAAACGGGGTAACAATCATTTCACTTCCACCTCATTCTTCACACAAAATGCAACCCCTGGATCGCAGTTTAATGGGTCCGTTGAAAAAATATTATAGTGAAGAAGTGAGACAATTTTTGCGTAGAACAGGTCAAAAGGTGACAATATATGAAGTTGCTGAACTTTTTGGTAAAGCTTTTCCTAAGGTTCAAACAGCAGAAATTGCTTTTAAAGGATTTCAGTCTACTGGAATATATCCTTTTAATCGTTTTATTTTTACTGATACAGATTTTATAGAATTAGAAAGTGCACCAGGTAAATTTTTATAGTATCTATCTAAATTTATTAAACAATGTTGATTTAATATTTCAGAAATTTTGAAAGAAAATGAAAATCCTTCATCAATTACGCTAACTCCGCAAACACAATCACCTAAAGCAGGTAATATAAACAAGTTATAAACAAGTAAGATCGATAATATTTTGTCATTTATATACAGGTCCCAGTCGAGCAAAAGAACTTCCTTCGTCAATACAAGCACAACCACCTCAAACAGGTAAACAAGTCAAATTTCAAATTCAAGTGTTTTGTTTTATAATAGATCGATAATAGATATTTTATAATTTATAATCAGGTCCTAGTCGAGCAATAGAACTTGTTTCATCAATACAGGCACAATCACCACGCTCAGGTAAGGATGCCAGATTTTTTAAGAAAAGTTTGCAACACTCTAATAACATGTTTTCAATTTATATTTAGATTCTTATCTTGTCGTAAAACCTTGGAATATTTCTCCAGCCCCCCAAGTCAAAAAAGTTTCAAGGCGTAAAACAGAAGCTAAAATTTTAACTGAATCTCCATACAAAGACGATCTTGAAAATCAACAACAAAAGAAAACACTTATTACACAAAAAGAAAAAGTTAAGAATAACATTTTCAACAAAAATAAGAAACAAAAAAAAGAAAATATGAAACCTACAATAAAAAAGCAAAGAAGATTACGTAAACAAAAACAAAGAAAAATTGAGACTTCTTCTAGCTCTGAAAATGTAGAAAATATTTCGATTCCAGAATCAACTGGAAGTAACATCGACTTAACCTTTCCACCCTCACCAGAAACAATTTGTGAAAAATGTTTAAAAAAATTTAAGGAAGATGCTTTTCCAGTGGATTGGATTTCGTGCCTCCAATGTGAATGCAATTGGATACACCAAGTATGCGTTGGAACATTCATATTTATTTGTAAAATGTGCAACGATTTTTATTAGCCTTTATTTTAAATTCTTAAAGTTTTATTGTTGAATTTTTATTTTATTTTTTATATGAATAAAAAAGACTTATCTATGTTTTTGTTAGAATTTAAATTTTTTATTGTCGGTTAAAATGGACCACTAGTCCACTTTACCATAACTGGTAGTCCAAATTACCCTGCCATTTTAAAAAATGAACATTTTTACCTTTTTTACTCTTTTAAACTTAAAAATAAAACGGTTAAACTTAGAAAAAAATTTCATATGCACTTTAAATGACAACGAATTACTGCGTCGCTTTTTTTTTTGTGCGATGAAAATTGACGAAAAACAAAAGAGATAGATCCAGAAATAAGATAGGTGGTCCACAATCACCGCACTTACTCTATTTTGCTTTGATTAATAACTTTGATTTTTATACTTTGAAGGGAAAATCTCGACGGAACGCTTAGGAGAACGTTTTTAGAAAACTCTCTAAATGCTATTTTTTTAAATATTTTCTATATAAGTAAATTTAACGCAACTCTGAAGAGAACGTTTTTAATTAATTTTTATATGTTTAGTTATATATTTTTTTTTGTTTATAAACATAGTTTATATAATATCATATACAAAAATATGTATGGACTTTTAATATTCTTTTATTTTTATAACATATTTATTCTGAGTGCAAAAATTTGATTTATTATTATGTTACGCTGCAACTTAACGCTTATCAAAAACAAATTTAGAAGTGCGTTAAAATAAATTATACAAATAATACACAAGAACAAAATTGCACTACAAAATTATTATAAATATACTTTACACAATAAATCGGCTGTCCCAAGCAAAAACACAGTAATTGATTCAAGTATACTTTCGAGAAATTAAGCAAAACACTAAATTTTGAAGCCTCACAACATCTCTTAAAAATTTGTGGTCTATGTAATTTTTTCTTATAAATTGAATGAGTATGCTTCTTTTTAATACCATTTCGATTCGATTACTCTTAATTTTGGGTAATTCCGAAAAGCTTTTTTGTTTTAAATGGGTATTATTGAAAATTTAAGCGAACAAAACCAGGTAAAAACACAGTACCGTAAAGTTCTGAATACAGTACCGTAAAGTTCTGAATACAGTACCCCCCCGAATAAAGTACCCCGGGTACACTAATTGGATTTGTTTTTTTCGCAAATAAATTTCAAACTTTATATTGAAATTATGTTTTGACTGTTTTAATAAAAATTACAAATTTTTATTAAAATTTTTTATTAAAGTATTAATAAAAGTTATAAATCCTAGATAAATAATTCATTTACCTACCTTATCTATTTTATCTATACTACCTTACCTTATTACAATTTTGCATTAAATAAATCTCATTATTTTATAAATAAAGTCCTTAATTTTACCAAAACAAATTAGGTAGGTAGTTATTCGTTTCACTGTTGTTCTATGTATCTCCGCTGCGGGAAAATTGGTACGCACTCTTATTATACTAAAAAGATTAAAAAAAATTCCAAAAGTTAATTTGCCAAAAGACATCGATCTTTGTGTTAGTTTGGGTGGTTCGATGACCACAGATTTAATGTTACGTTGGATGAAAACGTGTTTCCATAAAGAGAACAGTTTTTTTGGTATTGAAAAGTTACTTTTAATAATGGATTCTTATGGTTGCCATTTAATGGATGAAGTGACAAAAGAACTAAAGAAGCTATGCAATGCAGAGTCAGTCATAATACCTCCAAAAACTACATCATTTTTACAACCATTGGATGTTTCAATTAACTATCCATTTAATTTTATGAGAGCTGTTTGGAATGATTGGCTTATAAATGGTAAAGAGGAATTTACAAAAAAAAGATATAGGAAAAAATCGACTTATCAAGATATTGTTGATTTTACATCTTCAGCTTTAAAGCAAATTTCGCCAGAAATCATTGAAAGGTCATTTGAGTGTTGCGGAGTTGGAGAGTTTGGAAAAGAAATATGTTTGGAAAAATTAAATTGTCGCCTTCAAAATATTCTTAAATCTTGCGGGGACGTACATGAAATAAATATTTCTGAAATCCAAACTGAACCAAATAATACAACTTATGAGCTGGTCGGGGTTGATGAAGCTAATGCAAACTTGGCGAATTTTGATGATGATATAGAAACTATTGATGAACGTGTAATTGATAATCAGACTTCTTCTGATGATGATGAATATATCAGCGAAACTTCCAGTGAAGTTGATACACAGGAGCTTTTCGAATTGGTTTAAATGGCTAATAAGTAATAGTTTAAAAAATTATTTAAAACATTTAATCAGACTATATCTCAATAAATGTATCTAGTTTGTCTATTATTAATTAATTAATATGTATTTCAAGATTTTTTTTATTATTAATAAGCTATGTATATATATTTTTTTATTTTGAATAAGTAATATAGTTATTTTGTTTTGTGAATTATACTAATTGCTTTAACTTTATTTTCCATAATACATTCCCTATCATATATAATTTTTTATTATTCCGAATAGTGTACCCGGGTATAGAAAACTAATTAGTGTACCCGGGTAATGTATTCGGTATTTGAATTTACTGTGTTTTTAAAGTAAAGCAAGTATTAATTTAATAATTAAATCTCAAAACAAAAACACAGTAGGTATTGCCTTTTACATTATCATAAAAGAAAAATTATTAAAATTTTTAAATCACTATAACAATAAAACACTTTATTAAAATATAAAAAATTCATTAAAATAAAAATTAAAACTAGACAAAAATAATTCATCTGAAAATAAAAACTTAACAAAAATAATTCAGTCTTATCTACTAAGAAACTATAAAAAATAATTTATTATAAAAAATGTAATTTAGATTAATTAGTACAAAATATTATGTAATTTGTTATTCTTCTACGTTATTGGTGTCAAAAGTAACTAAGTCTTTTGATGTTTCAGACTCATTTAGATTATTCCAAATTAAACAAGCTTTTTGATTATTGTTTCCTTTTTTTTTTCTGCACACCACGGTGTTCGATTAAGCATGGAACGTTGTTTATATTTTCTTTTTTCTTTAGAAAGTCCAGTAACTTGAAATTTTCATCGAAATCGTTTTTATATTCAATTGTTCGGCATCCTTTTGTAAATTTTACTTCCACCAAATTGCACAATTTAAAATTTGTCAAGGAATCTTCAATATTTTTCTTTTTCATTAAAGACCGTTTACCTGACTTGATGAAACTGTTACAATTTTAAAATTCGTAAATTTTTACGTGAACTTTCTATTGCCTCGCATAGCTCTTGTAAATCATAAATATTTCGCTTCCTGCCTATTTTTTTTTCAATGTTCCCATGTACTCCATCAGCACTCATATGGGTATGACCTTTAGTAAGGCATTTAAAGCGAACTTCATCTGGACCGTTTGGTTGGTTTACAATATTAACCAGCGCAGAGAAAATCACCCAGTTTTTGTTTTGCGCTGTACAATTTATTACATTAGAAATAGAGTACAAAAAGCAAGTAAACATTGAAAAAAGAGAATTAAAAAAAAAACAGTTTAATTTTGTTAGTTACTGTGTTTTTGCTTGGGACAGCAGTTTTGTGATTACACAAAACCGAACTATTTTTCACTTTTAAAACACAGTAAGTACAAACACCAAATTAGAACACAGTAACTCATTGCAATTACTGTGTTTTAATTTGGGATTTGTTTGTTACTGTGTTTTGAACTAGGATTCGTGATGTAAACAATGCACTTACTGTATTTTGGAAGCATCATTTTTACTCACTGAGGGTTCAGATCGTAAAAGTGACAATGTGCAATGTTAGGAAACAACATAGTAAGTCATTTTTGCTCTTAACTCGAATTTGATCATATTGTTAGTTACTGTGTTTTTGCTTGGTACAGCCGAAATATTGATTGTAATACTCAGAACTTTAAATTTATTATTATGCATCCCATACACGATGGACATGTTTTGTTGTTATTCTTCCCATACACGATGTTAAGGGTACTTGAATGGTGTATGGGTAAGTTGAAAGACCATTTTGAAGTTTGAAAGGTTGGTTGTAAGAAAATCAAAATATTTTGATATTTATAATATATGGGCAAGTGGGACAACTTAAATGCCATTTTATTTTTTGACGCGAAGATCGTTGAGCTATTCCGATTTGAAAAAATAATAAAACTATAATGTATCAAATAACAAAGAATTAAGTAAATAATTTTTGTTAATTATAAAATTAAGTTAGGAAAATATTTTAAAATATAAAAAATGTACTCGTACATACCTACACATTCATAACAAACCGAGTTTTAAAAAAATAGTTGCAAACTGATAAGGGAACCAAAACTTTTAATTTGAATTATGAGTGTAGTGTAGAATAGTCCCACAGGCTGTCAACGTCTATTTTTGTGGAACATTAAAATATTTTCTACTGAACGAATTGTATTGTGTAACAATTTTCAATTCACGTTTAAATGTTTACATTTTAAAGTAAAGAGTGTTTGTTCACAAGATTTTCTGACAATTTTTGAAAATAAAGCATTTCTTATAAAATTAAAAATTAAAAATAAGAGATTAATAATAACATACTCATTTGATTAATTTTAAAAATTAGAATTTTAATAATATTTTAAATAAAAGAATAATAAGGATAAAAATACATCAAAAAAAGGTGTACAAAACAAATATATTATCGGAGTAGGTTACATGCAAAAAAAAATAAAACTTAAAAAAGACATTTTATTAGTGGTGTAGTGTTCTTCGTTTTTATTTTAAATATTAGAAAAAGATGAGTCATAAATTGAAATATTTTGAAATATACATACCTATCTTAATTTTTTTTTTTAATATTTTTAAATAATAAATAAAAATACAATGAAATACAATATTTCACATCACAATTCATTTTCATATAATGTAATTCGATCATCAATTGTAATGATAAAACAGCAACAGATATGTATTTGAAATAGAATATAGAGACAAATTTAAAAAAAAAATTATTTTTTTTTTTATTTTTGTTAAAATTGTAATAGGAAAGCAAATATGATATCCAAAAAAAAATTTAAAGTAATAAGAAGATTAAGTCTTTAGATTAAATTGGTAACGTGTTCGAAAATAAATTGCTATTGTTTTAGTAATATTTGTACAAACGTAATTTAAATATTTGTCGAAGAATTCAAAAATTTTTTTAAGTAACCCGGTATAAAAAAGTACTTCAAAATTACATTATTCGGTATAAAAAAAACCTTTGAAATTGCACAGGGGTCCTACAAGTAAAATTAGTTAAAAAAAAAATAATTGACATACTCGTATATTAACAAGAAAACAAATTTCTTAAGAATGTTGATTTTACTAATTATGATATAATTTTTGTTTTGGTTTGTCATCATTAAATTTTATCAATCAATCGTTGTCAATTTTAAATTTATCAAGTTCACTAAACTAACATATCAATCCAGCCGATGGCACAGTGGTTGAGGTGCCGGCCTTTCATGCGAAAGGTATCGGGTTCGATCCCTGGCTGGGTAAAAACAATAACATATAAAAAATATATAATAATAATTTATAATTAATATCAAATTAAATCTAAAATAGAAAAATAATAATTAATAACAATAAAAAAAAATATAAAAAATTTACCTATAATAGTGTCCCTGGTATAACCTATAGCTTAATAACAAATAATAAATAAATTTATCTGTAACATATGCATATGTCAAATTGACACCAGTGACATATTTATGCATATGCATATGCATAAGTGGGACAACTTAAATGCCATATTTTTTTTTGACGCGAAAGATCGTTGAGCTATTCCAATTTGAAAAAATAATAAAACTATAATGTATCAAATAACAAAGAATTAAGTAAATAATTTTTGTTAATTATAAAATTAAGTTAGGAAAATGTTTTCAAATATAAAAAATGTACTCGTACATACCTACACATTCATAACAAAATACAAACCGAGTTTTAAAAAAATAGTTGCAAACTGATAAATGAACCAAAATTTTTAATTTGAATTATGAGTGTAGTGTAGAATAGTCCCACAGGCTGACAAAGTCTATTTTTGTGGAACATTAAAATATTTTCTACTGAACGAATTGTATTGTGTAACAATTTTCAATTCACGTTTAAATGTTTACATGTGTTTGTTCACAAGATTTTCTGACAATTTTTGAAAATAAAGCATTTCTTATAAAATAAAAAATAAAAAATAAGAGATTAATAATAACATACTCATTTGATTAATTTTAAAAATTTGAATTTTAATAATATTTTAAATAAAAGAATAATAAGGATAAAAAAAGGTTGACACCAGTGACATATGCATATTCGACATTACATAACCCAACAAACATCTATTCTGTATGTCAAGAGAAAGGGGTATGAAAGAAAATCGCAGTGACACCTTGCGGAGAAATTTGGCGTCGCTTTTCCACAAAGCGTGAGATGGAAAAATCATGTGGAATAGCTACAGCAGACTTGCTTAGTGAAAACAGAAGGATTCTTGAAACAGAAACAACGCCTAGGATAAATAATGGAAATACGGATAGGATTCTCGGCACACGAAAAAGGACACGGCTTGCACAATGGAATGTGCGCACTCTTAGGGAAACATCAAGATTGGCACAACTTGAAGATCAGATGGCAACATATAAAATTGACATTATAGGGCTTAGTGAGGTTAGGTGGACGGGAAGTGGAGAATATGACACGGCTAAGGGAAACAAAATGCTTTATAGTGGGAAGAAAGCAAATGCAGAAAGCGGTGTAGCAATAGTTATATCAAGGAAAATAACACACTCCCTAGAAACATGGAAACCAATTTCAGATAGAGTTATAACTGCGAGATTCAAGTGCAGGATGCTCCAACAGAAGAAGCAGATGACAGCATAAAAAATTAATTCTATGCACAAGTCACCTAGAAGATCAGACATCATCATACTAATGGGTGACTTTAACGCAAAAGTGGGCTCAGATAACTATGGACTTAGGAAGGTAATGGGAACACATGGTTGCGGCACAAGGAACAATAATGGTGAAAGGCTGATTGAAATATGCCAGGCATTCAACTTCACGATTGGTGGTACACTCTTCCTCCACAAGATTATACACAAATATACGTGGACTACACCAACTGGTAACGCCAGAAACCAAATCGACCACATATGTGTAAGCAGAAGATGGAGAACCTCAATGACAGATGTTAGAAATAGGAGAGGTGCTGACATCAATAGTGATCATGAATTGATAACAGGTGACTTCAAGCTAAAACTAAAAACAATTAGAAACGGCAACACCAGTAGGAGAAAACGCTTAAATCTACAGAAGCTGCAGAATACCGAAACTAAGTCCAATATGTGCACCACCATTAGAGAAACCATACATCCAAATGCATCGCAGAATTGGAAAGATGTTGTTACGAGTATAAATCCACTATACCTCTTCTTCATTGACTTCAAGAAGGCTTTCGATACAGTTCACCGTATGGCAATATGGAATGCATTCAGAAGGAAAAGAATACCCGAGAAAATAATACGAATAATAGAAGCTATGTATAAAGATGCAGAAATAGCCGTTCTACACAATAATATCATAAGCAACATTCACAAAGTTGCCCACTCTCACCTATACTGTTAACTCTTGTGATAGATGAGGTCATGTTAGAAGCTGGCGCTTCTGGAAAGGGTTTAAGATGGGATGTCTCACGGAAGCTTGAGGACCTCGACTATGCGGATAATATATGTCTGCTGGCGCATAGATTCTGTGACATACAACACAAAGCAGAAAAACTCCAGCAAGCAGCACGTAAAGTCGGGTTAGAGATTAACATAGATAAAACCAAGGCCATGAGAATAAATAACACCAACACAGAGACTATCAAACTAGAAGGCCAAACAGTCGAATATGTTGATATCTTCTCCTACCTTGGCAACGTACTAACAACAAATGGAGGCACAGAAGAAGATGTTAGCAACAGACTACGCAGAGCCAGAAGCGCCTTTGGTAAATTAAATAAGATATGGAAAAGCGGCCAAATAACGAGAAAAACCAAACTCCGAATATTCAAAGCATGTGTAATGTCCACAATGCTATATGGCAGTGAAACTTGGCTGACGTCAAACAACTTCAGACGCAAGCTCCAAGTATTTGCGAACAAATGCCTAAGAAGAATATGCGGAATATTCTGGCCCAACACCATAAGTAACAAAAAAAAACCTATGGCAGCTCACGGGTGAAGAAACAATAGAGAAACAGATAAAACGTAAGAAATGGAGATGGATAGGCCACACTCTGAGGAAACACCCACAAGCATAACAAGAATGGCCCTAGAATGGAATCCCCAAGGCAGTCGGAGACGAGGTCGACCCAATAACTCCTGGCGTCGAACAGCAATAGCAGAATTAACAAAGCATGGACTAACTTGGGAAGAAATAAAGGCGAGCGCAAATGATAGAGAACAATGGAGGAGGCTAGTTGATGCCCTATGCTCCCACGAGGAGTAACAGGAAAAAAAAAACTAACATATCACAGTTGTAATAACAAAACTTTTTTAATTGAACCTTGAAACATAAAAATAGCTTTATGAAAAAAAAAGAAAACCTTTTTAACTTTATTTGGAAGAATATATTTTTATTATCATGTTTCAATTTTTAAATTGTAATAATTTTAATGTAAATAACCATATTTTAAATACTAAGATAATTTTAAAGATTAAGACAGGAGAGTCTTAATCTTAAGGAGGGAGGAGTTATGTCACAGTTGGTAACCCCAACTATGATGAACCTCCTTAATGAACCTCCAATAACAAAAAAACACAATTTCCTATTTATGGAATTTAAAATTAAATATATATTACAATAATATAGAAATGGTAATAACCGTTTCTTTACTTGCTTTATGTATTAATTATTTATTTATTATCTGAACAAGTAAAACAAGTTCATTTACATGTGCATTTGAATTTAATTTATTAAATATGTACATATTAATATTTTTAAATATGCAAATCAAAATTCGATAAAAGAAACTAAATTAAGTAAGATTATAAAATTTATTTACTAATATTCTAAACAAATAATTTCAAAAATCAAGTTTAAAAATTTAGTACAAAAATATTAACAAGTCAAAATAACGAGGAAGATTATAGCTGCACTTGTCAACTTTTAGATACCCGTGCATTCCCACAGTGATGTCTACAATAAAATAAACCGTTATTCATTTCCATTAAGCTATTATAAAAATTGAGGTATCATTTATAATTTTTTTTCTACCTGGAATTTTTATACGAGGTTTCTTTAGGTATATTCTAAATATATTCCGGTTAGTTAATATGGAACGATACACGAAGGAACAACGTGTTATTACAACATTTTTTGAAAATAGTAAAAGTTTTCAATATGTAATTAGAAAATTTCGAACAAAATTTAGTAGATTTTTTATTTTTTTTTTTTTATGCTCCAACAAACCGTGCCATCAGCTGATGGTTGATAAATTTCTAGAAACTCGATCTGTTCTTGATAACAAAGGCAACATTAATCAACGTTCAACCGAGAATGTAGCAGCTGTGAGCAGAAATGTTGAAGAAGATCCAAAAACTTCTATTCGACATTGTTCGCAGCAATTAAACATCAAACCATCCACATTATTCAACATTTTGCAACGTGATCTCCATTTAAAGGCTTATAAGATCCAGCTGACGCAAAAATTAAAACCAACTGATCATGTATTACGTCGACAATTCGTTTCTTGAGCAATCGAAAAGTAAGAAGAAATTAAAATTTTTTTAACAAAATAATCTTCACCGACGAAGCTCATTTCCAGCTCAATGGCTACATCAATAAACAGAATTGCCGCATTTGGGGTGAAGAGAATCCAAGGGTTATCTTAGAGCAACCATTACACCCACAAAAAGTAACGGTTTGATGTGGTTTGTGGTCAGGAAGAATCACCGGACTATATTTTTTTGAAAATACAAATGGAAAAGCGATTACGGTCAATGGAAATCGCTACAGGAAGATGATACGAAGCTTTTTGTGGCGGTAAATTGATGATTTGGACGTAGAGAATATGTGGTTTCAACAGGACGGTGCCACTTACCACACAGCAAGAGAAACAATGGATCCTTTAAAGGAAAAGTTCGATCACATTATTTCTCGTAGAGGAGGAGGGAATTGGCCACCAAGATCGTGCGATTTGACACCGTTTGATTTTTTTTTATGGGGTTTTGTGAAATCGAAAGTGTACAGCAATAATTCCACAACAATTCAAGAGCTTAAAAACAGCATTATCGAGCAGATTTCAACCATTGAGAACAGTTTATTGAACAACGTGATTCAGAATTTTGGTAAAAGATTGGAAGCTTGCCGGAGTAGCAGGGGGCCACTTGGCCGACACAACTTTTCATTATTAACCGGAACCTATTTGTAATAAATTACAATAAAAATATATTTAATATTTCAAAAAAAAAGTCTTTTTTTATTAAAATTAAAATGATACCTCAATTTTAAACACCCTTTATATATTACAAAAAAATTTAAAAAAGTAAAATAGTTAAAAACAAGTAAATTTGGTTAAAATTTAATGACATATCAATAAGGCATTTTAACGCCATAAAAGCTTTTATAAATTTGATTGTAAGACATAGCTAAACAATTTAACTTTATAATACTAAACACATTTTCTAATTACACTATCTCTTAAAAAATATTACAAATTCTTACTAATATATTTATTTAAAAATATGGCTAGTTAATATACCTAATAGAAAAGCTTATACGCAAAATATGCAATAAATGTATTTCTAAAATACAATTAAAAATTTACACCTTTTCATATAATTCATTTAAATATAAAAATAAATTTTACATAAATGCAGCAAGTACCTTTGAACATAGCTGAACCACTACAATTAAGTCCAAATTTCGGGGTCACATAGGAAATATATTCTTTGGCTTCGAAATTATACTTGTTTGGCCTCAAATCGATCAAAAGCTTCTAGAATCCGAACTCATTGACCAAACTCGACCAGAACAAATTCCAATGGTACTTTCATTACTAGTAACCTAGAGTTTAAATTTCATCAAAATAGCGGCATTATTTTTTGAATTATGGTGTTTTTAGCCCTTGAACATTTCAAGGGTTCCAGAACCCGAAATTATGGTACGATATCGCCAATATGCAGTCCCCGTCATACTTTCAATACTAGTTAACCCTTGTACACAATTGGAACGTACTATCTTAATTTTAAGTTAATAGTTTTATTAATTTCGATGATAAACTTTTACACATTGGGGGGTCTAAGAAAGGTACAAAATTTAGAGGGACACGCAGGAAATAGTTAAGAACACCCATGTGCCAAATTTCAAGCTTCTACATTTGTTTCAAGTTACTATCTTTATTAATTTCGAAAATATGTTTTAAGGTCCTTGGAACTGAGTGGCTGGTCCCCGACCCACTACTCCAATGGAGCCCAAATTTCAAAGATATTAAGGAAATAGGAAGGGACACCCTGATACAAAATTTGGAGGTTCTATCTTCTTTGGTTTCGGAATTATGCTCGTTTGGCCTAAATTCGATCAAAAAGTTCTAGGTTCCGAACTCATGGTCCAATCCCGAAGTAGTTTCATTACTAGTAACCTAAAGCACAAATTTGATGAAGAAAGCGTCAAAAGGTAATAAGAGAACGATTCTTCAGACTTCCGCCCTATAGCTAAAACTTCCATTCTTTCGGAAGTTTACGGAAAAACCCAGAAACCAAAAGCTATTGAAATAACTGGATCATGTAGGCTTGGTTCACGATCGACAATGCTGGTTCAGAGTCTATCGTTTTGGTGATTCATGGCTTAGCTTTGTGAGAAGTTCATTATTAGCCTTCACCTTTCTTGTGGACTTAATGTTTTAGCGCTGGATACATCTAAAGCCTTCGACCAGGTATGGCATGCTGCTTTGTTAGCAAAATGCATAGCTTTAGGGTTAGGTAGGGTTTTTATTAAATTTTCTTTCGATACATTTGTATCACAGGTTCTTTCCGAAATTTTGGTTTCAATGAGTGAAAAAAACAAACAACATAAGAAAAAAAAATTATTAGTTAAGTGACCGTTAAAATTTGTGGATTGAAAAGTAATTAATAATCACTCCAAATAATTATTTTTTTTAAAAGAATTTACATCAATATTCGAAACTCATCATACCGAAATTACTTTTTTATACTCGTCCATACTTTTTAGGCCATAAAGTGGTATACAACCAATATACAATTAAAATTATCAAGGCCCAAAATATCCGTAGAATCATTGAAATTCACTAAATCTGAAAGAACAGTCTGCATAATTATACCAAAAAATGGATCCAATCCAATTTGACTTCCTTTTTTAGCACATTTTCAAAAAATTTTGTAAAAATGTGCCTATATAGCTTCACTCTGTCCGTCCGTCCGTCCGTCCGTCCCTTTTTACCTACGATTGACAAAAAAATATCAGGAATGGATAGGTATTGCAATAAAAATAATTTAATGTTCAAATTTTTTTTTGTAGCCCCCCCCGTTTCGGAGCTACAGCCCTACGAAATTGAAAAAAGCCCCGTATTTAAACAGTTATAATTAGAGTTCTATAAGGTATATCTCCAACCTGAAAACGGTAACAGACAGCTGCTTTTATAAGCTTTACAAGTTTTTAAAAGCCAATTGTATAGGATTACCATACGGTACTAAAATTTACCCTTATTCAAACTAAGTTTTACAAAATTTTTGATCCCTCATAACTTCGGAACGGCTAAATCTAGAAACTTGAAATTTTGGGAGAAGTTAGATCCTTAGAAATAAGTAAGAGTCAGTTAACAAAATTTTTTTGTCACGGCCCCTCTTTAGGAGCTGTAAGGGGTCGAAAATTGAAATTTTGCTAAAAATTTAGCTTTTAAACACCTATAACTTGAATACCTGTCAAAATTTTTTTTTATTTGTATACAAAATTGAAAGCTCAAAAACGAAAGTTTCAATTAGTGTCAAAGGTTTTTCTTAATTTTGACTTTGTCCGTCCGTCCGTATGTTTACAAAAACTTTTACACCGTTTGAAATAGAGTAAAGAAATTTTAACCACGGATAGATATTACAAAAAAATTAATTTCGTAGAAGAATTTTTTTCTGTAGCCCCACCCGTTACGGAGCTACAGCCCCCCAAAGTTTGAAAAAGCCCTATTTTTAAATTATTATAACAAGAGTTTTGTTAAGTGTATTTTCAATCTGAATGGCAATGATAGCTGGTTCTATAAGCTTTACAAAAATATAAGGTTAAAATGTATAGGGTTACCATACGGTACTAAAATTTACCATTAAGCTAAACTCAACTTTTGCAAAATTTTTGGCCCCATATATCTTCTAAACGGTTCAACCTAGGCTCTTGATATTTTGGAGAAGTTAGGTCCTTCAAAATTAATAGGAGTCGGTTAACAAAATTTTTTTGTCACGTCCCCTGTTTAGGAGCTATAAAGGCTCGAAAATTGAAATTTTGCTATTTTCAACCACCTGTAACTTTAACACCTGTTAAAATTTTTTTTTACAAATATGCAAAATTTACAGCTGCAGCATTATATTTCAACATCCGTTAAAGGTTTTTCTTAAATTTGAAAGGGTCTCTTTAATTGAAGAAATTGTTTCTTAGTCTTAACCATTTTTGGTTAAATAATAATATTCTAGGTAAAATTCCAAATTTTGTTGGAGTTCCAAATTGATTTCCTAGAACCGGAAAAAAATGGAAGGGTGAACACAGGAGGGGGGTGAGCAGATACATCATAAGTTTGCTAAGCAAAAATTTGGGAACCTTCCCCATTGAAGGGCTACTAGGTCTTCAAAATTAAAACTTTTATGTTCTTATAAAACAGTAACTTATTCACCAGTGTAAGTTTTTCCAAAATTAAACGTTAACATTGAAGCTCCAACATTATATTTGGCACTTATTAACAGGTTTTCTTGAATGCATTGGGGTTGTATTCTAAGTATTTCACTATTAATCATATAATTAATTATTAATGAAATAACAAAATTATAATATTATCATATATATTTTTATAAAAATAAATGATAAAATACTCAGTAAGAAACCGTATATAATTTTGAAAATGTGCTTTTTAAAAACCCTTAGTTTTTTTCCCTCACTTGTTTAATATTTCATTTATTGTTTGTCCCCAACCTAAGGAATTTACTTGATTTGTTTTTCGCTTCTTTTCAATATTATTTTATTTTGGTTTGTTATTATTTGATTACTAAATTTTATAATCTTACCCCTTTTTTTTTTTTACTTTTGATTTCTTTAATTTAAACAAATGATGAAAAAAACCAAGGGTTTTTAAAAAAGCACATTTTCAAAATAATATAGTGTTTCATACTGAGTATTTTATCGGAATATACCTAATGTTGAAGTTTCAATTTTAACGTTTAATTTAAGAAATATATACGTTGGTGATTTAGTTACTACTTACTTATAGAAACAGTAAATTTTTTAATTTTTAAATCCTAATAGCCCCTCTAGGGCTATTAGGACTCCTCTTCCTCCAACTTTTCCTTTAAGCCTTTAAGGAATTAAATTGTGAATTCTACCAAAATTTGGAATTTTACTTATACGCAAAAATAGTTAAAACTGAGAGATATTTTCTTCAATTTAAAGAACCGCTTTTAAATTAAAGAAAACCTTTTAACATAAAGCTAAAGTATAATGTTGGACCTTCAAATTTTAACAAAAAAAAATTTGAACAGGTATTCAAGTTACAGGTGTTTAAAAATAGCAAAACTTCAATT
Source organism: Dolichopus griseipennis (assembly GCA_963082915.1). Classification (NCBI taxonomy): domain Eukaryota; kingdom Metazoa; phylum Arthropoda; class Insecta; order Diptera; family Dolichopodidae; genus Dolichopus; species Dolichopus griseipennis. Next base: position 72,836,015 of record OY720442.1, on the reverse strand, counting down.
TTCGAGCCCTTATAACAGGTAAACCGAGGACGTGACAAAAAAATTTGTTAACCGAGTAGGTAGGAGGAGTACTTATTTCTGAGGATCTAACAACTAAATTTCAAGACCCTAGCTTGGCCCGTTTAGAAGATATGTGTAGCCAAATATTTTGCAAAAATTGAGTTTTGTATAATGGTAAATTTTAGTACGGTATGGCAACCCTAAACATTTGTTTTTTAAAAATTTATAAAGTTTCTACAACCACCTATCTTTTGCCATTCAGATTGAAAATACACCTAATATAACTCTTGTTATAACAATTTGAATATAGGACTTTTCCCAACTTTGGGGGGCTGCAGTTCCGTAACGGGTGGGGCTACAAAAAAAATTCATCTACAAAATTATTTTTTTTTGTAATACCTACTGGTGGTTAAAATTTCTTTTCTCTATTTCAAACGATGTAAAAGTTTTTGTAAATATAAGGACAGACGGACGGACCGAGTGAAACTATATAGGAACATTTTTACAAAATTTTTTTGAAAATTTTCTAAAAATTAATAATAACTTAATTAATTCATTTCCAATGCACAAATAAAAGACATTATTTTACTTGTTCAGAAAATAGATAAATAGTTAATTTATAAAACAAGTGCAGTAGAGGAAGTGCAAAGCGAGGAAGAGTGCAGTGGAGTAAACAATTCTGTAGTGTCAACTCCATACATGGTATACAAGTTCAAAGCATCATGTATTGGATGCATCAAAACAAAACAGGTCAAACGTATATGGGATGCATAATAATAAATTTAAAGCATTGCCATCGTTATTATTTGTGTGAAGTATATATTATATAATAATTGTGATGTGCAAAATTTTTTTATCATGTTGGCAAGGTCTCACCAACACTTGTGTATTATATATCATAATGATATAGGTTTATATAATTTGAAGATTTTTCATGTAAACTACAACGCAATAAAAACATTAATACTTTGACTAGCTTTTTGTAACAAAATTTAGTAGTTCTAATTTTAACAAGTAAAGAAACTGTCAGTAGGTGCAACCGACTTAGAAACACCCTACACCAATTTGGTTCAAATTTAATGAGATATCCGTAAGTAATTTTAAAACCATAAAAGCTGTTATTAGTTTGATCGTAAGAAATAGCTAACCAAATTAACTTTATAATACTAAAAACATTTTCTAATTACTTTACCTTTTTAAAAATATTACAAATTCTTACCAATTTATCTATTCAAAAATGTTACAAATTCTTACCAATTTATCTATTTAAAAATATTAAAAAACAAAAAAACCTGAAATAAATGAACATACATTTATTTTAATTCAATTACAAGATTGAAAAAATTTAAATTATTAAATTTTGTGACAAAAAGCTAATCAAAGCATAATATATTTAATAATTCAAATTTTTCAGAATTGTAATTATTTTAAATGGTTAGGTTATGTACCCATTAGAAAAGCTTATAAACGCAAAATATGCAATAAATGTATTTCTAAAATACATTTACAAATTTAGACATATACATTTATAAATTCACTTAAATATAAAAATAAATTTTACATAAATGCAGCAAGTATCTTTGAACATAGCTTAAGTATCGTACACAATGTCTTAATTATATATAACCTATAGTAATAATTCAAGGAAATATCTATATATATAAAAATGAAAGTTTGTTTATTTGTTTGTTTGTTTGTTTGTTTGTTTGTTTGTTTCTTTGTATGTAACGAGTTGGCTCCTAAACTGCCCAGCCGATTTTCATGAAAATTTGTATATAGAGGTTTTTGGGTTCGGAAGGAAATCGTGGCCCAAAAACTTTGCTCTAACGGACCGCCAAGTTGGGGCTGTGGTGCAAGTATTTAAACTTCTTTGTTCTAAAATGAAAACGGTTTGACCGATTGACTTCAAATTTTGTATACGGGATGCTCTTTGAGAATTGAGAAGACACTATTAACAGTTTTGGAATTTGTTAACCCATGTCGGGCCGACGAGTGGTCAAAAAAAATTTTCGGTCCAAATTTTGTCCGATTTTACGAAATTCTGCTTTGGCTTAAAAGGAAGCCCCAAAAAAATTTTTGTTGAGTTCCATTAACCCATTGCGGCCCAACAGCTTTTTATAGGTCTTTTCAATACTTTACTCTAAATTCGAAACGGTTTGACCAATTGACTTCAATTTTTGTATACGTGATGCTCCTTGAGGATTGAGTAGACACTATTAACAGTTTTGGAATTTGTTAACCCATGTCGGGCCGACGGGTGGTCAAAAAAAATGTTGGGTCCAAATTTTGCCCGATTTTACGAAATTCTGCTTTGGCTAAAAAGAAAGCCCACACAAAAATTTTATTGAGTTGCATTAACCCATTGGGGCCCAACAGCTTTTTTTGGTTTTTTCAATACTAAACTCTAAATTAATAACGGTTTGACCGATTTTCTTCAAATTTTGTATACGTGCTCTCCTGTGAATATTGAGTTGACACTATTAACAGATTTGGAATTTGTTAACCCATGTCGGGCCGACGGGTGGCCAAAAAAAATTTTGGGTCCAAATTTTGTCCGATTTTACGAAATTCTGCTTTGGCTAAAAAGAAAGCCCACACGAAAATTTTATTGAGTTGCATTAACCCATTGCGACTCAATAGCTTTTTATAAAGTTTTTGGTTACTTTACTCTAAATTAGAAACGGTTTAACCGATTTTCTTCAAATTTTGTATATGTGTTCCGTTTTAGAGAATGAAATTAGCTCTTTTTACAGACTTGCAATTGGTTAACTCATGCCGGCCCGACGATTGACAAAAAAAAGATTTGGAAGAAAATTACGTCCAATTTAGCGCAATACTGCTTTACCCAAAGAGAAAGTATAGTTCCGTTAACCCAATGGGGCACAGTGGCTTTTATAGATTTTTGCGTTACTTAACTCTAAATTAGAAACGATTTTACCGGTTGACCTCAAATTTTATATGTGTGAAGCAACTTGAAAATGGAGTTGAGTATGTTAACAGTCGGTCCTACGATTGGTCAAAAAATTTTTTTGGAAGTAAATTACGTCAAACTTTGGAAAGTAGTTTGTACTGCTTTAAATTACAAAAAGTTTCAAAAATTACTAGAATAATCCTAGAAAAATCGTTTTAAAAAGATTGCTTTCATACATTTTAAAATTTACATGTTTAAACCGTGTGTAATTTTTGTGTTAACTTTTTGCAGTAACATCAACTTTAATTAAACCTCCATTGAGAGGCGCAGCAACGCGCACCGGGTATTAGCTAGTATGATATAATAAAAATAAAAAAAAACGAATTTAATCGTTTATTAAAAAAATATTTTGTTTTTAATTTATAAAATATTATACAAAATATGTTTTATGATAAAATTCTTAGCCTTTTAAAAATATAAAAGTGTTAAATGATAAACGGAAATAGGAAAGAACCCTCGTGTATCAAATTTAAAGTTTCTATCTTCATGAATTTTGAAGATAAGCTTTTAAATTTTGGGATTTCCTAGGAGGCGCCTGAACTACCACTATAATTAAGTCTAAATTTCGGGGAACCATGGGAAATAGGAAATATATTCTTTGGCTTTGTAATTATACTCGTTTTGCCTCAAATCGATCAAAAGCTTCTAGAATCCGAACTCATTGTCCGAAATTGACCAGAACCAATTTCCATGGTACTCTCATTACTAGTCCCCTAGAGTTAAATTTCGTCAAAATAGCAGCATTATTTTTTGAGTTACGCTTTTAAAATATATGTTTGTTAGCCCTTCAACTTTTCAAAGATTTTAGAACCTGAAACCATGTTCCGATTTGCAGTCACCGTCATACTTTCAATACTAGTTAACCCTTATACACAATTGGAACGTTCTTATCCTAATTTCGTTCCTATCTTAATTTTAAGTTATTATTTTTATTAATTTCGATAATAAGCTTTTAAAACTTGGGCGGTCTAAGGAGGTACTGAACCACCATTGCGATTGAAAAAAAATTAGAGGGATGCGCAGGAAATAGTAAAGAACCTCCATGTGCCAAATTTGAAACTTCTAAATTTGTTTGAAGTTACTATCTTTATTAATTTCGAAAATATGCTTTAAGGTCTTCGGAACTGTGTGGCTGGTCCCCGACCCACTACGCCAATCGGTCCCAAATTTCAAGGACACTAAGGACACCCTGATACCAAATTTGTAGGTTCTATCTTCATTGGTTTCGAAATTATGCTCGTTTGGCCTAAATTCGGTCAAAAAGTTCTAAGTTCCGAACCCATTATCCAATCCTTAGCCCTGAAACCGATTTCATTAGCAATAACCTGTCTCAACCATACGCAATCAACGCCTTAGTTTCATTACCAGTACTACAACACATATTTTATGGAGATAGCGTCCATAGTTGTTAAGTTATCGTGATTTTTTATATATGTTCATTAGCCCTTAGACCGATTAAAAAGTCCGAACGCATACGCCGATTTCGCCCATTTGCAATCCCCGCCGTACTTTCAGTCCTAGTAACCTACATTTGAAATTTCATCAAGATAGCTCCATTCTTTTTTGGGTTATCGTGCCTACGGACGGACGGACATGGCTATATCGACTAAGTAGGTCACGCTGATCACAAATATGTATACTTTACCATATTTAGCTCGCTTCCTTTAGGTGGTTACAAACACCATACCAAAGTTAATATACCCCTTTACCTATTCTATAGGTGTAGGGTATAAAAAAAACCCTTAAGTGGCGCAGTTGGTAACCGGTAGGTCGGTATCCAAAGAAAACGAATTTTGTGATACGAACTAAATAACTTATCTAATAGTGAACAATTTAAAAAAAAAAAACGTAAATTTAAATTCTAAATAATTAAAACAAAATAACTGTTAAAATACTTTTCCTATAATAAAACTAAAAACTATTAATAAGTTGTATACAAAAATATTAAATAAATATAGACAAAAGTAAACATAAAATTAAAATTTAAATAAATAAAATAAAAACAAATTTAACTATAATATCAGTACAAACATTAATAAGTTGTATGAATAAATATTAAATAAATATAGACACAAGTAAACTTAAAATAAAAATTTAAATAAATTATATAAAAATTTAACTATAATATTACCACAAACCGTCAATTCCAAAAATTAAACAAAATCAAAACAATAATAGACTTAACTTATACACCATCTGTGAAGAACCAGAAAATATTAGTGAAATCAGCATAATAAAATAAATAGCGAAACAAGTATGTCAAATCCAAGTACACCATTCGTAATTTCTGCAAACGATATATTGAAGGATGCACAGCGGATCCATGAATTCCGTGGTGATGGCTGCATTAATCTTAGAATTCCGAAAATTAAAAATATGAATTTAGCTAAATTTTTTAGTTTTGTTATATTTAGTAGGAATTAGGAATGTAGAAATATATTAGAAGAATAGTAGCATAGTATAGTTAAAGTTTTTTAAAATAACATTATTGAACATTTAAAAAATAAAAACCAAAAAAAAACTTCGATTTAAACAAAAAATATATTCAAGTTTATTTTGCATGTATTGCAAAATTCATTGTTTTGAGTATACCGCACAAAAAAAAATACTTTACTTTAAATACTTAATGATTATAATTTCATCGTTATATATGTAAACAACAATGACAAATTATTTTCCCTATACAATCAAAAATTGCATATTTTGCTTTGATTAATAACTTTGATTTTTATACTTTGAAGGGAAAATCTCGACGGAACGCTTAGGAGAACGTTTTTAGAAAACTCTCTAAATGCTATTTTTTTAAATATTTTCTATATAAGTAAATTTAACGCAACTCTGAAGAGAACGTTTTTAATTAATTTTTATATGTTTAGTTATATATTTTTTTTTGTTTATAAACATAGTTTATATAATATCATATACAAAAATATGTATGGACTTTTAATATTCTTTTATTTTTATAACATATTTATTCTGAGTGCAAAAATTTGATTTATTATTATGTTACGCTGCAACTTAACGCTTATCAAAAACAAATTTAGAAGTGCGTTAAAATAAATTATACAAATAATACACAAGAACAAAATTGCACTACAAAATTATTATAAATATACTTTACACAATAAATCGGCTGTCCCAAGCAAAAACACAGTAATTGATTCAAGTATACTTTCGAGAAATTAAGCAAAACACTAAATTTTGAAGCCTCACAACATCTCTTAAAAATTTGTGGTCTATGTAATTTTTTCTTATAAATTGAATGAGTATGCTTCTTTTTAATACCATTTCGATTCGATTACTCTTAATTTTGGGTAATTCCGAAAAGCTTTTTTGTTTTAAATGGGTATTATTGAAAATTTAAGCGAACAAAACCAGGTAAAAACACAGTACCGTAAAGTTCTGAATACAGTACCGTAAAGTTCTGAATACAGTACCCCCCCGAATAAAGTACCCCGGGTACACTAATTGGATTTGTTTTTTTCGCAAATAAATTTCAAACTTTATATTGAAATTATGTTTTGACTGTTTTAATAAAAATTACAAATTTTTATTAAAATTTTTTATTAAAGTATTAATAAAAGTTATAAATCCTAGATAAATAATTCATTTACCTACCTTATCTATTTTATCTATACTACCTTACCTTATTACAATTTTGCATTAAATAAATCTCATTATTTTATAAATAAAGTCCTTAATTTTACCAAAACAAATTAGGTAGGTAGTTATTCGTTTCACTGTTGTTCTATGTATCTCCGCTGCGGGAAAATTGGTACGCACTCTTATTATACTAAAAAGATTAAAAAAAATTCCAAAAGTTAATTTGCCAAAAGACATCGATCTTTGTGTTAGTTTGGGTGGTTCGATGACCACAGATTTAATGTTACGTTGGATGAAAACGTGTTTCCATAAAGAGAACAGTTTTTTTGGTATTGAAAAGTTACTTTTAATAATGGATTCTTATGGTTGCCATTTAATGGATGAAGTGACAAAAGAACTAAAGAAGCTATGCAATGCAGAGTCAGTCATAATACCTCCAAAAACTACATCATTTTTACAACCATTGGATGTTTCAATTAACTATCCATTTAATTTTATGAGAGCTGTTTGGAATGATTGGCTTATAAATGGTAAAGAGGAATTTACAAAAAAAAGATATAGGAAAAAATCGACTTATCAAGATATTGTTGATTTTACATCTTCAGCTTTAAAGCAAATTTCGCCAGAAATCATTGAAAGGTCATTTGAGTGTTGCGGAGTTGGAGAGTTTGGAAAAGAAATATGTTTGGAAAAATTAAATTGTCGCCTTCAAAATATTCTTAAATCTTGCGGGGACGTACATGAAATAAATATTTCTGAAATCCAAACTGAACCAAATAATACAACTTATGAGCTGGTCGGGGTTGATGAAGCTAATGCAAACTTGGCGAATTTTGATGATGATATAGAAACTATTGATGAACGTGTAATTGATAATCAGACTTCTTCTGATGATGATGAATATATCAGCGAAACTTCCAGTGAAGTTGATACACAGGAGCTTTTCGAATTGGTTTAAATGGCTAATAAGTAATAGTTTAAAAAATTATTTAAAACATTTAATCAGACTATATCTCAATAAATGTATCTAGTTTGTCTATTATTAATTAATTAATATGTATTTCAAGATTTTTTTTATTATTAATAAGCTATGTATATATATTTTTTTATTTTGAATAAGTAATATAGTTATTTTGTTTTGTGAATTATACTAATTGCTTTAACTTTATTTTCCATAATACATTCCCTATCATATATAATTTTTTATTATTCCGAATAGTGTACCCGGGTATAGAAAACTAATTAGTGTACCCGGGTAATGTATTCGGTATTTGAATTTACTGTGTTTTTAAAGTAAAGCAAGTATTAATTTAATAATTAAATCTCAAAACAAAAACACAGTAGGTATTGCCTTTTACATTATCATAAAAGAAAAATTATTAAAATTTTTAAATCACTATAACAATAAAACACTTTATTAAAATATAAAAAATTCATTAAAATAAAAATTAAAACTAGACAAAAATAATTCATCTGAAAATAAAAACTTAACAAAAATAATTCAGTCTTATCTACTAAGAAACTATAAAAAATAATTTATTATAAAAAATGTAATTTAGATTAATTAGTACAAAATATTATGTAATTTGTTATTCTTCTACGTTATTGGTGTCAAAAGTAACTAAGTCTTTTGATGTTTCAGACTCATTTAGATTATTCCAAATTAAACAAGCTTTTTGATTATTGTTTCCTTTTTTTTTTCTGCACACCACGGTGTTCGATTAAGCATGGAACGTTGTTTATATTTTCTTTTTTCTTTAGAAAGTCCAGTAACTTGAAATTTTCATCGAAATCGTTTTTATATTCAATTGTTCGGCATCCTTTTGTAAATTTTACTTCCACCAAATTGCACAATTTAAAATTTGTCAAGGAATCTTCAATATTTTTCTTTTTCATTAAAGACCGTTTACCTGACTTGATGAAACTGTTACAATTTTAAAATTCGTAAATTTTTACGTGAACTTTCTATTGCCTCGCATAGCTCTTGTAAATCATAAATATTTCGCTTCCTGCCTATTTTTTTTTCAATGTTCCCATGTACTCCATCAGCACTCATATGGGTATGACCTTTAGTAAGGCATTTAAAGCGAACTTCATCTGGACCGTTTGGTTGGTTTACAATATTAACCAGCGCAGAGAAAATCACCCAGTTTTTGTTTTGCGCTGTACAATTTATTACATTAGAAATAGAGTACAAAAAGCAAGTAAACATTGAAAAAAGAGAATTAAAAAAAAAACAGTTTAATTTTGTTAGTTACTGTGTTTTTGCTTGGGACAGCAGTTTTGTGATTACACAAAACCGAACTATTTTTCACTTTTAAAACACAGTAAGTACAAACACCAAATTAGAACACAGTAACTCATTGCAATTACTGTGTTTTAATTTGGGATTTGTTTGTTACTGTGTTTTGAACTAGGATTCGTGATGTAAACAATGCACTTACTGTATTTTGGAAGCATCATTTTTACTCACTGAGGGTTCAGATCGTAAAAGTGACAATGTGCAATGTTAGGAAACAACATAGTAAGTCATTTTTGCTCTTAACTCGAATTTGATCATATTGTTAGTTACTGTGTTTTTGCTTGGTACAGCCGAAATATTGATTGTAATACTCAGAACTTTAAATTTATTATTATGCATCCCATACACGATGGACATGTTTTGTTGTTATTCTTCCCATACACGATGTTAAGGGTACTTGAATGGTGTATGGGTAAGTTGAAAGACCATTTTGAAGTTTGAAAGGTTGGTTGTAAGAAAATCAAAATATTTTGATATTTATAATATATGGGCAAGTGGGACAACTTAAATGCCATTTTATTTTTTGACGCGAAGATCGTTGAGCTATTCCGATTTGAAAAAATAATAAAACTATAATGTATCAAATAACAAAGAATTAAGTAAATAATTTTTGTTAATTATAAAATTAAGTTAGGAAAATATTTTAAAATATAAAAAATGTACTCGTACATACCTACACATTCATAACAAACCGAGTTTTAAAAAAATAGTTGCAAACTGATAAGGGAACCAAAACTTTTAATTTGAATTATGAGTGTAGTGTAGAATAGTCCCACAGGCTGTCAACGTCTATTTTTGTGGAACATTAAAATATTTTCTACTGAACGAATTGTATTGTGTAACAATTTTCAATTCACGTTTAAATGTTTACATTTTAAAGTAAAGAGTGTTTGTTCACAAGATTTTCTGACAATTTTTGAAAATAAAGCATTTCTTATAAAATTAAAAATTAAAAATAAGAGATTAATAATAACATACTCATTTGATTAATTTTAAAAATTAGAATTTTAATAATATTTTAAATAAAAGAATAATAAGGATAAAAATACATCAAAAAAAGGTGTACAAAACAAATATATTATCGGAGTAGGTTACATGCAAAAAAAAATAAAACTTAAAAAAGACATTTTATTAGTGGTGTAGTGTTCTTCGTTTTTATTTTAAATATTAGAAAAAGATGAGTCATAAATTGAAATATTTTGAAATATACATACCTATCTTAATTTTTTTTTTTAATATTTTTAAATAATAAATAAAAATACAATGAAATACAATATTTCACATCACAATTCATTTTCATATAATGTAATTCGATCATCAATTGTAATGATAAAACAGCAACAGATATGTATTTGAAATAGAATATAGAGACAAATTTAAAAAAAAAATTATTTTTTTTTTTATTTTTGTTAAAATTGTAATAGGAAAGCAAATATGATATCCAAAAAAAAATTTAAAGTAATAAGAAGATTAAGTCTTTAGATTAAATTGGTAACGTGTTCGAAAATAAATTGCTATTGTTTTAGTAATATTTGTACAAACGTAATTTAAATATTTGTCGAAGAATTCAAAAATTTTTTTAAGTAACCCGGTATAAAAAAGTACTTCAAAATTACATTATTCGGTATAAAAAAAACCTTTGAAATTGCACAGGGGTCCTACAAGTAAAATTAGTTAAAAAAAAAATAATTGACATACTCGTATATTAACAAGAAAACAAATTTCTTAAGAATGTTGATTTTACTAATTATGATATAATTTTTGTTTTGGTTTGTCATCATTAAATTTTATCAATCAATCGTTGTCAATTTTAAATTTATCAAGTTCACTAAACTAACATATCAATCCAGCCGATGGCACAGTGGTTGAGGTGCCGGCCTTTCATGCGAAAGGTATCGGGTTCGATCCCTGGCTGGGTAAAAACAATAACATATAAAAAATATATAATAATAATTTATAATTAATATCAAATTAAATCTAAAATAGAAAAATAATAATTAATAACAATAAAAAAAAATATAAAAAATTTACCTATAATAGTGTCCCTGGTATAACCTATAGCTTAATAACAAATAATAAATAAATTTATCTGTAACATATGCATATGTCAAATTGACACCAGTGACATATTTATGCATATGCATATGCATAAGTGGGACAACTTAAATGCCATATTTTTTTTTGACGCGAAAGATCGTTGAGCTATTCCAATTTGAAAAAATAATAAAACTATAATGTATCAAATAACAAAGAATTAAGTAAATAATTTTTGTTAATTATAAAATTAAGTTAGGAAAATGTTTTCAAATATAAAAAATGTACTCGTACATACCTACACATTCATAACAAAATACAAACCGAGTTTTAAAAAAATAGTTGCAAACTGATAAATGAACCAAAATTTTTAATTTGAATTATGAGTGTAGTGTAGAATAGTCCCACAGGCTGACAAAGTCTATTTTTGTGGAACATTAAAATATTTTCTACTGAACGAATTGTATTGTGTAACAATTTTCAATTCACGTTTAAATGTTTACATGTGTTTGTTCACAAGATTTTCTGACAATTTTTGAAAATAAAGCATTTCTTATAAAATAAAAAATAAAAAATAAGAGATTAATAATAACATACTCATTTGATTAATTTTAAAAATTTGAATTTTAATAATATTTTAAATAAAAGAATAATAAGGATAAAAAAAGGTTGACACCAGTGACATATGCATATTCGACATTACATAACCCAACAAACATCTATTCTGTATGTCAAGAGAAAGGGGTATGAAAGAAAATCGCAGTGACACCTTGCGGAGAAATTTGGCGTCGCTTTTCCACAAAGCGTGAGATGGAAAAATCATGTGGAATAGCTACAGCAGACTTGCTTAGTGAAAACAGAAGGATTCTTGAAACAGAAACAACGCCTAGGATAAATAATGGAAATACGGATAGGATTCTCGGCACACGAAAAAGGACACGGCTTGCACAATGGAATGTGCGCACTCTTAGGGAAACATCAAGATTGGCACAACTTGAAGATCAGATGGCAACATATAAAATTGACATTATAGGGCTTAGTGAGGTTAGGTGGACGGGAAGTGGAGAATATGACACGGCTAAGGGAAACAAAATGCTTTATAGTGGGAAGAAAGCAAATGCAGAAAGCGGTGTAGCAATAGTTATATCAAGGAAAATAACACACTCCCTAGAAACATGGAAACCAATTTCAGATAGAGTTATAACTGCGAGATTCAAGTGCAGGATGCTCCAACAGAAGAAGCAGATGACAGCATAAAAAATTAATTCTATGCACAAGTCACCTAGAAGATCAGACATCATCATACTAATGGGTGACTTTAACGCAAAAGTGGGCTCAGATAACTATGGACTTAGGAAGGTAATGGGAACACATGGTTGCGGCACAAGGAACAATAATGGTGAAAGGCTGATTGAAATATGCCAGGCATTCAACTTCACGATTGGTGGTACACTCTTCCTCCACAAGATTATACACAAATATACGTGGACTACACCAACTGGTAACGCCAGAAACCAAATCGACCACATATGTGTAAGCAGAAGATGGAGAACCTCAATGACAGATGTTAGAAATAGGAGAGGTGCTGACATCAATAGTGATCATGAATTGATAACAGGTGACTTCAAGCTAAAACTAAAAACAATTAGAAACGGCAACACCAGTAGGAGAAAACGCTTAAATCTACAGAAGCTGCAGAATACCGAAACTAAGTCCAATATGTGCACCACCATTAGAGAAACCATACATCCAAATGCATCGCAGAATTGGAAAGATGTTGTTACGAGTATAAATCCACTATACCTCTTCTTCATTGACTTCAAGAAGGCTTTCGATACAGTTCACCGTATGGCAATATGGAATGCATTCAGAAGGAAAAGAATACCCGAGAAAATAATACGAATAATAGAAGCTATGTATAAAGATGCAGAAATAGCCGTTCTACACAATAATATCATAAGCAACATTCACAAAGTTGCCCACTCTCACCTATACTGTTAACTCTTGTGATAGATGAGGTCATGTTAGAAGCTGGCGCTTCTGGAAAGGGTTTAAGATGGGATGTCTCACGGAAGCTTGAGGACCTCGACTATGCGGATAATATATGTCTGCTGGCGCATAGATTCTGTGACATACAACACAAAGCAGAAAAACTCCAGCAAGCAGCACGTAAAGTCGGGTTAGAGATTAACATAGATAAAACCAAGGCCATGAGAATAAATAACACCAACACAGAGACTATCAAACTAGAAGGCCAAACAGTCGAATATGTTGATATCTTCTCCTACCTTGGCAACGTACTAACAACAAATGGAGGCACAGAAGAAGATGTTAGCAACAGACTACGCAGAGCCAGAAGCGCCTTTGGTAAATTAAATAAGATATGGAAAAGCGGCCAAATAACGAGAAAAACCAAACTCCGAATATTCAAAGCATGTGTAATGTCCACAATGCTATATGGCAGTGAAACTTGGCTGACGTCAAACAACTTCAGACGCAAGCTCCAAGTATTTGCGAACAAATGCCTAAGAAGAATATGCGGAATATTCTGGCCCAACACCATAAGTAACAAAAAAAAACCTATGGCAGCTCACGGGTGAAGAAACAATAGAGAAACAGATAAAACGTAAGAAATGGAGATGGATAGGCCACACTCTGAGGAAACACCCACAAGCATAACAAGAATGGCCCTAGAATGGAATCCCCAAGGCAGTCGGAGACGAGGTCGACCCAATAACTCCTGGCGTCGAACAGCAATAGCAGAATTAACAAAGCATGGACTAACTTGGGAAGAAATAAAGGCGAGCGCAAATGATAGAGAACAATGGAGGAGGCTAGTTGATGCCCTATGCTCCCACGAGGAGTAACAGGAAAAAAAAAACTAACATATCACAGTTGTAATAACAAAACTTTTTTAATTGAACCTTGAAACATAAAAATAGCTTTATGAAAAAAAAAGAAAACCTTTTTAACTTTATTTGGAAGAATATATTTTTATTATCATGTTTCAATTTTTAAATTGTAATAATTTTAATGTAAATAACCATATTTTAAATACTAAGATAATTTTAAAGATTAAGACAGGAGAGTCTTAATCTTAAGGAGGGAGGAGTTATGTCACAGTTGGTAACCCCAACTATGATGAACCTCCTTAATGAACCTCCAATAACAAAAAAACACAATTTCCTATTTATGGAATTTAAAATTAAATATATATTACAATAATATAGAAATGGTAATAACCGTTTCTTTACTTGCTTTATGTATTAATTATTTATTTATTATCTGAACAAGTAAAACAAGTTCATTTACATGTGCATTTGAATTTAATTTATTAAATATGTACATATTAATATTTTTAAATATGCAAATCAAAATTCGATAAAAGAAACTAAATTAAGTAAGATTATAAAATTTATTTACTAATATTCTAAACAAATAATTTCAAAAATCAAGTTTAAAAATTTAGTACAAAAATATTAACAAGTCAAAATAACGAGGAAGATTATAGCTGCACTTGTCAACTTTTAGATACCCGTGCATTCCCACAGTGATGTCTACAATAAAATAAACCGTTATTCATTTCCATTAAGCTATTATAAAAATTGAGGTATCATTTATAATTTTTTTTCTACCTGGAATTTTTATACGAGGTTTCTTTAGGTATATTCTAAATATATTCCGGTTAGTTAATATGGAACGATACACGAAGGAACAACGTGTTATTACAACATTTTTTGAAAATAGTAAAAGTTTTCAATATGTAATTAGAAAATTTCGAACAAAATTTAGTAGATTTTTTATTTTTTTTTTTTTATGCTCCAACAAACCGTGCCATCAGCTGATGGTTGATAAATTTCTAGAAACTCGATCTGTTCTTGATAACAAAGGCAACATTAATCAACGTTCAACCGAGAATGTAGCAGCTGTGAGCAGAAATGTTGAAGAAGATCCAAAAACTTCTATTCGACATTGTTCGCAGCAATTAAACATCAAACCATCCACATTATTCAACATTTTGCAACGTGATCTCCATTTAAAGGCTTATAAGATCCAGCTGACGCAAAAATTAAAACCAACTGATCATGTATTACGTCGACAATTCGTTTCTTGAGCAATCGAAAAGTAAGAAGAAATTAAAATTTTTTTAACAAAATAATCTTCACCGACGAAGCTCATTTCCAGCTCAATGGCTACATCAATAAACAGAATTGCCGCATTTGGGGTGAAGAGAATCCAAGGGTTATCTTAGAGCAACCATTACACCCACAAAAAGTAACGGTTTGATGTGGTTTGTGGTCAGGAAGAATCACCGGACTATATTTTTTTGAAAATACAAATGGAAAAGCGATTACGGTCAATGGAAATCGCTACAGGAAGATGATACGAAGCTTTTTGTGGCGGTAAATTGATGATTTGGACGTAGAGAATATGTGGTTTCAACAGGACGGTGCCACTTACCACACAGCAAGAGAAACAATGGATCCTTTAAAGGAAAAGTTCGATCACATTATTTCTCGTAGAGGAGGAGGGAATTGGCCACCAAGATCGTGCGATTTGACACCGTTTGATTTTTTTTTATGGGGTTTTGTGAAATCGAAAGTGTACAGCAATAATTCCACAACAATTCAAGAGCTTAAAAACAGCATTATCGAGCAGATTTCAACCATTGAGAACAGTTTATTGAACAACGTGATTCAGAATTTTGGTAAAAGATTGGAAGCTTGCCGGAGTAGCAGGGGGCCACTTGGCCGACACAACTTTTCATTATTAACCGGAACCTATTTGTAATAAATTACAATAAAAATATATTTAATATTTCAAAAAAAAAGTCTTTTTTTATTAAAATTAAAATGATACCTCAATTTTAAACACCCTTTATATATTACAAAAAAATTTAAAAAAGTAAAATAGTTAAAAACAAGTAAATTTGGTTAAAATTTAATGACATATCAATAAGGCATTTTAACGCCATAAAAGCTTTTATAAATTTGATTGTAAGACATAGCTAAACAATTTAACTTTATAATACTAAACACATTTTCTAATTACACTATCTCTTAAAAAATATTACAAATTCTTACTAATATATTTATTTAAAAATATGGCTAGTTAATATACCTAATAGAAAAGCTTATACGCAAAATATGCAATAAATGTATTTCTAAAATACAATTAAAAATTTACACCTTTTCATATAATTCATTTAAATATAAAAATAAATTTTACATAAATGCAGCAAGTACCTTTGAACATAGCTGAACCACTACAATTAAGTCCAAATTTCGGGGTCACATAGGAAATATATTCTTTGGCTTCGAAATTATACTTGTTTGGCCTCAAATCGATCAAAAGCTTCTAGAATCCGAACTCATTGACCAAACTCGACCAGAACAAATTCCAATGGTACTTTCATTACTAGTAACCTAGAGTTTAAATTTCATCAAAATAGCGGCATTATTTTTTGAATTATGGTGTTTTTAGCCCTTGAACATTTCAAGGGTTCCAGAACCCGAAATTATGGTACGATATCGCCAATATGCAGTCCCCGTCATACTTTCAATACTAGTTAACCCTTGTACACAATTGGAACGTACTATCTTAATTTTAAGTTAATAGTTTTATTAATTTCGATGATAAACTTTTACACATTGGGGGGTCTAAGAAAGGTACAAAATTTAGAGGGACACGCAGGAAATAGTTAAGAACACCCATGTGCCAAATTTCAAGCTTCTACATTTGTTTCAAGTTACTATCTTTATTAATTTCGAAAATATGTTTTAAGGTCCTTGGAACTGAGTGGCTGGTCCCCGACCCACTACTCCAATGGAGCCCAAATTTCAAAGATATTAAGGAAATAGGAAGGGACACCCTGATACAAAATTTGGAGGTTCTATCTTCTTTGGTTTCGGAATTATGCTCGTTTGGCCTAAATTCGATCAAAAAGTTCTAGGTTCCGAACTCATGGTCCAATCCCGAAGTAGTTTCATTACTAGTAACCTAAAGCACAAATTTGATGAAGAAAGCGTCAAAAGGTAATAAGAGAACGATTCTTCAGACTTCCGCCCTATAGCTAAAACTTCCATTCTTTCGGAAGTTTACGGAAAAACCCAGAAACCAAAAGCTATTGAAATAACTGGATCATGTAGGCTTGGTTCACGATCGACAATGCTGGTTCAGAGTCTATCGTTTTGGTGATTCATGGCTTAGCTTTGTGAGAAGTTCATTATTAGCCTTCACCTTTCTTGTGGACTTAATGTTTTAGCGCTGGATACATCTAAAGCCTTCGACCAGGTATGGCATGCTGCTTTGTTAGCAAAATGCATAGCTTTAGGGTTAGGTAGGGTTTTTATTAAATTTTCTTTCGATACATTTGTATCACAGGTTCTTTCCGAAATTTTGGTTTCAATGAGTGAAAAAAACAAACAACATAAGAAAAAAAAATTATTAGTTAAGTGACCGTTAAAATTTGTGGATTGAAAAGTAATTAATAATCACTCCAAATAATTATTTTTTTTAAAAGAATTTACATCAATATTCGAAACTCATCATACCGAAATTACTTTTTTATACTCGTCCATACTTTTTAGGCCATAAAGTGGTATACAACCAATATACAATTAAAATTATCAAGGCCCAAAATATCCGTAGAATCATTGAAATTCACTAAATCTGAAAGAACAGTCTGCATAATTATACCAAAAAATGGATCCAATCCAATTTGACTTCCTTTTTTAGCACATTTTCAAAAAATTTTGTAAAAATGTGCCTATATAGCTTCACTCTGTCCGTCCGTCCGTCCGTCCGTCCCTTTTTACCTACGATTGACAAAAAAATATCAGGAATGGATAGGTATTGCAATAAAAATAATTTAATGTTCAAATTTTTTTTTGTAGCCCCCCCCGTTTCGGAGCTACAGCCCTACGAAATTGAAAAAAGCCCCGTATTTAAACAGTTATAATTAGAGTTCTATAAGGTATATCTCCAACCTGAAAACGGTAACAGACAGCTGCTTTTATAAGCTTTACAAGTTTTTAAAAGCCAATTGTATAGGATTACCATACGGTACTAAAATTTACCCTTATTCAAACTAAGTTTTACAAAATTTTTGATCCCTCATAACTTCGGAACGGCTAAATCTAGAAACTTGAAATTTTGGGAGAAGTTAGATCCTTAGAAATAAGTAAGAGTCAGTTAACAAAATTTTTTTGTCACGGCCCCTCTTTAGGAGCTGTAAGGGGTCGAAAATTGAAATTTTGCTAAAAATTTAGCTTTTAAACACCTATAACTTGAATACCTGTCAAAATTTTTTTTTATTTGTATACAAAATTGAAAGCTCAAAAACGAAAGTTTCAATTAGTGTCAAAGGTTTTTCTTAATTTTGACTTTGTCCGTCCGTCCGTATGTTTACAAAAACTTTTACACCGTTTGAAATAGAGTAAAGAAATTTTAACCACGGATAGATATTACAAAAAAATTAATTTCGTAGAAGAATTTTTTTCTGTAGCCCCACCCGTTACGGAGCTACAGCCCCCCAAAGTTTGAAAAAGCCCTATTTTTAAATTATTATAACAAGAGTTTTGTTAAGTGTATTTTCAATCTGAATGGCAATGATAGCTGGTTCTATAAGCTTTACAAAAATATAAGGTTAAAATGTATAGGGTTACCATACGGTACTAAAATTTACCATTAAGCTAAACTCAACTTTTGCAAAATTTTTGGCCCCATATATCTTCTAAACGGTTCAACCTAGGCTCTTGATATTTTGGAGAAGTTAGGTCCTTCAAAATTAATAGGAGTCGGTTAACAAAATTTTTTTGTCACGTCCCCTGTTTAGGAGCTATAAAGGCTCGAAAATTGAAATTTTGCTATTTTCAACCACCTGTAACTTTAACACCTGTTAAAATTTTTTTTTACAAATATGCAAAATTTACAGCTGCAGCATTATATTTCAACATCCGTTAAAGGTTTTTCTTAAATTTGAAAGGGTCTCTTTAATTGAAGAAATTGTTTCTTAGTCTTAACCATTTTTGGTTAAATAATAATATTCTAGGTAAAATTCCAAATTTTGTTGGAGTTCCAAATTGATTTCCTAGAACCGGAAAAAAATGGAAGGGTGAACACAGGAGGGGGGTGAGCAGATACATCATAAGTTTGCTAAGCAAAAATTTGGGAACCTTCCCCATTGAAGGGCTACTAGGTCTTCAAAATTAAAACTTTTATGTTCTTATAAAACAGTAACTTATTCACCAGTGTAAGTTTTTCCAAAATTAAACGTTAACATTGAAGCTCCAACATTATATTTGGCACTTATTAACAGGTTTTCTTGAATGCATTGGGGTTGTATTCTAAGTATTTCACTATTAATCATATAATTAATTATTAATGAAATAACAAAATTATAATATTATCATATATATTTTTATAAAAATAAATGATAAAATACTCAGTAAGAAACCGTATATAATTTTGAAAATGTGCTTTTTAAAAACCCTTAGTTTTTTTCCCTCACTTGTTTAATATTTCATTTATTGTTTGTCCCCAACCTAAGGAATTTACTTGATTTGTTTTTCGCTTCTTTTCAATATTATTTTATTTTGGTTTGTTATTATTTGATTACTAAATTTTATAATCTTACCCCTTTTTTTTTTTTACTTTTGATTTCTTTAATTTAAACAAATGATGAAAAAAACCAAGGGTTTTTAAAAAAGCACATTTTCAAAATAATATAGTGTTTCATACTGAGTATTTTATCGGAATATACCTAATGTTGAAGTTTCAATTTTAACGTTTAATTTAAGAAATATATACGTTGGTGATTTAGTTACTACTTACTTATAGAAACAGTAAATTTTTTAATTTTTAAATCCTAATAGCCCCTCTAGGGCTATTAGGACTCCTCTTCCTCCAACTTTTCCTTTAAGCCTTTAAGGAATTAAATTGTGAATTCTACCAAAATTTGGAATTTTACTTATACGCAAAAATAGTTAAAACTGAGAGATATTTTCTTCAATTTAAAGAACCGCTTTTAAATTAAAGAAAACCTTTTAACATAAAGCTAAAGTATAATGTTGGACCTTCAAATTTTAACAAAAAAAAATTTGAACAGGTATTCAAGTTACAGGTGTTTAAAAATAGCAAAACTTCAATTTTCGAGCCCTTATAACAGGTAAACCGAGGACGTGACAAAAAAATTTGTTAACCGAGTAGGTAGGAGGAGTACTTATTTCTGAGGATCTAACAACTAAATTTCAAGACCCTAGCTTGGCCCGTTTAGAAGATATGTGTAGCCAAATATTTTGCAAAAATTGAGTTTTGTATAATGGTAAATTTTAGTACGGTATGGCAACCCTAAACATTTGTTTTTTAAAAATTTATAAAGTTTCTACAACCACCTATCTTTTGCCATTCAGATTGAAAATACACCTAATATAACTCTTGTTATAACAATTTGAATATAGGACTTTTCCCAACTTTGGGGGGCTGCAGTTCCGTAACGGGTGGGGCTACAAAAAAAATTCATCTACAAAATTATTTTTTTTTGTAATACCTACTGGTGGTTAAAATTTCTTTTCTCTATTTCAAACGATGTAAAAGTTTTTGTAAATATAAGGACAGACGGACGGACCGAGTGAAACTATATAGGAACATTTTTACAAAATTTTTTTGAAAATTTTCTAAAAATTAATAATAACTTAATTAATTCATTTCCAATGCACAAATAAAAGACATTATTTTACTTGTTCAGAAAATAGATAAATAGTTAATTTATAAAACAAGTGCAGTAGAGGAAGTGCAAAGCGAGGAAGAGTGCAGTGGAGTAAACAATTCTGTAGTGTCAACTCCATACATGGTATACAAGTTCAAAGCATCATGTATTGGATGCATCAAAACAAAACAGGTCAAACGTATATGGGATGCATAATAATAAATTTAAAGCATTGCCATCGTTATTATTTGTGTGAAGTATATATTATATAATAATTGTGATGTGCAAAATTTTTTTATCATGTTGGCAAGGTCTCACCAACACTTGTGTATTATATATCATAATGATATAGGTTTATATAATTTGAAGATTTTTCATGTAAACTACAACGCAATAAAAACATTAATACTTTGACTAGCTTTTTGTAACAAAATTTAGTAGTTCTAATTTTAACAAGTAAAGAAACTGTCAGTAGGTGCAACCGACTTAGAAACACCCTACACCAATTTGGTTCAAATTTAATGAGATATCCGTAAGTAATTTTAAAACCATAAAAGCTGTTATTAGTTTGATCGTAAGAAATAGCTAACCAAATTAACTTTATAATACTAAAAACATTTTCTAATTACTTTACCTTTTTAAAAATATTACAAATTCTTACCAATTTATCTATTCAAAAATGTTACAAATTCTTACCAATTTATCTATTTAAAAATATTAAAAAACAAAAAAACCTGAAATAAATGAACATACATTTATTTTAATTCAATTACAAGATTGAAAAAATTTAAATTATTAAATTTTGTGACAAAAAGCTAATCAAAGCATAATATATTTAATAATTCAAATTTTTCAGAATTGTAATTATTTTAAATGGTTAGGTTATGTACCCATTAGAAAAGCTTATAAACGCAAAATATGCAATAAATGTATTTCTAAAATACATTTACAAATTTAGACATATACATTTATAAATTCACTTAAATATAAAAATAAATTTTACATAAATGCAGCAAGTATCTTTGAACATAGCTTAAGTATCGTACACAATGTCTTAATTATATATAACCTATAGTAATAATTCAAGGAAATATCTATATATATAAAAATGAAAGTTTGTTTATTTGTTTGTTTGTTTGTTTGTTTGTTTGTTTGTTTCTTTGTATGTAACGAGTTGGCTCCTAAACTGCCCAGCCGATTTTCATGAAAATTTGTATATAGAGGTTTTTGGGTTCGGAAGGAAATCGTGGCCCAAAAACTTTGCTCTAACGGACCGCCAAGTTGGGGCTGTGGTGCAAGTATTTAAACTTCTTTGTTCTAAAATGAAAACGGTTTGACCGATTGACTTCAAATTTTGTATACGGGATGCTCTTTGAGAATTGAGAAGACACTATTAACAGTTTTGGAATTTGTTAACCCATGTCGGGCCGACGAGTGGTCAAAAAAAATTTTCGGTCCAAATTTTGTCCGATTTTACGAAATTCTGCTTTGGCTTAAAAGGAAGCCCCAAAAAAATTTTTGTTGAGTTCCATTAACCCATTGCGGCCCAACAGCTTTTTATAGGTCTTTTCAATACTTTACTCTAAATTCGAAACGGTTTGACCAATTGACTTCAATTTTTGTATACGTGATGCTCCTTGAGGATTGAGTAGACACTATTAACAGTTTTGGAATTTGTTAACCCATGTCGGGCCGACGGGTGGTCAAAAAAAATGTTGGGTCCAAATTTTGCCCGATTTTACGAAATTCTGCTTTGGCTAAAAAGAAAGCCCACACAAAAATTTTATTGAGTTGCATTAACCCATTGGGGCCCAACAGCTTTTTTTGGTTTTTTCAATACTAAACTCTAAATTAATAACGGTTTGACCGATTTTCTTCAAATTTTGTATACGTGCTCTCCTGTGAATATTGAGTTGACACTATTAACAGATTTGGAATTTGTTAACCCATGTCGGGCCGACGGGTGGCCAAAAAAAATTTTGGGTCCAAATTTTGTCCGATTTTACGAAATTCTGCTTTGGCTAAAAAGAAAGCCCACACGAAAATTTTATTGAGTTGCATTAACCCATTGCGACTCAATAGCTTTTTATAAAGTTTTTGGTTACTTTACTCTAAATTAGAAACGGTTTAACCGATTTTCTTCAAATTTTGTATATGTGTTCCGTTTTAGAGAATGAAATTAGCTCTTTTTACAGACTTGCAATTGGTTAACTCATGCCGGCCCGACGATTGACAAAAAAAAGATTTGGAAGAAAATTACGTCCAATTTAGCGCAATACTGCTTTACCCAAAGAGAAAGTATAGTTCCGTTAACCCAATGGGGCACAGTGGCTTTTATAGATTTTTGCGTTACTTAACTCTAAATTAGAAACGATTTTACCGGTTGACCTCAAATTTTATATGTGTGAAGCAACTTGAAAATGGAGTTGAGTATGTTAACAGTCGGTCCTACGATTGGTCAAAAAATTTTTTTGGAAGTAAATTACGTCAAACTTTGGAAAGTAGTTTGTACTGCTTTAAATTACAAAAAGTTTCAAAAATTACTAGAATAATCCTAGAAAAATCGTTTTAAAAAGATTGCTTTCATACATTTTAAAATTTACATGTTTAAACCGTGTGTAATTTTTGTGTTAACTTTTTGCAGTAACATCAACTTTAATTAAACCTCCATTGAGAGGCGCAGCAACGCGCACCGGGTATTAGCTAGTATGATATAATAAAAATAAAAAAAAACGAATTTAATCGTTTATTAAAAAAATATTTTGTTTTTAATTTATAAAATATTATACAAAATATGTTTTATGATAAAATTCTTAGCCTTTTAAAAATATAAAAGTGTTAAATGATAAACGGAAATAGGAAAGAACCCTCGTGTATCAAATTTAAAGTTTCTATCTTCATGAATTTTGAAGATAAGCTTTTAAATTTTGGGATTTCCTAGGAGGCGCCTGAACTACCACTATAATTAAGTCTAAATTTCGGGGAACCATGGGAAATAGGAAATATATTCTTTGGCTTTGTAATTATACTCGTTTTGCCTCAAATCGATCAAAAGCTTCTAGAATCCGAACTCATTGTCCGAAATTGACCAGAACCAATTTCCATGGTACTCTCATTACTAGTCCCCTAGAGTTAAATTTCGTCAAAATAGCAGCATTATTTTTTGAGTTACGCTTTTAAAATATATGTTTGTTAGCCCTTCAACTTTTCAAAGATTTTAGAACCTGAAACCATGTTCCGATTTGCAGTCACCGTCATACTTTCAATACTAGTTAACCCTTATACACAATTGGAACGTTCTTATCCTAATTTCGTTCCTATCTTAATTTTAAGTTATTATTTTTATTAATTTCGATAATAAGCTTTTAAAACTTGGGCGGTCTAAGGAGGTACTGAACCACCATTGCGATTGAAAAAAAATTAGAGGGATGCGCAGGAAATAGTAAAGAACCTCCATGTGCCAAATTTGAAACTTCTAAATTTGTTTGAAGTTACTATCTTTATTAATTTCGAAAATATGCTTTAAGGTCTTCGGAACTGTGTGGCTGGTCCCCGACCCACTACGCCAATCGGTCCCAAATTTCAAGGACACTAAGGACACCCTGATACCAAATTTGTAGGTTCTATCTTCATTGGTTTCGAAATTATGCTCGTTTGGCCTAAATTCGGTCAAAAAGTTCTAAGTTCCGAACCCATTATCCAATCCTTAGCCCTGAAACCGATTTCATTAGCAATAACCTGTCTCAACCATACGCAATCAACGCCTTAGTTTCATTACCAGTACTACAACACATATTTTATGGAGATAGCGTCCATAGTTGTTAAGTTATCGTGATTTTTTATATATGTTCATTAGCCCTTAGACCGATTAAAAAGTCCGAACGCATACGCCGATTTCGCCCATTTGCAATCCCCGCCGTACTTTCAGTCCTAGTAACCTACATTTGAAATTTCATCAAGATAGCTCCATTCTTTTTTGGGTTATCGTGCCTACGGACGGACGGACATGGCTATATCGACTAAGTAGGTCACGCTGATCACAAATATGTATACTTTACCATATTTAGCTCGCTTCCTTTAGGTGGTTACAAACACCATACCAAAGTTAATATACCCCTTTACCTATTCTATAGGTGTAGGGTATAAAAAAAACCCTTAAGTGGCGCAGTTGGTAACCGGTAGGTCGGTATCCAAAGAAAACGAATTTTGTGATACGAACTAAATAACTTATCTAATAGTGAACAATTTAAAAAAAAAAAACGTAAATTTAAATTCTAAATAATTAAAACAAAATAACTGTTAAAATACTTTTCCTATAATAAAACTAAAAACTATTAATAAGTTGTATACAAAAATATTAAATAAATATAGACAAAAGTAAACATAAAATTAAAATTTAAATAAATAAAATAAAAACAAATTTAACTATAATATCAGTACAAACATTAATAAGTTGTATGAATAAATATTAAATAAATATAGACACAAGTAAACTTAAAATAAAAATTTAAATAAATTATATAAAAATTTAACTATAATATTACCACAAACCGTCAATTCCAAAAATTAAACAAAATCAAAACAATAATAGACTTAACTTATACACCATCTGTGAAGAACCAGAAAATATTAGTGAAATCAGCATAATAAAATAAATAGCGAAACAAGTATGTCAAATCCAAGTACACCATTCGTAATTTCTGCAAACGATATATTGAAGGATGCACAGCGGATCCATGAATTCCGTGGTGATGGCTGCATTAATCTTAGAATTCCGAAAATTAAAAATATGAATTTAGCTAAATTTTTTAGTTTTGTTATATTTAGTAGGAATTAGGAATGTAGAAATATATTAGAAGAATAGTAGCATAGTATAGTTAAAGTTTTTTAAAATAACATTATTGAACATTTAAAAAATAAAAACCAAAAAAAAACTTCGATTTAAACAAAAAATATATTCAAGTTTATTTTGCATGTATTGCAAAATTCATTGTTTTGAGTATACCGCACAAAAAAAAATACTTTACTTTAAATACTTAATGATTATAATTTCATCGTTATATATGTAAACAACAATGACAAATTATTTTCCCTATACAATCAAAAATTGCATATTTTGCTTTGATTAATAACTTTGATTTTTATACTTTGAAGGGAAAATCTCGACGGAACGCTTAGGAGAACGTTTTTAGAAAACTCTCTAAATGCTATTTTTTTAAATATTTTCTATATAAGTAAATTTAACGCAACTCTGAAGAGAACGTTTTTAATTAATTTTTATATGTTTAGTTATATATTTTTTTTTGTTTATAAACATAGTTTATATAATATCATATACAAAAATATGTATGGACTTTTAATATTCTTTTATTTTTATAACATATTTATTCTGAGTGCAAAAATTTGATTTATTATTATGTTACGCTGCAACTTAACGCTTATCAAAAACAAATTTAGAAGTGCGTTAAAATAAATTATACAAATAATACACAAGAACAAAATTGCACTACAAAATTATTATAAATATACTTTACACAATAAATCGGCTGTCCCAAGCAAAAACACAGTAATTGATTCAAGTATACTTTCGAGAAATTAAGCAAAACACTAAATTTTGAAGCCTCACAACATCTCTTAAAAATTTGTGGTCTATGTAATTTTTTCTTATAAATTGAATGAGTATGCTTCTTTTTAATACCATTTCGATTCGATTACTCTTAATTTTGGGTAATTCCGAAAAGCTTTTTTGTTTTAAATGGGTATTATTGAAAATTTAAGCGAACAAAACCAGGTAAAAACACAGTACCGTAAAGTTCTGAATACAGTACCGTAAAGTTCTGAATACAGTACCCCCCCGAATAAAGTACCCCGGGTACACTAATTGGATTTGTTTTTTTCGCAAATAAATTTCAAACTTTATATTGAAATTATGTTTTGACTGTTTTAATAAAAATTACAAATTTTTATTAAAATTTTTTATTAAAGTATTAATAAAAGTTATAAATCCTAGATAAATAATTCATTTACCTACCTTATCTATTTTATCTATACTACCTTACCTTATTACAATTTTGCATTAAATAAATCTCATTATTTTATAAATAAAGTCCTTAATTTTACCAAAACAAATTAGGTAGGTAGTTATTCGTTTCACTGTTGTTCTATGTATCTCCGCTGCGGGAAAATTGGTACGCACTCTTATTATACTAAAAAGATTAAAAAAAATTCCAAAAGTTAATTTGCCAAAAGACATCGATCTTTGTGTTAGTTTGGGTGGTTCGATGACCACAGATTTAATGTTACGTTGGATGAAAACGTGTTTCCATAAAGAGAACAGTTTTTTTGGTATTGAAAAGTTACTTTTAATAATGGATTCTTATGGTTGCCATTTAATGGATGAAGTGACAAAAGAACTAAAGAAGCTATGCAATGCAGAGTCAGTCATAATACCTCCAAAAACTACATCATTTTTACAACCATTGGATGTTTCAATTAACTATCCATTTAATTTTATGAGAGCTGTTTGGAATGATTGGCTTATAAATGGTAAAGAGGAATTTACAAAAAAAAGATATAGGAAAAAATCGACTTATCAAGATATTGTTGATTTTACATCTTCAGCTTTAAAGCAAATTTCGCCAGAAATCATTGAAAGGTCATTTGAGTGTTGCGGAGTTGGAGAGTTTGGAAAAGAAATATGTTTGGAAAAATTAAATTGTCGCCTTCAAAATATTCTTAAATCTTGCGGGGACGTACATGAAATAAATATTTCTGAAATCCAAACTGAACCAAATAATACAACTTATGAGCTGGTCGGGGTTGATGAAGCTAATGCAAACTTGGCGAATTTTGATGATGATATAGAAACTATTGATGAACGTGTAATTGATAATCAGACTTCTTCTGATGATGATGAATATATCAGCGAAACTTCCAGTGAAGTTGATACACAGGAGCTTTTCGAATTGGTTTAAATGGCTAATAAGTAATAGTTTAAAAAATTATTTAAAACATTTAATCAGACTATATCTCAATAAATGTATCTAGTTTGTCTATTATTAATTAATTAATATGTATTTCAAGATTTTTTTTATTATTAATAAGCTATGTATATATATTTTTTTATTTTGAATAAGTAATATAGTTATTTTGTTTTGTGAATTATACTAATTGCTTTAACTTTATTTTCCATAATACATTCCCTATCATATATAATTTTTTATTATTCCGAATAGTGTACCCGGGTATAGAAAACTAATTAGTGTACCCGGGTAATGTATTCGGTATTTGAATTTACTGTGTTTTTAAAGTAAAGCAAGTATTAATTTAATAATTAAATCTCAAAACAAAAACACAGTAGGTATTGCCTTTTACATTATCATAAAAGAAAAATTATTAAAATTTTTAAATCACTATAACAATAAAACACTTTATTAAAATATAAAAAATTCATTAAAATAAAAATTAAAACTAGACAAAAATAATTCATCTGAAAATAAAAACTTAACAAAAATAATTCAGTCTTATCTACTAAGAAACTATAAAAAATAATTTATTATAAAAAATGTAATTTAGATTAATTAGTACAAAATATTATGTAATTTGTTATTCTTCTACGTTATTGGTGTCAAAAGTAACTAAGTCTTTTGATGTTTCAGACTCATTTAGATTATTCCAAATTAAACAAGCTTTTTGATTATTGTTTCCTTTTTTTTTTCTGCACACCACGGTGTTCGATTAAGCATGGAACGTTGTTTATATTTTCTTTTTTCTTTAGAAAGTCCAGTAACTTGAAATTTTCATCGAAATCGTTTTTATATTCAATTGTTCGGCATCCTTTTGTAAATTTTACTTCCACCAAATTGCACAATTTAAAATTTGTCAAGGAATCTTCAATATTTTTCTTTTTCATTAAAGACCGTTTACCTGACTTGATGAAACTGTTACAATTTTAAAATTCGTAAATTTTTACGTGAACTTTCTATTGCCTCGCATAGCTCTTGTAAATCATAAATATTTCGCTTCCTGCCTATTTTTTTTTCAATGTTCCCATGTACTCCATCAGCACTCATATGGGTATGACCTTTAGTAAGGCATTTAAAGCGAACTTCATCTGGACCGTTTGGTTGGTTTACAATATTAACCAGCGCAGAGAAAATCACCCAGTTTTTGTTTTGCGCTGTACAATTTATTACATTAGAAATAGAGTACAAAAAGCAAGTAAACATTGAAAAAAGAGAATTAAAAAAAAAACAGTTTAATTTTGTTAGTTACTGTGTTTTTGCTTGGGACAGCAGTTTTGTGATTACACAAAACCGAACTATTTTTCACTTTTAAAACACAGTAAGTACAAACACCAAATTAGAACACAGTAACTCATTGCAATTACTGTGTTTTAATTTGGGATTTGTTTGTTACTGTGTTTTGAACTAGGATTCGTGATGTAAACAATGCACTTACTGTATTTTGGAAGCATCATTTTTACTCACTGAGGGTTCAGATCGTAAAAGTGACAATGTGCAATGTTAGGAAACAACATAGTAAGTCATTTTTGCTCTTAACTCGAATTTGATCATATTGTTAGTTACTGTGTTTTTGCTTGGTACAGCCGAAATATTGATTGTAATACTCAGAACTTTAAATTTATTATTATGCATCCCATACACGATGGACATGTTTTGTTGTTATTCTTCCCATACACGATGTTAAGGGTACTTGAATGGTGTATGGGTAAGTTGAAAGACCATTTTGAAGTTTGAAAGGTTGGTTGTAAGAAAATCAAAATATTTTGATATTTATAATATATGGGCAAGTGGGACAACTTAAATGCCATTTTATTTTTTGACGCGAAGATCGTTGAGCTATTCCGATTTGAAAAAATAATAAAACTATAATGTATCAAATAACAAAGAATTAAGTAAATAATTTTTGTTAATTATAAAATTAAGTTAGGAAAATATTTTAAAATATAAAAAATGTACTCGTACATACCTACACATTCATAACAAACCGAGTTTTAAAAAAATAGTTGCAAACTGATAAGGGAACCAAAACTTTTAATTTGAATTATGAGTGTAGTGTAGAATAGTCCCACAGGCTGTCAACGTCTATTTTTGTGGAACATTAAAATATTTTCTACTGAACGAATTGTATTGTGTAACAATTTTCAATTCACGTTTAAATGTTTACATTTTAAAGTAAAGAGTGTTTGTTCACAAGATTTTCTGACAATTTTTGAAAATAAAGCATTTCTTATAAAATTAAAAATTAAAAATAAGAGATTAATAATAACATACTCATTTGATTAATTTTAAAAATTAGAATTTTAATAATATTTTAAATAAAAGAATAATAAGGATAAAAATACATCAAAAAAAGGTGTACAAAACAAATATATTATCGGAGTAGGTTACATGCAAAAAAAAATAAAACTTAAAAAAGACATTTTATTAGTGGTGTAGTGTTCTTCGTTTTTATTTTAAATATTAGAAAAAGATGAGTCATAAATTGAAATATTTTGAAATATACATACCTATCTTAATTTTTTTTTTTAATATTTTTAAATAATAAATAAAAATACAATGAAATACAATATTTCACATCACAATTCATTTTCATATAATGTAATTCGATCATCAATTGTAATGATAAAACAGCAACAGATATGTATTTGAAATAGAATATAGAGACAAATTTAAAAAAAAAATTATTTTTTTTTTTATTTTTGTTAAAATTGTAATAGGAAAGCAAATATGATATCCAAAAAAAAATTTAAAGTAATAAGAAGATTAAGTCTTTAGATTAAATTGGTAACGTGTTCGAAAATAAATTGCTATTGTTTTAGTAATATTTGTACAAACGTAATTTAAATATTTGTCGAAGAATTCAAAAATTTTTTTAAGTAACCCGGTATAAAAAAGTACTTCAAAATTACATTATTCGGTATAAAAAAAACCTTTGAAATTGCACAGGGGTCCTACAAGTAAAATTAGTTAAAAAAAAAATAATTGACATACTCGTATATTAACAAGAAAACAAATTTCTTAAGAATGTTGATTTTACTAATTATGATATAATTTTTGTTTTGGTTTGTCATCATTAAATTTTATCAATCAATCGTTGTCAATTTTAAATTTATCAAGTTCACTAAACTAACATATCAATCCAGCCGATGGCACAGTGGTTGAGGTGCCGGCCTTTCATGCGAAAGGTATCGGGTTCGATCCCTGGCTGGGTAAAAACAATAACATATAAAAAATATATAATAATAATTTATAATTAATATCAAATTAAATCTAAAATAGAAAAATAATAATTAATAACAATAAAAAAAAATATAAAAAATTTACCTATAATAGTGTCCCTGGTATAACCTATAGCTTAATAACAAATAATAAATAAATTTATCTGTAACATATGCATATGTCAAATTGACACCAGTGACATATTTATGCATATGCATATGCATAAGTGGGACAACTTAAATGCCATATTTTTTTTTGACGCGAAAGATCGTTGAGCTATTCCAATTTGAAAAAATAATAAAACTATAATGTATCAAATAACAAAGAATTAAGTAAATAATTTTTGTTAATTATAAAATTAAGTTAGGAAAATGTTTTCAAATATAAAAAATGTACTCGTACATACCTACACATTCATAACAAAATACAAACCGAGTTTTAAAAAAATAGTTGCAAACTGATAAATGAACCAAAATTTTTAATTTGAATTATGAGTGTAGTGTAGAATAGTCCCACAGGCTGACAAAGTCTATTTTTGTGGAACATTAAAATATTTTCTACTGAACGAATTGTATTGTGTAACAATTTTCAATTCACGTTTAAATGTTTACATGTGTTTGTTCACAAGATTTTCTGACAATTTTTGAAAATAAAGCATTTCTTATAAAATAAAAAATAAAAAATAAGAGATTAATAATAACATACTCATTTGATTAATTTTAAAAATTTGAATTTTAATAATATTTTAAATAAAAGAATAATAAGGATAAAAAAAGGTTGACACCAGTGACATATGCATATTCGACATTACATAACCCAACAAACATCTATTCTGTATGTCAAGAGAAAGGGGTATGAAAGAAAATCGCAGTGACACCTTGCGGAGAAATTTGGCGTCGCTTTTCCACAAAGCGTGAGATGGAAAAATCATGTGGAATAGCTACAGCAGACTTGCTTAGTGAAAACAGAAGGATTCTTGAAACAGAAACAACGCCTAGGATAAATAATGGAAATACGGATAGGATTCTCGGCACACGAAAAAGGACACGGCTTGCACAATGGAATGTGCGCACTCTTAGGGAAACATCAAGATTGGCACAACTTGAAGATCAGATGGCAACATATAAAATTGACATTATAGGGCTTAGTGAGGTTAGGTGGACGGGAAGTGGAGAATATGACACGGCTAAGGGAAACAAAATGCTTTATAGTGGGAAGAAAGCAAATGCAGAAAGCGGTGTAGCAATAGTTATATCAAGGAAAATAACACACTCCCTAGAAACATGGAAACCAATTTCAGATAGAGTTATAACTGCGAGATTCAAGTGCAGGATGCTCCAACAGAAGAAGCAGATGACAGCATAAAAAATTAATTCTATGCACAAGTCACCTAGAAGATCAGACATCATCATACTAATGGGTGACTTTAACGCAAAAGTGGGCTCAGATAACTATGGACTTAGGAAGGTAATGGGAACACATGGTTGCGGCACAAGGAACAATAATGGTGAAAGGCTGATTGAAATATGCCAGGCATTCAACTTCACGATTGGTGGTACACTCTTCCTCCACAAGATTATACACAAATATACGTGGACTACACCAACTGGTAACGCCAGAAACCAAATCGACCACATATGTGTAAGCAGAAGATGGAGAACCTCAATGACAGATGTTAGAAATAGGAGAGGTGCTGACATCAATAGTGATCATGAATTGATAACAGGTGACTTCAAGCTAAAACTAAAAACAATTAGAAACGGCAACACCAGTAGGAGAAAACGCTTAAATCTACAGAAGCTGCAGAATACCGAAACTAAGTCCAATATGTGCACCACCATTAGAGAAACCATACATCCAAATGCATCGCAGAATTGGAAAGATGTTGTTACGAGTATAAATCCACTATACCTCTTCTTCATTGACTTCAAGAAGGCTTTCGATACAGTTCACCGTATGGCAATATGAAATGCATTCAGAAGGAAAAGAATACCCGAGAAAATAATACGAATAATAGAAGCTATGTATAAAGATGCAGAAATAGCCGAATAGCCGTTCTACACAATAATATCATAAGCAACATTCACTACTAATACCGGAGTAAGACAAAGTTGCCCACTCTCACCTATACTGTTAACTCTTGTGATAGATGAGGTCATGTTAGAAGCTGGCGCTTCTGGAAAGGGTTTAAGATGGGATGTCTCACGGAAGCTTGAGGACCTCGACTATGCGGATGATATATGTCTGCTGGCGCATAGATTCTGTGACATACAACACAAAGCAGAAAAACTCCAGCAAGCAGCACGTAAAGTCGGGTTAGAGATTAACATAGATAAAACCAAGGCCATGAGAATAAATAACACCAACACAGAGACTATCAAACTAGAAGGCCAAACAGTCGAATATGTTGATATCTTCTCCTACCTTGGCAACGTACTAACAACAAATGGAGGCACAGAAGAAGATGTTAGCAACAGACTACGCAGAGCCAGAAGCCCCTTTGGTAAATTAAATAAGATATGGAAAAGCGGCCAAATAACGAGAAAAACCAAACTCCGAATATTCAAAGCATGTGTAATGTCCACAATGCTATATGGCAGTGAAACTTGGCTGACGTCAAACAACTTCAGACGCAAGCTCCAAGTATTTGCGAACAAATGCCTAAGAAGAATATGCGGAATATTCTGGCCCAACACCATAAGTAACAAAAACCTATGGCAGCTCACGGGTGAAGAAACAATAGAGAAACAGATAAAACGTAAGAAATGGAGATGGATAGGCCACACTCTGAGGAAACACCCACAAGCATAACAAGAATGGCCCTAGAATGGAATCCCCAAGGCAGTCGGAGACGAGGTCGACCCAATAACACCTGGCGTCGAACAGCAATAGCTGAATTAACCAAGCATGGACTAACTTGGGAAGAAATAAAGGCGAGCGCAAATGATAGAGAACAATGGAGGAGGCTAGTTGATGCCCTATGCTCCCACGAGGAGTAACAGGAAAAAAAAAACTAACATATCACAGTTGTAATAACAAAACTTTTTTAATTGAACCTTGAAACATAAAAATAGCTTTATGAAAAAAAAAGAAAACCTTTTTAACTTTATTTGGAAGAATATATTTTTATTATCATGTTTCAATTTTTAAATTGTAATAATTTTAATGTAAATAACCATATTTTAAATACTAAGATAATTTTAAAGATTAAGACAGGAGAGTCTTAATCTTAAGGAGGGAGGAGTTATGTCACAGTTGGTAACCCCAACTATGATGAACCTCCTTAATGAACCTCCAATAACAAAAAAACACAATTTCCTATTTATGGAATTTAAAATTAAATATATATTACAATAATATAGAAATGGTAATAACCGTTTCTTTACTTGCTTTATGTATTAATTATTTATTTATTATCTGAACAAGTAAAACAAGTTCATTTACATGTGCATTTGAATTTAATTTATTAAATATGTACATATTAATATTTTTAAATATGCAAATCAAAATTCGATAAAAGAAACTAAATTAAGTAAGATTATAAAATTTATTTACTAATATTCTAAACAAATAATTTCAAAAATCAAGTTTAAAAATTTAGTACAAAAATATTAACAAGTCAAAATAACGAGGAAGATTATAGCTGCACTTGTCAACTTTTAGATACCCGTGCATTCCCACAGTGATGTCTACAATAAAATAAACCGTTATTCATTTCCATTAAGCTATTATAAAAATTGAGGTATCATTTATAATTTTTTTTCTACCTGGAATTTTTATACGAGGTTTCTTTAGGTATATTCTAAATATATTCCGGTTAGTTAATATGGAACGATACACGAAGGAACAACGTGTTATTACAACATTTTTTGAAATTAGTAAAAGTTTTCAATATGTAATTAGAAAATTTCGAAAAAATTTAGTAGATTTTTTATTTTTTTTTTTTTATGCTCCAACAAACCGTGCCATCAAGCTGATGGTTGATAAATTTCTAGAAACTCGATCTGTTCTTGATAACAAAGGCAACATTAATCAACGTTCAACCGAGAATGTAGCAGCTGTGAGCAGAAATGTTGAAGAAGATCCAAAAACTTCTATTCGACATTGTTCGCAGCAATTAAACATCAAACCATCCACATTATTCAACATTTTGCAACGTGATCTCCATTTAAAGGCTTATAAGATCCAGCTGACGCAAAAATTAAAACCAACTGATCATGCATTACGTCGACAATTCGTTTCTTGAGCAATCGAAAAGTAAGAAGAAATTAAAATTTTTTTAACAAAATAATCTTCACCGACGAAGCTCATTTCCAGCTCAATGGCTACATCAATAAACAGAATTGCCGCATTTGGGGTGAAGAGAATCCAAGGGTTATCTTAGAGCAACCATTACACCCACAAAAAGTAACGGTTTGATGTGGTTTGCGGTCAGGAAGAATCACCGGACTATATTTTTTTGAAAATACAAATGGAAAAGCGATTACGGTCAATGGAAATCGCTACAGGAAGATGATACGAAGCTTTTTGTGGCGGGAAATTGATGATTTGGACGTAGAGAATATGTGGTTTCAACAGGACGGTGCCACTTGCCACACAGCAAGAGAAACAATGGATCCTTTAAAGGAAAAGTTCGATCACATTATTTCTCGTAGAGGAGGAGGGAATTGGCCACCAAGATCGTGCGATTTGACACCGTTTGATTTTTTTTTATGGGGTTTTGTGAAATCGAAAGTGTACAGCAATAATTCCACAACAATTCAAGAGCTTAAAAACAGCATTATCGAGCAGATTTCAACCATTGAGAACAGTTTATTGAACAACGTGATTCAGAATTTTGGTAAAAGATTGGAAGCTTGCCGGAGTAGCAGGGGGCCACTTGGCCGACACAACTTTTCATTATTAACCGGAACCTATTTGTAATAAATTACAATAAAAATATATTTAATATTTCAAAAAAAAAGTCTTTTTTTATTAAAATTAAAATGATACCTCAATTTTAAAAACCCTTTATATATTACAAAAAAATTTAAAAAAGTAAAATAGTTAAAAACAAGTAAATTTGGTTCAAATTTAATGACATATCAATAAGGCATTTTAACGCCATAAAAGCTTTTATAAATTTGATTGTAAGACATAGCTAAACAATTTAACTTTATAATACTAAACACATTTTCTAATTACACTATTTCTTAAAAAATATTACAAATTCTTACTAATATATTTATTTAAAAATATGGCTAGTTAATATACCTAATAGAAAAGCTTATACGCAAAATATGCAATAAATGTATTTCTAAAATACAATTAAAAATTTACACCTTTTCATATAATTCATTTAAATATAAAAATAAATTTTACATGCAGCAAGTACCTTTGAACATAGCTGAACCACTACAATTAAGTCTAAATTTCGGGGTCACATAGGAAATATATTCTTTGGCTTCGAAATTATACTTGTTCGGCCTCAAATCGATCAAAAGCTTCTAGAATCCGAACTCATTGACCAAACTCGACCAGAACAAATTCCAATGGTACTTTCATTACTAGTAACCTAGAGTTTAAATTTCATCAAAATAGCGGCATTATTTTTTGAATTATGGTGTTTTTAGCCCTTGAACATTTCAAGGGTTCCAGAACCCGAAATTATGGTACGATATCGCCAATATGCAGTCCCCGTCATACTTTCAATACTAGTTAACCCTTGTACACAATTGGAACGTACTATCTTAATTTTAAGTTAATAGTTTTATTAATTTCGATGATAAACTTTTACACATTGGGGGGTCTAAGAAAGGTACAAAATTTAGAGGGACACGCAGGAAATAGTTAAGAACACCCATGTGCCAAATTTCAAGCTTCTACATTTGTTTCAAGTTACTATCTTTATTAATTTCGAAAATATGTTTTAAGGTCCTTGGAACTGAGTGGCTGGTCCCCGACCCACTACTCCAATGGAGCCCAAATTTCAAAGATATTAAGGAAATAGGAAGGGACACCCTGATACAAAATTTGGAGGTTCTATCTTCTTTGGTTTCGGAATTATGCTCGTTTGGCCTAAATTCGATCAAAAAGTTCTAGGTTCCGAACTCATGGTCCAATCCCGAAGTAGTTTCATTACTAGTAACCTAAAGCACAAATTTGATGAAGAAAGCGTCATTAGTTGTTGAGTTATTGTGATTTTTTATATATGATCGTTAGCGCTTCGATCGATTAAAAGGTCCAGAATCCGAACCAATGGGCCGATTTCGCCCATATGCAATCCCCGCCGTACTTTTAGTCCAAGTAACCTACAGTTAAAATTTCATCAAGATAGCTCCATTATTTTTTATGAGTTATCGTGCCTACGGACGGACGGACGGACATGGCTATATCGACTCAGGAGGTCACGCTAATCACATATATATATACTTTTCCATATCTAGCTTGCTTCCTTTAGGTGGTTACAAACACCATACCAAAGTTAATATACCCTTTTACCTATTCTATAGGTGTAGGGTATAAAAATTTGACTCATAATCCCATAATTTTTGCGTAAAAAAAAAAAAACCATAACAAAAATTTAATTCATTATCCTATAATTTTTGCTTAAAAAAAATCATAAAAAAATAAAAAAAAAATTTAAATCATTATCCCATAATTTTTGCTTAAAAAAAACAAAAAAAAATCAACAAATTCCCGAGTTGGTCCGAGTGATGTCCAACTTTGTCAAGTAACTTGTCCTGCCCAATTTTAACCTCGTAGCTTCATTAGATTCATAGTTATTGAATTGAAAACTTTGTATGGCAGCTGCCCGAAAATGGGGCCGTTACATTAATTTTTATGGAGTTTGTAACCACCTAATGGAAGCGAGCTAGATATGGAAAAGTATATATATATTTGTGATCAGCGTGAACTCCTGAGCCAATATAGCCATGTCCGTTCGTCCGTCCGTAGGCATGATATCTTAAAAAATAATGGAGCTACCCTTCAAATTTAGGACCAATTCTATTTGTGGGTCGGACACCATCCACACAGTTCCGAAGACCTTAAAGCATATCATCGAAATTAATAAAAATAATAACTTGATACAAATGTAGAAGTTTCAAATTTAGCACAAAGGTGTTCTTTACTATTTCATGCGTGTCTTCCTAATTTATGATCAATTGGAGTGGTGGTTCAAATACCTCTCCTAAACTTCCCAATGTTAAAGGGCATAAAACACGATAACTCAAAAACTAATAACCCTGTTTTAATGAAATTTAAACTCTAGGTTATTATTAATGAAAGGACCGCGGGGTTTGCTTATGGTCGAGACTGAACAGTAGGTTCGGATTCTTGAAGCTTATCATTGAATTGAGGCCAAACGAGCATAATTTTTAAACCAAAAGCGATAAAAACTTAAGATTTGGGGCACAAGTGGTTTTTTCTTCTTTGCTCTGTGTCCGTAGAATTTTGAATGAATTGGGAAAATGCCTTGCGTACTCCCTATCTACCCTCCCCTACTCACAAGACCTTAAAGCATATATTCGAAATTAATAAAAACAGTAATTTGAAATAAATATAGGAGCAAAATATCAAATTTGGTATAACGTTGTTTTTTCCTATTTCCAATGTGTTCCCTAAATTTATACTTAATTGTAGAAATCCCAAAAATTAAAAAGCTTATCTACGAAATCCAATTCCGATTTCCGTTCTTATTTAACACTTTTATATTTTTAAAATGCTAATAATTTTACAATAAATAATATGTTTTATATATATATAGAAAAGTAATTCAAACTCGAACGAGCAAAAATCTTCAATAAATGAAACACAATTACTATTTTTTTTATTAAATTGTTAGATTCTTTATTTTTTTGATCCTCTTTTATGATCATACAAAGTGAACTGATTTTAAAATCGTTTTTAAATTTAACATTTTTTCCAGAATATTGGATTTTTTTAAAGTTACAGAAGTGCATAATAATAAAATATAAAATTTATTACGGTTTTCTTAGAATAAGCAGTTTTAAAAAGAATAAAAAAAAATTATTTATTTCGTAACAAATTTGCTTTACTTATACTAATTATAATTTATTAATTTCCCATACATAAATTGTTAAATTGACACTTTTTAATTTCATACAAAAAATTATTTACTTAGGCTAATTGTACTTTATTGAATTTTAAAATAGTGTTAAATTGACACTTTCTTTAATTTGATACAAAATTGTTTTGTACTTGTGATTTCACAATTCGGGTATTAAATTTCAAGTGCTTTTGAAATAAGACAAAGAACCAAAAAAAAAGGTTAAAAACAAAAAGATTAATAAAAAAGAATGAACGAGAAAAAAAATGTTAATGAAATGGTGTACAACGGTTATCCGTTGTTAAACTGCTCAGCCGATTTTCATGAAAGTTTGTATGTAGGGGTTTTTGGGTAACGAAAGAAATCGTTAGGTAAAAAATTTGCTCTCTCTCGTGTGCTAAAATTTTGCGCCAAGTTGGAGTTGTGGTGCAAGAATTTAAACTTTTTGTTCTAAAATGAAACTCTTTGACCGATTGACTTCAAATTTTGTAGACGTGATGCTTCTTGAGAATTGAGCTGACATTATTAGGAGATTTGGAATTTGTTAACCCATGTCAGCCCGACGGTTGGTCAAAAAAAATGTTGGGTGCAAATTTTGTCCGATTTTACGAAATACTGCTTTTATTAAAAATAAAGCCCCAAAAACTATTTTATTGAGTTCCATTAACCCATTGCGATACAACAGCTTTTTATAGTTTTTTTCATTACTTTACT
Source organism: Dolichopus griseipennis (assembly GCA_963082915.1). Classification (NCBI taxonomy): domain Eukaryota; kingdom Metazoa; phylum Arthropoda; class Insecta; order Diptera; family Dolichopodidae; genus Dolichopus; species Dolichopus griseipennis. The sequence continues at coordinate 72,796,388 of OY720442.1, read as the reverse complement.
CTAAAATAGAAACGGTTTGGCCGAGTTTCTTCAAATTTTGTATTCGTGCTCCCCTGTGAGAATTGAGTTGACACTATTAATAGATTTAGAATTTGTTAACCCATGTGTCCCGACGGTTAGTCAAAGAAAAAATTGTGAGCAAATATTGTCTAATTTTGCTAAAAAGAAAACAAAAAAAAATTTTCTTTGTCCTCCGTTAACCCATTGAGGAACGCTTTTTATAGGTTGTTTCGTATCTTTACTCTAAATTCGAAACGGTTTGACCGATTTTCTTCAAATTTTGTATACGTGTTCCGTTTTCAGAATGGAGTTAACTGTATTAACCGACTTGGAGTTGGTTAATCCATGCCGTCCCGACCATTATTCAAAAAAAAATTTTGGAAGCAAATTACAGTACTGCTTTGGCCAAAGAGAAAGTTTCAAAGAATTTTTTGTTGACTTTAAATTAGAAACGGTTGACTCCAAATTTTTTATGCGAGAAGCACCTAGAAAATGGAGTTGAGTCTAATAGCAGGCTTGGTGTTTTGTAACAAATGTCAGTCCTACAATTGGTCATTTTGGAAAGTTGTTAGTTCTTCTTTGAAGTACAGGAGCTTTAAAAAATTACTAGAATAATTCTAGCAAAAACGTTTTAAACCTTTTTAAAATTAACATTTACACCATGTGTAATTTTTATGTTAACTTTTGCAGTGACATCAACTTAAACTAAACCTCCATTGAGTTACGCAGTAACGCGCATCGGTATTAGCTAGTATTTTATAAATTAAAAACAAATTATATTTTTAATAAACGATTAAAATAAAGAAATCGGTTAAGAAATTTTTTAGCCTGATATTTCATTTTTGCTAGTATATATTCCTCCATATAAAGAGTTTGGATAACATGTTTACCACTTCAAAATTAAGTCCGTTCCTAAAAAACATAGCAATTTCACCACCACATCGAAAAGCAAGGTGACGTCTCATGATTCGATATACCGGAAGGGATTACTAAAATTTAAAATACCACTCCTTAGGCAACTCTCTGAAACAAAAATAAAGTCCACGAGGGAAACTACGAAAATATCTATCTCTCAACTCATCAATCTTAGGTAACAAACTCCATTCATTGATATAACAAATATTTAAACCAGACCGTTACTTACTACTTAATACTCACACTAGTGTGTTATTTAAACTATTTATTTTATAAAAGAAACTTATATGTTATCCGTGTAACAAAAAAACAATATTCTTATTTTAATTTATTATGATCAAAGTATGTAAGTTGGAAAGTTGTTGAACATCATCAGATTGCATTATTGCTAGTGAAATGCGGCAATTTAGATTCGAACTAAAAAGTTTTTCTTTGGATAAAATAACAATTAGCTCATCAGTTCATTTTTTTATTTTTTTTATTTCATTAACCAAAACAAGGTTTTTACAAACAAAAAAAAAAAGAAAATATCTTATACTATTATTCATAATTTAAAATTTTAAACAGAATTTACAAAAAAAAAAAAAAAAGTGTAAGAACAATTAACAAAAATTAGAATATTTAGGTCAAATTACAATACAAAGTTTTTTTTTTTTTTTTTTTTTTTTTACTGTACAAAATATTAAAAATTTAAACAAAAAACAAAAAATGCTTACCAAACAAAAACAAAAAAGCAAAAGCACTGTATGAACGTAATTACTTATGACATAATACCATATAATATGTTAATATGTACTTGAACTTGAAATTATTATTAAGTTTACAAAATAGGTTCATTTAAAAATTTTTGCTTAAGTTTATATTTAAAAGTGTTTTTAGATATATCTGTTGAAAAAAGATAACTATGTTTATTAAATGTAGTGCAACATCTGTTTATAGGTTCATTATTTGCGTATTGAGTTCTGTGAGTATTTTCAATCAAAAATTTAGTGTTTCTTGTTTGTCTAACTTCGTTATTTATTCTGACTTTATACGTTAGAAACTGAATACCTATCAATATTTTTATTTAGGATGTCAAAAGTGAAGCAGGATGAAAGAATCTCCCTGCGTGATGCAAGACTTAACATTTTCAAGGTATTTAGTCTTGTAATGTAGCTTGGAAGAGTGGAGTACTCTGAAGGGTCATATTGGTTTCTTAGGGCAAATAAAAGAAACTGTTTTTGAACAGATTCAATTCTTTTAGAGTGTGTTTGAAATGCCGGATCCCAAACAATGTGACCATATTCTAAAGTAGATCGAACCAAAGAACAATAAAGTGCTTTTGTTACTGCTACGTCATTAAACTCTTTGGCCCTTCTTTTAATGAAACCTAACATTTTATTTGCCTTTGCAATCATGTGTTCGTAATGAAGATTAAAATTTAATTTATCATCCAAAAGAATCCCAAGATCGGTCATGTTATTCACCCTTTCGAGAGCTAAATTGTCTATTGAATAATTGAAAAGTATTGTATTTCTTTTACGTGTAAAGTTTATGACCTTGCATTTCTTAATATTTAGTTCTAATCTATTGGATATGCACCATTCATGTAAAGAATGCATGTTTTCTTGAAGTAATTGAATATCAGAGTTATTCTTAATAACATGAAAAATTTTAAGATCGTCAGCAAATGCAATATGAGATACACCTAATAATTTTTCAGAAAGATTTGAAAAAAAGTCTTTTTTTATTAAAATTAAAATGATACCTCAATTTTAAACACCCTTTATATATTACAAAAAAATTTAAAAAAGTAAAATAGTTAAAAACGAGTAAATTTGGTTCAAATTTAATGACATATCAATAAGGCATTTTAACGCCATAAAAGCTTTTATAAATTTGATTGTAAGACATAGCTAAACAATTTAACTTTATAATACTAAACACATTTTCTAATTACACTATCTCTTAAAAAATATTACAAATTCTTACTAATATATTTATTTAAAAATATGGCTAGTTAATATACCTAATAGAAAAGCTTATACGCAAAATATGCAATAAATGTATTTCTAAAATACAATTAAAAATTTACACCTTTTCATATAATTCATTTAAATATAAAAATAAATTTTACATAAATGCAGCAAGTACCTTTGAACATAGCTGAACCACTACAATTAAGTCCAAATTTCGGGGTCACATAGGAAATATATTCTTTGGCTTCGAAATTATACTTGTTCGGCCTCAAATCGATCAAAAGCTTCTAGAATCCGAACTCATTGACCAAACTCGACCAGAACAAATTCCAATGGTACTTTCATTACTAGTAACCTAGAGTTTAAATTTCATCAAAATAGCGGCATTATTTTTTGAATTATGGTGTTTTTAGCCCTTGAACATTTCAAGGGTTCCAGAACCCGAAATTATGGTACGATATCGCCAATATGCAGTCCCCGTCATACTTTCAATACTAGTTAACCCTTGTACACAATTGGAACGTACTATCTTAATTTTAAGTTAATAGTTTTATTAATTTCGATGATAAACTTTTACACATTGGGGGGTCTAAGAAAGGTACAAAATTTAGAGGGACACGCAGGAAATAGTTAAGAACACCCATGTGCCAAATTTCAAGCTTCTACATTTGTTTCAAGTTACTATCTTTATTAATTTCGAAAATATGTTTTAAGGTCCTCGGAACTGAGTGGCTGGTCCACACCCACTACTCCAATTGGGCTCAAATTTCAAGGACACTAAGGAAATCGAAAGCGACACCCCAAAACCAAATTTGGAGGTTCTATCTTCATTGGTTTCGGAATTATGCTAGTTTGGCCTAAATTCGATCAAAAAGTTCTAAGTTCCGAACCCATTGTCCAATCCTCACCGTACGCAATCGCCGCCGTAGTTTCATTACCAATAACCTACATCACAAATTTCATGAAGATAGTGTCATTAGTTGTTGAGTTATCGTGATTATTTATATATGTTCGTTAGCCCTGAAACCGATTAAAAGGTCCAGAATCCGAACACTTGGGCTGATTTCGCCCTTATGAAGCCCACGCTTAACTTTAAGCACTATTTAACCTTTGTACACAATTTGAACGTTCTATCTTAGTTTAAAGTTACTATTTTTAATAATTTCGATTATAAGCTCTAAGAGGGTCTAAGAGGGATACTGAACCATCACTCCAATTGATCCCAAATTAGGGGGGCATGCAAGGGATAGTAAAGAACAATTTGAGGCTTCTACATTTTTTTAAGTTGTTATCTTTATTAATTTTAAAGATATGCTTTAAAGTCTTCGGAAATGTATGGCTGGTCCCCGATCCACTACTCCAATGGAGCCCAAATTTCAAAGACATTAAGGAAATAGGAAGGGACACCCTTATACAAAATTTGGAGGTTCTATCTTCTTTGGTTTCGGAATTATGCTTGTTTGGCCTAAATTCGATCAAAAAGTTCTAGGTTCCGAACACATGGTCCAATCCCGAAGTAGTTTCATTACTAGTAACCTAAAGCACAAATTTGATGAAGAAAGCGTCATTAGTTGTTGAGTTATTGTGATTTTTTATATATGATCGTTAGCCCTTCGATCGATTAAAAGGTCCAGAATCCGAACCAATGGGCCGATTTCGCCCATATGCAATCCCCGCCGTACTTTTAGTCCAAGTAACCTACAGTTAAAATTTCATCAAGATAGCTCCATTATTTTTTATGAGTTATCGTGCCTACGGACGGACGGACGGACATGGCTATATCGACTCAGGAGGTCACGCTAATCACATATATATATACTTTTCCATATCTAGCTCGCTTCCTTTAGGTGGTTACAAACACCATACCAAAGTTAATATACCCTTTTACCTATTCTATAGGTGTAGGGTATAAAAATTTGACTCATAATCCCATAATTTTTGCGTAAAAAAAAAAAAACCATAACAAAAATTTAATTCATTATCCTATAATTTTTGCTTAAAAAAAATCATAAAAAAATAAAAAAAAAATTTAAATCATTATCCCATAATTTTTGCTTAAAAAAACAAAAAAAAAATCAACAAATTCCCGAGTTGGTCCGAGTGATGTCCAACTTTGTCAAGTAACTTGTCCTGCCCAATTTTAACCTCGTAGCTTCATTAGATTCATAGTTATTGAATTGAAAACTTTGTATGGCAGCTGCCCGAAAATGGGGCCGTTACATTAATTTTTATGGAGTTTGTAACCACTTAATGGAAGCGAGCTAGATATGGAAAAGTATATATATATTTGTGATCAGCGTGAACTCCTGAGCCAATATAGCCATGTCCGTTCGTCCGTCCGTAGGCATGATATCTTAAAAAATAATGGAGGTACCCTTCAAATTTAGGACCAATTCTATTTGTGGGTCGGACACCATCCACACAGTTCCGAAGACCTTGAAGCATATCATCGAAATTAATAAAAATAATAACTTGATACAAATGTAGAAGTTTCAAATTTAGCACAAAGGTGTTCTTTACTATTTCATGCGTGTCTTCCTAATTTATGATCAATTGGAGTGGTGGTTCAAATACCTCTCCTAAACTTCCAAATGTTAAAGGGCATAAAACACGATAACTCAAAAACTAATAACCCTGTTTTAATGAAATTTAAACTCTAGGTTATTATTAATGAAAGGACCGCGGGGTTTGCTTATGGTCGAGACTGAACAGTAGGTTCGGATTCTTGAAGCTTATCATTGAATTGAGGCCAAACGAGCATAATTTTTAAACCAAAGGCGATAAAAACTTAAAATTTGGGACACAAGTGGTTTTTTCTTCTTTGCTCTGTGTCCGTAGAATTTTGAATGAATTGGGAAAATGCTTTGCGTACTCCCTATCTACCCTCCCCTACTCACAAGACCTTAAAGCATATATTCGAAATTAATAAAAACAGTAATTTGAAAAAAATATAGGAGCAAAATATCAAATTTGGTATAACGTTGTTTTTTCCTATTTCCAATGTGTTCCCTAAATTTATACTTAATTGTAGTGGTGGTTTAGGTGCATCCTAAGAAATCCCAAAAATTTAGAAGCTTATCTACGAAATCCAATTCCGATTTCCGTTCTTATTTAACACTTTTATATTTTTAAAATGCTAATAATTTTACAATAAATAATATGTTTTATATATATATAGAAAAGTAATTCAAACTCGAACGAGCAAAAATCTTCAATAAATGAAACACAATTACTATTTTTTTTATTAAATTGTTAGATTCTTTATTTTTTTGATCCTCTTTTATGATCATACAAAGTGAACTGATTTTAAAGTCGTTTTTAAATTTAACATTTTTTCCAGAATATTGGATTTTTTTAAAGTTACAGAAGTGCATAATAATAAAATATAAAATTTATTACGGTTTTCTTAGAATAAGCAGTTTTAAAAAGAATAAAAAAAAATTATTTATTTCGTAACAAATTTGCTTTACTTATACTAATTATAATTTATTAATTTCCCATACATAAATTGTTAAATTGACACTTTTTAATTTCATACAAAAAATTATTTACTTAGGCTAATTGTACTTTATTGAATTTTAAAATAGTGTTAAATTGACACTTTCTTTAATTTGATAAAAAATTGTTTTGTACTTGTGATTTAACAATTCGGGTATTAAATTTCAAGTGCTTTTGAAATAAGACAAAGAACCAAAAAAAAAGGTTAAAAACAAAAAGATTAATAAAAAAGAATGAACGAGAAAAAAAATGTTAATGAAATGGTGTACAACGGTTATCCGTTGTTAAACTGCTCAGCCGATTTTCATGAAAGTTTGTATGTAGGGGTTTTTGGGTAACGAAAGAAATCGTTAGGTAAAAAATTTGCTCTCTCTCGTGTGCTAAAATTTTGCGCCAAGTTGGAGTTGTGGTGCAAGAATTTAAACTTTTTGTTCTAAAATGAAACTCTTTGACCGATTGACTTCAAATTTTGTAGACGTTTTTAGAAACGGTTTGGCCGAGTTTCTTCAAATTTTGTATTCGTGCTCCCCTGTGAGAATTGAGTTGACACTATTAATAGATTTAGAATTTGTTAACCCATGTGTCCCGACGGTTAGTCAAAGAAAAAATTGTGAGCAAATATTGTCTAATTTTGCTAAAAAGAAAACAAAAAAAAATTTTCTTTGTCCTCCGTTAACCCATTGAGGAACGCTTTTTATAGGTTGTTTCGTATCTTTACTCTAAATTCGAAACGGTTTGACCGATTTTCTTCAAATTTTGTATACGTGTTCCGTTTTCAGAATGGAGTTAACTGTATTAACCGACTTGGAGTTGGTTAATCCATGCCGTCCTGACCATTATTCAAAAAAAAATTTTGGAAGCAAATTACAGTACTGCTTTGGCCAAAGAGAAAGTTTCAAAGAATTTTTTGTTGACTTTAAATTAGAAACGGTTGACTCCAAATTTTTTATGCGAGAAGCACCTAGAAAATGGAGTTGAGTCTAATAGCAGGCTTGGTGTTTTGTAACAAATGTCAGTCCTACAATTGGTCATTTTGGAAAGTTGTTAGTTCTTCTTTGAAGTACAGGAGCTTTAAAAACTAGAATAATTCTAGCAAAAACGTTTTAAACCTTTTTAAAATTAACATTTACACCATGTGTAATTTTTATGTTAACTTTTGCAGTGACATCAACTTAAACTAAACCTCCATTGAGTTACGCAGTAACGCGCATCGGTATTAGCTAGTATTTTATAAATTAAAAACAAATTATATTTTTAATAAACGATTAAAATAAAGAAATCGGTTAAGAAATTTTTTAGCCTGATATTTCATTTTTGCTAGTATATATTCCTCCATATAAAGAGTTTGGATAACATGTTTACCACTTCAAAATTAAGTCCGTTCCTAAAAAACATAGCAATTTCACCACCACATCGAAAAGCAAGGTGACGTCTCATGATTCGATATACCGGAAGGGATTACTAAAATTTAAAATACCACTCCTTAGGCAACTCTCTGAAACAAAAATAAAGTCCACGAGGGAAACTACGAAAATATCTATCTCTCAACTCATCAATCTTAGGTAACAAACTCCATTCATTGATATAACAAATATTTAAACCAGACCGTTGCTTACTACTTAATACTAGTGTGGGTGTGTTATTTAAACTATTTATTTTATAAAAGAAACTTATATGTTATCCGTGTAACAAAAAAACAATATTCTTATTTTAATTTATTATGATCAAAGTATGTAAGTTGGAAAGTTGTTGAACATCATCAGATTGCATTATTGCTAGTGAAATGCGGCAATTTAGATTCGAACTAAAAAGTTTTTCTTTGGATAAAATAACAATTAACTCATCAGTTCATTTTTTTATTTTTTTTATTTCATTAACCAAAACAAGGTTTTTACAAACAAAAAAAAAAAGAAAATATCTTATACTATTATTCATAATTTAAAATTTTAAACAGAATTTACAAAAAAAAAAAAAAAAGTGTAAGAACAATTAACAAAAATTAGAATATTTAGGTCAAATTACAATACAAAGTTTTTTTTTTTTTTTTTTTTTTTTTACTGTCCAAAATATTAAAAATTTAAACAAAAAACAAAAAATGCTTACCAAACAAAAACAAAAACGCAAAAGCACTGTATGAACGTAATTACTTATGATATAATACCATATAATATGTTAATATGTACTTGAACTTGAAATTATTATTAAGTTTACAAAATAGGTTCATTTAAAAATTTTTGCTTAAGTTTATATTTAAAAGTGTTTTTAGATATATCTGTTGAAAAAAGATAACTATGTTTATTAAATGTAGTGCAACATCTGTTTATAGGTTCATTATTTGCGTATTGAGTTCTGTGAGTATTTTCAATCAAAAATTTAGTGTTTCTTGTTTGTCTAACTTCGTTATTTATTCTGACTTTATACGTTAGAAACTGAATACCTATCAATATTTTTATTTAGGATGTCAAAAGTGAAGCAGGATGAAAGAATTTCCCTGCGTGATGCAAGACTTAACATTTTCAAGGTATTTAGTCTTGTAATGTAGCTTGGAAGAGTGGAGTACTCTGAAGGGTCATATTGGTTTCTTAGGGCAAATAAAAGAAACTGTTTTTGAACAGATTCAATTCTTTTAGAGTGTGTTTGAAATGCCGGATCCCAAACAATGTGACCATATTCTAAAGTAGATCGAACCAAAGAACAATAAAGTGCTTTTGTTACTGCTACGTCATTAAACTCTTTGGCCCTTCTTTTAATGAAACCTAACATTTTATTTGCCTTTGCAATCATGTGTTCGTAATGAAGATTAAAATTTAATTTATCATCCAAAAGAATCCCAAGATCGGTCATGTTATTCACCCTTTCGAGAGCTAAATTGTCTATTGAATAATTGAAAAGTATTGTATTTCTTTTACGTGTAAAGCTTATGACCTTGCATTTCTTAATATTTAGTTCTAATCTATTGGATATGCACCATTCATGTAAAGAATGCATGTTTTCTTGAAGTAATTGAACATCAAAGTTATTCTTAATAACATGAAAAATTTTAAGATCGTCAGCAAATGCAATATGAGATACACCTAATAATTTTTCAGAAAGATTTGAAATAAATACATTGAATAGAAGTGGACCTAAATAGCTACCTTGAGGCACACCAGAAGTAACATAAATTGGGTTTGACAAATGGCCTTGGAATTTTATGTTCTGAGTTCTTCCAGTAAGATAAGAGCCAAGCCATGCCAAGAAAGAACCAGATATGCCCAAAGTTTCAAGTTTCTTCAGCAAAATATTATGATCAACACGATCGAAAGCTTTGCTAAAGTCCGTATAAATTGCGTCAACTTGGTAACCCTTCTCCATTTCATTTAAGATTTCAGAAGTGTAAACTACAAGATTTGTAGTAGTAGAGCGACCTTTTCTGAAACCATGCTGTTGTTCATTTAGTTTCATATTAATAATAGGTGTGATTTTGCCCACCACAATTTTCTCAAACAATTTTGGGATAGTCGAAAGGATGGCTATTCCTCGATAGTTTTCAACAGAAGCTTTGTCTCCTTTTTTATGAATAGGGGTCAAAAAAGATGATTTCCAAGCAGATGGGAAGATGCCTGACGAAAGTGATATATTAAATATAATGTGAAGTGGATATGTCAAATACTTAATGCAGTTGTATAAAAAAGAAGGAGCAATTAAATCCGGGCCCACACCTTTTTTAAGATCGAGGTTATTAATTGCTTCATAAATTTCATTTTCCGAAATATACAAATCTTTTATAATTGAATTAGTATTACTAACCGAGTTTGAAATTGGGATATTGATGGATACGTCAAGCGGACGAAAAACTTTTTGAAAGCAATCTGCGAAAAAATTACAGATTACATTAGGATTTGAAGAGAAAATATTGTCTTTAGACATAGAGTTTGGATACCCACAAGTCTTTCGCTTTATATTGACAAAGTCAAAAAATTTTTTTGGATCCGTAATTAATTTACTACCGATCTCGGATACATAATTATCATATGCCAAATTTGATTTGTTTTTAAATTCTAAAGCGAGATCCTTATACATATTTAATAAATTAGTATCAGGCTCCTTTGTAAATTTAATTTTTTTATAAAGTTTGTTGCGCTGATTGCGCAAAGTCCTAAGTTCTCGGTTAAGCCACGGTTCTGTGGTCTTATCCTTTTTACGTATTTTAGGTACATAGGAGTTGACTATATGAAATAATTTCATATAGAAAATAGATACTGTTGAGTCAATGTTCTGTTGTCTTAACAGTTCGTCCCAATTAACAACCGATAAAGCATTATTAATGCTTTGATAATCGGCATTAAGAAAATCAAATACAATATTATTATTGTAAGATTTAGCAAAAAGTGGCGTAATGGAAGAAAATTCAAATATGACTGCGTTATGATGAAGTGAGTTGGAGAATAAATTAGCTGTATCATCAGCGAGTTTAACTTCCACTTTATCATATGCATTAGAAAATGCAAGATCTAACCACTTATTATTTTTGTTAGGAAATCTGATAATTTGCTGTAAGTCGTTACCATAAAACTCACTGATAATATCAAAATCAGTTTCGTCATTAAAATTAATTGGTAGTAGCAAGTTATCAGAATCGTCTACTATAAACGATAGTGAAGGACGATTGAAATCCCCAAAAATGAATATTGAATCATCCTCATTCGATTTTGATATAATACCATGATATATATCAAAGAAATCAGAATATGAGGAATTGTCAGTATTGGGCGGAAAGTAAACGATTCCAAGGTATAAAAAATTTTTACCTAAGTTCACTTTTATAAATTTATGATCGAATAAAATAGATGTCCTAGTATTCAATGGAGTACTAGACAACTCGTTATTAACTGCAAGAAGAACACCGCCTCCACGGGAACAGTTTGTAGAATTGTAATCTCTGTCTTTCCTGTAAATTGACCAATTACTGTCCAGTATTTCTTGATTTTTGAAGGAATCATTTAGCCAGGTTTCGGTAAAAGCTAACACGTTGAATTCACAGGACTTAGCATCAACATATAGTTTTTTTAGCTTACCTCTCATACCGCTACAATTATGATAGAAGATTTTAAGTTTATTATTATCTTTATTTTTATGTACCTTAAAGCTAGATGATGTATGAACTGAAACTAGGTTAGTATTAATGCTATTTTTTCCCACTAAGGGGACGAAAAAAGTCACTGCTACTTTTTCTAATTCTTTGTAAATAATCGATTCTTTTGCTTTTAAGGTGACTGCAATAGGCTTGTAGATCTTTTTCGACCGATTTAGAAGAGGCCCCGAAACCTTCATGATATTTAACAAATAATTTCATTAATTCCTTTGGGTTAGACGGTAAACCTTCTTGATCAATAAAAATTTTAATATTGAGTTTGGTTTTACCGTCAACACAAAGGTCATCATCTTCCTTATGCAAATAGGCTAAATAGAGTCTTACATTTTCGTAAATTTTTTGATCTCTAAAACGCGACAGAACATAAGTATGATCATCTTTCGCTAACGCGTTTTTCGTTAATCTAACTATAGGAGGCATTAAAGGATTAACGAAACTTGCATTGGAAGGAGTAGAAATAGATGCTATTAGCGTATTAATACATGAAGTTGTAATGCAGTTAAAATTTGAAATTTGTGTACATGGAGTACCGACTATAATTGTTTCTCCCTGCTTAAAGTTAGGATATTTGTGTTTAGACGTTATTGGAGTTGTTGTGCTAATTAAATTTGAATTTGAATTTGTGGTGATTAAATTTGAATTTGAATTTGAGTTTGTAGAAGTGGTTGAATTGCACATTGTGTTAGTCATTAAACTTGAATTTGTACTACTAACCGAAATTTCAAGTAAATTTAAATCTGGGTTATTTAGCGAATAAGTAACTAAGTTAGACGGAGGCAAATAGTTATGAAATTTAACTGGTGTTTGAGTTAATAAAATGGGTTGTGTATTGTATGAATTTAAACTATTGTTATTATTATTGTTATTTTTGTGTAAAATAGGCTGTGTTTTGTGTTTGCTTATAATATTTTTTTTATTATTTGTGGACTTAGTGTAATTGCGTGTATTTCTGTTCTTGTTTTTTTCTGTGATTGTTTTGCTATTAACATTATTGATATTAAGTTTAATTTTATTTTTATTTTTTACTGAATCTAATTTACTTTTTACTGAATCTAATTTACTATTGTTTAACTGTTTACCTATATGTTTAAAGATGGATATTTTTGTCCCTTTGTTCCACAATTTAATATTATTTATTTCCTGGACTTTTGTTTCCGGTACGCTAACTTTGAAAGTATGATACTGCGGTTTATATTTCAGCCACTTAGGTGTGATTAATTTACAATGAACCTCTTCAAAATTCAACCTCTTTTTTATGTATCTGACTAGTTTCTCCTCTGTTGTATTAGTGCTAAGGTTAGAAATCCTTAAGTTAAATTTAGGTTTAATTGTAACTTCTGGTGGATCAACTGCTTCTATTTCGATTGAAATGTCGTCATATTTTTCTTTGGTTGATTCAATGTTAACCGTCTTAGCCTTATCTACATCATTTATTTCATCAAATAGTGATTTAGTTGCATTGTTTGAATATAGATCATTCTGATGCGAAGCACTGCAAATTTTAACACCATCCTGAATTGTCTCTATTTTGGCCTTAAGGATATCTAAATCGGCCAATACTACATCTTTAAAGCTTATTGAAATATCAGTTTTATTTATATTTTCTGAATTAGAGATGAAAAGTTGCTTTAAATTGTCCATCGCATACAAAAGCTTATTATTAATTGGATCTTGTGCTAATGAATTTTCAATAATGTTCTTAAACGTTGAAATTTCCGTTTTTAAATTATTTGTTTCAACTTTAATTAGTTTACTAACACTTCTTTTTTGATCATTTTTGAAATTGTTAAGAGTGTTATTTAGTAGATAATCGTAGATATTTTATTTATGTTCATATAGCTATGTGTGTCTGTCCGTCCATCCGTCTGCGTGTTAGCAAGATAACTCAAAAACTAAGACTACAGTTTTGAAATTTTCACAAAATATTTTTCAAACAATTTCTAGGTTTCCTTTATTTACACATTACACCCATCGAATTTGTATAGGGGTACATTAACTTTGGAATGGTGTCTGAACCACCTAAACGAAGCGAGCTAGATATGGAAAAGTATATATTTGAAATCAGCGTGACCTCCTGAGTCGATTTAGCCATGTCTGTCTGTCCATCTGTAGACACGCTAACTTTAAAACTAAAGAGTTATCTTGATTAAATTTTAACTGTAGGTTACAAGTACTGAAAGTACGGCTGGGATTGTGTATCGCCGAGATATTCGGAGTCTTGAACGTTTTAATCGAATTGAGGCCAAACGAGAATAGTTCCGAAATATTGGTTTAGACAATATAGCACCTCCAAATTTGGTATAAGGATATCTCTTCCTATTTTCTTGGAATTTGGAACAAATCGGATTAGCGGTTTGGCGACCACCAAAACAACTCCGAAGACCTTAAAGCTAATCTACGAAATTAATAAAGTTAGAACCTTAAATTTTGATGCAACGGTGTTTCTACTACTTCCTGTGTGTCCCTGATGTAAGGAAAGGTAGTTCGGGTAACTCTCATGGAACTCCCAAGGTTTAAAAGCTTCTTTTTTTTTACACGCTAGTCAAACACTAGGAAAACAAATTCCTTTATACATAGCTAAAAAATTGATATGAAGGTTTGGATATGGGGCTAAGGAGTTAGAAGCAATAAAGCATAGAAAAGGAAACTTGGGTGGCAGGTTACAAACGAATTTATTTAAGTTCTTTTTAAAACGTTGTAAAATGTATAAAGGTCTATTTCTGTCAGAGCGGAAAACAATGGATGGAAGAATGTTCTATATTCTACCAGTTCTCACAATAAATGAGTTTCTATAACCAGTTTTGAGCAACCTAGGGTTTTCCACTGACTTGAGGCCTCCCTGGTTGCGTTGGAATTGTTTAAAGGGAGGCAGTTTTAATTTTAATTTAATAGAGCAAGTGTCAATACCTACAAGATATTTATAAAAGAGAGTTAAAGCTCCAATATTACGACTAAGAGGAGTGAAAGTAACCTGGACGGAAGGGTCGCCACTTAGGCGTAAAGCGCGATTTTGGATTTTGTCCAGGGAACTTAGTGCAGTTTGGGGAGCGCCAGCCCAAATGTGAGAGTTATACTCCATCATAGGTCATATGTAGGCTTTATAGGTATTGGACAGATCTGTGGGAGAAAAATACGTTTTACAGCGAGAGAGAAAACCCAAACATTGGCAGCGTTATTAGTTACATCAAAAATATATTCATTCCATAACATTTTTTGGTTAACTTTTTTAGAAAGTCGAAGGATGCCACCAGAGTACTGTTGTCGACGAAACTGTGGATTGTATGGAGGGTGGAAGAGAGCAAATCATTGATAAAAATCAAAAAAAGAGTGGGTGATAACGCGGACCCTTGTGGAACACCAGCATTTATTTCATGAGTGTCGGACATATGACTGTCGACAAGAACACGAATACGACGATTCGAAAGGAAATCCTCAATCCATGTACAAAAGGGGCTACCCAACCGATTGCCTGACATTTACTCAAAAGTGCACTACGCCATACTCGATCAAAGGCTTTTGAAATGTCTAGAGCCACAACCTCAGATTGACCTGAGCAGTGAACGCAAGTTAAAAGATCGCCTGTCGATCGTTGGTTTATAAAACCATATTGTCGACCGTTGGAAAGGATCTAAGTGATGACAATTGGTTGGTAGTTTGAGGGGTCGCTTTTGTCACTTTTTTTAGGAATTAGGAAAACTTCTTCCAATCTTCCATTGGCTGGTTTATTTCCCAGTTTAAAATGATAATGTGAAAAGATTGTCCAGATGTTTTGAAATGGGAAAGGCAATATGTTTAAGAACCGTAGCTGGAATTCCGTCATCCACTGTGGACTTATTAACACTCAGATTCTTACGAGTCCAAAAGTAAACCCTTTGAAGAATTTTAACCCTTGAGGGATCAACTGAAGGAAATACTGGAGGTATTTGTGCCGAAGGCGGGAGTGTGGATTTTGTTGCAAAGTATTTTGCAAACAATTAGCTTTACCAACCGAATCTGAGATGATAGAACTGTTGTTATCAATCAGTAGTGCAAACGAAGTTTCGGAAAAATTGCTCTTCACATTTTTGCAAAAGTCCAAAATGAACGATTGGTTGTAAAGAAATTTGTTCTGATCGATAATTCCCTTGCAATTATTTCTCTTGCAGTCGCTGAAGAGAAGTAATTGCTGCATGTGAGCAAAATTTTACTGAATTGTATAAAAAGTTTCAAATCTTTTATTTTAATTACATTTTATAAATACATTTATTTCATGTTCTTTTGTTTTTAAATAGATAAATAGTAAGAATTGTAATTATTATAATTAGAAAATGCTTTAGTATTATAAAATTTATTTACCTTTTTAATTTAATTTAAACCGATTAGGTGTAGGGTATTTCTAAGTCGGTGTAATTGTTTCTTTACTTGTAGTTGGTTAAAAATGTACTAAAACTTTGAAGAGCTTTTGAAGTACAAACTTTTATAACTCCAAAATTTTCATGAATTTTTAAATGCTGCAATCTTGTATACAACTTGAAATTATATGAATATCTTTAAAACAAATAACACTACGGGAACAAAAATAATGCACGATTAGTTAAATAATAGAACAAGCACCTAAAGTTTCGTGAAGTTTCAAAATGTTAGGGCTTCATTTTTGAGGAGGTGCCATACAAAGTTCTTAATTCGATAACTGCGAATCTAATGAAGTTACGAGGTTGAAATTAAATTAGGGCCAGTAAAGTAAGAAGGCACAGTTGGATACTCCTCGGACCAACTTGCAGGGTGACCCAAACGTTTCTTGTTTTTTACTTTTGTTTTGTTTTTATGGTTTGCTTAGCAAATTAGGATATTTCTTGGACCAACTTTTAGGGTGGGCCAAATTTTTTTGTTTTTTTTTTGTGGTTTTATTTTTAGTTTTTTTAAACGAAAATTATGGAGTATAGGCCAATGTGGACAAGTGCTGCATTTTTTTTTATATGTAGAATCGTAGTCTTTAACCAGGGTTTATGGATTTGTTCTAAATATATAAATTTAATATATAACTAGTTTTTATTATTATTATTATTTTTAATGTTATTATTATCATATTTTTTTTCTAACAAAAACTTTGGACAGCTTTTGCGTTGGAATGTGGACCAAGTCAATAATATTGATTTATTCAATATATACTAAGAACAAGTTTAGTAATGCCAAGTTTTTCATATGCTTAAATTTACCAAATAACCACACAGATGTTGGGACCCCGAAGGACGGCACAATTTTATATTTGGTCTTGATTATTATGTAGGGTCTCTGTAAATAAATGATTTTGATAAATTAATAGTTCTATTATTTTTTCCCTAATTGAAAGAATGTTATTGCTATAGTTGTGGAAGATGTTGGTCAAATTTGTATCTTTGGTGTCTTTTGTGCAGCTGATATTCTAGTAAGTTTAACATTTTTTGGATAACTTTTCACATCACGGAATTATTTGGTCAATGTGGTGGATAAACATTTAAAAATGATTGTGAGTTATCTCAAGTTTTTAATGTTATTGTTGTAGTCTGCTTTTACCTATTTTTCAGATATTATGTAAAAGCCTACTTTCTTTGTATTTTTTAAACACTTCTATGTGATGCCCGATGGGATATTTCTTAATAATATTAATGATTGTTTGTTGAGTGTACTGTTTTTAGGATAACTGGCTAAGACGTCAGTTATGTTTTCTTTCCATTTTATCCTAGTCCGCTGATCTATTGCTTTTTCTATTTTTTCCTTGTATTTGATTTGCTATTGTAATTGATTAATTTAAGTTTATTGTTGATATAAAATATCTGACTTCTTGTAACCTGGTGAAATCACTTCTCTAACCCTAAATTGCTTCCTGCAAGTTTTTTTCAATTAACAATGTTATTTAATTTGTTTTTTATAAGATCTTTAAAAAGACAGATATCGTTGATTTGAGTGTGTATTTAAGAAATCATATTAATATAACCAAAACATTATTTTAATATGTCTTTTCAATAAAAATTAAAGTTACCGTTTTCTATATGTCCTATGGAATATGAGGCTTTCCGAAATGTTAATTTGTGGATTTTTTCCTACTGTACGTTTTTTGTTTCCAGTAGTTTGATCTATATTATTCCCCTGGATATATGTTATTATTTTCGCACTATGAGGACTTACATTTCGATATTGGACGGCTTTGGTGGGTCTTGCAAGGCTGTTCTTTATTTTTATCGTAACTGTTTTGTTGGATTTTTATCTTTTTATACCCTACACCTATAGAATAGGTAAAGATTTATATTAACTTTGGTATGGTGTTTGTTATCACCTAAAGGAAGCGAGCTAGATATGGAAAAGTATATATATTTGTGATCAGCTTGACCTCCTGAGTCGATATAGCCATGTTCGTCCGTGCCATGTCCGTAGGCACAATAACTCAAAAAATAATGGAGCTATCTTGATGAAATTTTAACTGTAGGTTACTAGGACTGAAAGTACGGCGGGGATTGCAAATGGGCGAAATTGGCCCATGGGTTCGGATTCTGGACCTTTTAATCGGTCCAAGGGCTTACGAACATTATATAAATAATTATGATAACTTAACAACTAATGACGGTATCTTCATCAAATTTGTGCTGTAGGTTACTAGTAATGAGACTATTGCGGGGATTGCGTATGGTTGAGACATGGGTTCGGAACCTAGAACTTTTTGATCGAATTTAGGCCAAACGAGCACAATTCTGAAACCAATGAACCTCCAAATTTGGTATCAGGGTGTCTCTTCCTTTTTCCTTAGTGTCCTTGAAATTTGGGACCAATTGCAGTAATGGGTTGAGGACCAGCCACACAGTTCCAAAGACCTTAAAGTATATTTTCAAAATTAATAAAGGTATTAACTTCAAACAAATTTAGGAGTTTCAAATTTGGCACATGGGTGCTCTTTACTATTTCGTGCGCGTTTTTCTAATTTTGGATAAATCAGATTGGTGGTTCAGTACCCCTCTTAGATCCCCTAAGGTTTAAAAGCTTATCATCGAAATTAATAAAAATAGTAACTTAAAATTAAGATAGAACCTTGCAATTGTGTACAAGGATTAACTAGTATTAAAAGTATGACGGGGACTGCATATATAAAATATTGCCGCTGTTTTGATGAAAGTTGAACTTGTAAATTTCTAGGTTACTAGTAATGAAAGTACCATGGGAATTGGTTTTGGTCGAGTTCGGACAATGAGTCCGGATACTAGAAGCTTTTGATCGAGTATAATTTCAAAGCCAAAGAATATATTTCCTATTTCCCATGGTTCCCCGAAATTTAGACTTAATTATAGTGGTAGTTCAGGCGCCTCCTAGGAAATCCCAAAATTTAAAAGCTTATCTTCAAAATTCCTGAAGATAGAAACTTAAAATTTGATACACGAGGGTTCTTTGCTATTTCCGTTTTTATTTAACACTTTTATATTTTTAAAAGGCTAAGAATTTTATTATAAAACATATTTTGTATAATATTTTATAATTATTACCATAGGTGATATTAATTAAGACATTGTGTACAATACTTAAGCTACATTAAAAGGTTCTTGCTGCATTTATGTAAAATTTATTGTTATATTTAAATGAATTATGTGAAAAGTTCTAAATTTGTAATTATATTTTAGAAATACATTTATTACATATTTTGCGCTTATAAGCTTTTCTAATACGTACAGAAACTAAAAATTTAAAATAATTGCAATTTTATAAATTATAAAATATATTATGCTTTGATTAGCTTTTTATCACAAAATCTAATAATTAAAATTTTTTCACTTTTGTAATTGAATTTAAATAAATATATTTTCGTTTGATTCAAGTTTTTTTGTTTTTTAATATTTTTAAATCGTTAAATTAGTAAGAATTTGTGATATTTTTGAGTAGATAAAGTAATTAGGAAATGTTTTTAGGATTATAAAGTTAATTTCTCTAGCTATTTCTTACGATCAAACTAATAACAGCTTATATGGTTTTAAAATGACTTATGGACTTCCCATTAAATTTGGTATTTCTAAGTCGGTTGCACTGACTGACTGTTTCTTTACTTGTTTTTATTCAATTTGCGTTATATTTCTTCCTTACAAGCCACTCAATGCAAATACTTTCTTCTTGGTCTTTTATTTGATCAGTATACTTGGTCTATTTCCGTTGTTATATCTTTAAAGGTAACAATGCACCGGTGTTGCCGTTATTTTTACATCTGAGTTTACTTACAGTGTTCAAATCCGAGCTGTTTGCTCATTTTCGTATTAGTTTGGTGCAGCTTGCGACCTCTTCATATATGAGGTTGAACTTAGTATCATTTGATAATACTTCGTCTGTTTCTCTTTTTATAAATCACCCATTTTTCTCCTTATTTCTTCATCAGTTTTTTCGCCCTTTGTTTAAGACAGGTAAAGTGTTGGTAGATATAAAAATTGGTATGTGAACGTAAATTTTAGGATTCTTTTTTGTAGCCCGGTCTTATTCTTTTCTTTCTAGGGTATTATATTGTAAAACTATTATTTGTTGGACAATGGTTTTTTATTAAGTAAGTTTTAGAATAATAGTCTTACACTAATGTCTATTGATAATTTTTTTTCACAAAGAAATGGAACATTAATTTTTACATAAAAAAAAATTTGAATACTAGTATTACAAAATTTTAGCGATTCCCATTTCGCCTATTGTTTTTACTTCGCCGCCAGTTATTACTTCATACGATTGATATAGAGCTCTATAAATAAATCCAAAAACTGCTTTATTGGAATATTGTTTACAGTAATATTGAACAGCAACGTATTAAATCCCCAAAGGTGATAAGCACTATAAAGTGTTTTGTAATCCATCAAAAAGGTTATAAAACCATAATTTTAAAAAAAGTTATCATAACCTACGATGATGGATGTAAAATCAATAAACTTCTGAGGCGTAAGCCAAAATATTTTTAATATGTATAGTACCTACCATTATGTAAGTTCATTATTGTTAAATAAAAATAATATTTTACTTAATTCCTATTTTTTATATCAATTTTACATTAGTTTTAATGAAATTTATATCTAAATATCTAATTTTTTATTTTCAGTGCACTGGAACGGTATAGTTGGAGATTTAATATCTGGTTTAGCTGACATGTCTTTTGCACCATTAACCATATCAAGGTAATTAAATTCAAAACAGTTGAATAATAGTATCTCATTTAACAAGCATAAAATGATTTCTTTGAATGAAAATTGGTAGTTTTCTGATTGTACAAAATTCTCGCACTATAAAGATACTCTCTTAAAAATATCTTTCAACAATTGCAGATAAGTAAAGAATTTTATATTGCAAGAATGTGTAAACATTATTTAATTTTGTTTACGACAGAAAATGCATAATTTTTTAACAATCTCATTATGAGTGATGAAGCACATTTATATTTAAATTAATATATCAATATTAATACACCATAATATGAGATTGCGATTGAACAGCGCAAACATAATTTTAAGTACTAATTAGCGTAGAATTGTGGTTGATACAGTTATCGTTACATATTTTTTCGAAAATGAAATTGAGAATCCACATCTAGCGGGTGATATTCCGGAAAATGTTGAAAAAGTATATACGTCTTTTTTTTAAATTTAGTTTTGTAATCCAATCTGCTTTATGAGCTAGTTTTTCCTTTTCTGTGCTGCAATCGACCGACTTCTGGACAAGTTTGTCATTTTGTCGTTTTTGACTGACATATTTGCACAAACCTTCTAGCTAACCTTTTTAGCTCTTAATTCTTAAATTAAAAAGAATTTCTTGCTTTCTTGAATAACTGTGGTAATTATCATTTGTTTTGCTCATTGCATTTTCTTTTATTTCAGAGTTTCGTACAAGTGGTATCAAGTGATTTATGCGTAACACAACTCAAAGAACCGCTCACTCTGAGAAAGTCGAATTAATGTATCGAATTTTAGAGGGCTTTTACCCAAAGGATTCCATTGATTTTGGAGTAAAAAATATATAAAAGTAAATTATTATAATAATATAGTTATTTCATCAATTTATGAATAATAATGAAATCACGGGTATGTTTTCCATTAAAATGTACAATAATGCTACAATCTGGCTGACCTTTTTAATTAATAAATTTTAATTAAAACATTTTTAGCACATTTTCAAAAAAATTTTGTAAAAATGTGCCTATAAAACATTTTTAGCACATTTTCAAAAAAATTTTGTAAAAATGTGCCTATATAAAAATGTGCCTTCACTCTGTCCGTCCGTTCGTCCGTCCGTCCCTTTTTACCTAAGGCTGACTAAAAAATATCAGGAATGGGTAGGTATTGCAATAAAAATATTTATTGCCCCCCCCCAAAGTGGAAAAAAGCCATATATTTAAACAGTTATAATTAGAGTTCTATAAGATATATTTCCAACCTGAAAACGATAGCAGACAGCTGTTCTTATAAGCTTTACAAATTTTTAAAAACCAATTATATAGGGTTACCGTATACGGTACTAAAATTTACCGTTATTTAAAATTAAGTTTTGCAAAATTTTTGGTTCCTCATAACTTCTGAACGGCTAAATCTAGAAACTTGAAATTTTGGGAGAAGTTAGATCCTTAGATATAAGTAAGAGTCAGTTAACAAAATTTTTTTGTCACGCCCCCTCTTTAGGAGCTGTAAGGGGCCGAAAATTGAAATTTTGATAAAAATTTAGCTTTTAAACACCTGTAACTTGAATACCTGTCCAAATTTTTTTTATTTGTATACAAAATTGAAAGCTCCAAAACGAAAGTTTCAATAATTGTCAAAGGTTTTTCTTAATTTTGACTTTGTCCATCCGTCCGTCCGTCCGTATGTTGTCCGTCCGTCCGTTACAAAAACTTTTACACCGTTTGAAATAGAGTAAAGAAATTTTAACCACGGGTAGATATTACAAAAAAATTAATTTCGCAGAAGAATTTTTTTCTGTAGCCCTACTCATTACGGAGCCACAGCCCCCGAAAGTTGGAAAAAGCCTTATTTTTAAATTGTTATAACAAGAGTTTTGTTAAGTGTATTTTCAATCTGAAAACGGCAGAAGATAGCTAGTTTTATAGGCTTCCCTATAAAAATATAAAGCTAAAATGTATAGGGTTACCCTACGGTACTAAAACTTACCATTAAGCTAAACTCAACTTTTGCAAAATTTTTGGCCCCTTATATCTTCTAAACGGTTCAACCCAGGATCTTGAAATTTTGGGAGAAGTTAGGTCTTCCGAAATTAGTATGAGTCGGTTAACAAAATTTTTTTGTCATGCCCCCTGGTTAGGAGCTATAAGGGCTCGAAAAATGAAATTTTGCTATTTTCAACCACCTGTAACTTTAACACCTGTTACAGATATGCAAAATTTACAGCTGCAGCATTATATTTCAACATACGTTAAAGGTTTTTCTTAAATTTGAAAGGGTCTCTTTAAATTGAAGAAATTTTTTGTTAGTCTTAACCATTTTTGGTTAGATAATAATATTCTAGGTAAAATTCCAAATTTTGTTGGAGTTCAAAAATGATTTCTAGAACCGGAAAAAAATGGAAGGAATCTGCTCACCCTTCTGAAGACAGAAGGGCGGTGAGCAGATCTATCATAAGTTTGCTAAGAAAAAATTTGGGAACCTTCCCCATTGAAGGGCTACTAGGTTTTCAAAATTAAAACTTTTATGTTCTTATAAAACAGTAATTTATTTACCAGTGTAAGTTTTTCCAAAATTAAACGTTAACATTGAAGCTCCAACATTATATATTGCTTTTATTAACAGGTTTTCTTGAGGACATTGGGGTTATATTCTAAGTATTTCACTATTTGTCATTTAATTAATTAATAATGAAATAACAAAATTATAATATTATCATAATATATATTTTTATAAAAATAAATGATGAAATACTCAGTAGGAAACCGTATATAATTTTGAAAATGTGCTTTTTAAAAACCCTTGGTTTTTTTCCCTCACTTGTTGTATTAAATATTTTGAAAAAGTCTTTAATTTTACCTTCTAGAACAACTTCGTCGACAAGAAACCTTAACCGTACAACCAACAACATAGGAGTTTAACCTAAGAAATTTTAAAATAAATATTTGAAAAAAGTAAAGAGTATGAATTTTTATTTTAAAAAGAAAAAAATTTAAAGATCGATATAACAATATTATATTTATTAAAATTAAAAAACAAAATTAAATTAAATTTGGAACATAATAGGAACTTTACCATGAAAGTAACAATGCTTGTAAAATTCATTGAAATAATTTAAAACTTAAAACTTAAGTATTTCAAAAGTAAAAAAAAAGTTAACAAAGTTCAAAATAAATTAGTAATAAATACCTATTTAATTATTAATATACCTATACCTATTTAATTCGATAATAGGTAAAAATAAATTAAGAACATCTGTTGCAAAGTGCTTGGTTGATGGAGTGCTGGGAACACAGGTTTTTTACAGGTCACACATCATTTTCTTGTTGAGCAACGAATTATGCATATGTAATAATTACCTTTATTACGTTGCTCTGTTTGAACTGTAAGTAGCCTCAGTTCCAGTATGGGTTGATAATTTGAACATTTTCAGCTACAGAGAGCATTATTAACTCTTAAGCACCCAGCATATTTTCTCTTACTTTAACCCCTAGCATGGGTTAATTTTACCCATATAATATTGGATGCTTTAACTGCTTATTTTTTATCTAAATTTTGCAATAAATTTTTCGATTTTTTTTTTCTTTTTTAATGATTTATTACTAATTAATTTGTGAAAGAAAAATATACAAATATTTTTTTTTAATAATTTTATTTAATTAAATGCAATATCACTTCATTTTTACATCCTAATAAAAATATTTTTTTTCAAAAAATAAAAAAATAAATAAATAAATAAAGCAAGTTCATAATTCAACATTTTTTTTGTTTCTTACATACTAAAGTTTAATAAAAATAACATAAATAATTAATATGTTTAAGGCAAACCTTACATCACAACTTTAAATTCAGTACAATAAACATAAATTTTTTTCAATAAAAATAAAAACAAAAAAGTTAAAATTATTAATTTTCTTTGCACATAGTGCAAATCATTGCTCTGTGTTCTTGACAAAATGGTTTTTTGCACTTAAAACACAAATTTTTCGTTTTTCTGTCCTTCCTAGTAGGACATATGGCACATCTTGTTGGTTTATTGAGAACCAAATTTGCAGAAGCACACGATTCTTCTTCCAAGTGTAAATTACAAAAAACTAGTTTCATAATGTTTTTAAGTCCTGTTTGTAACTGTGGGGTTTGATATCTTTTTTGGGAATAAGGTTCAATTAAGGAAATTCCAATTTGCTTTAAAAATTCGCGTCTGTCTAATTTATTATCTGTGTTTGTCAATTTGAATAAAATGTAACCATTGACACCAATTCCGTCTACAATACTGAAAAAAACTCGTACTGGCCATCTACATGTTTTCCAAGAAACGCTATAATTTTTACATTTTTGATCAAATAAATCTGTGCCAATTTTAGTTTGGTTGTAAGTAACAACTGGTATAGGTTTCCCTGTTTCTTCATCCATATTTTCATTATGATGCATAGTAGAAAGAATTAAAACCGTTTTGTTTTTCTTTTCGGTCCAGGAAACAAGTGTTTTTTCTTCGTTGAAACCAAATATTGCTTTGGGCACTTCCTTTACATTAACAAAGTTTGGCGGTACTTCACCTTTATTTTTTCTCAAAGTTCCAAGCATTGTTAAATTGAAATCTGATAACAAAGAATTTGCTAATGGTATCGAGCTGAATCAATTATCCATTGTTATATTTCTGTTAGTATGGTGTACAGGTTCGGACAACTTTTTTACGTAATAACTAGGTACAGGTTCGTTTGGAGGTATGTCAACTTTACCGACATATGGAATTGCGTTAATCATGTACCCAGTACGAGCGTCGTTCATAGAAATTATTTTAATTCCATATTTATCAGGTTTTTTTGGATTATAGCAAATAAATTGGCATCTACCTTTAAAGCTTAATTGTTGTTCGTCTATAGTGCAATGTTCATAAGGAATATAAAATTTACGGCACTTTTCTATATATAAATCCCAAAGCTCACGTATTGCTGCAAATTTATCGATTTTACGACGTAGTTCTCTAGTTTCTTTGTCATCAAAACGTACCATACGACATATAAATTCAAACCGATTTCGTGACATAGCAGCTCTATAAACGCCTGTTCCAAATGTAGGGTTCCATAATTCTTTTATGTCAACTTTGTTTTGCTTTAAAACCCCAATTATTAATAACAAGCCAATAAAAGCTCGAATTTCTTCACAATCCACATTTTTTTCATAAGGACTTGAAATTCTGTTTAGTAGTTTTCGGGAAATTTGTTCATTGGTGTGTTTAACAATTATATCACACATGTCAGATGTAAAAAAAATATTGAACACATCTATTGGTTTTTTCACATATTTTGCTTCACCTTTACACCCTGGAAGTTTCAGTACAATATTTGAGCGAATTGGTCTTCCTCTTGAACTTAGTCTTTCAGGAGCATTCATTTTCCATCTGTTGTTTAAAATTTAATAAAAAGCATTTAAAAACAACCAAACATTGATATAGTTCAATTTATACCGATATTTATTTTTACCCAAAAAATACTTTATAGGTTTTTTTCTTTGAGTTGGACATGTTTCTTCTTCTAGTAGAGAACATTCATTCTCTTCCAATATTTCAACATCCCTAAATTCTATTGATAAATCTTGATTTTCATCTTCGTCATCTCTCAAAATTTCATCAATCAAGGGCTCATATTCTTCCTCATCACTGTCTTCGTCAAATAAATCTTCGTCAGAATCTTTATTTATATCTTCCCGCAAAAGCAGCTCAATTTCTTCTATATCAAGATTTTTTTGCGCCTTTTAAAAAAAAGTAAAATAAAAAAATTTTGATAAAAACTTTTACTTAAACCCCTATCATGGGTAAAAAATACCCAAAAATTTTCTAAACCTACCATAACTCTTTTCTCGCTGAACGACCTATCTTAACAAAATACGCAGTAAAACTAAACAATGTCACAATAATTTACATGGAATTTTTTTTTGGATTTTTTCTCGGAATTCACTATAGCGACGAAAATAAATTTTGTTCGGGTAAATTTTACCCATGAAAGGGGTTACAGAGTTAATTCTTTGCAAAGTTCTTTTAAAAATTTTTGACGTTGACTTGTAATAGTTTTATTCTGAAAATTATTTTCATAATAAATAATATAAGATGCACCAATATTCAGCATATTATAGAAAAAAACAAGAGGCCAACGTTGAGTATTGCGTTTGCAAGTATATTAACAAAGCATTTTGTCCGTATTGTTCACACCACCTTTACTCTTATTATAATCAATAATCATCTCTGGCTTATTTTTGATACCATCTCTGGTTTATTGTTGATACCGGATACTATTTTAGAATAATAAGAAGTTGATAAGAGCATGTAACGTTTTCAGCGATCGATTTGATTCAATACTCCACAAATCTGTTATATGTTCACTATTCGAACGGCTGACTGCTGCGAATAATATAATATCTATATACGCATTTAATTCAATAATATCCATCGGATGCCATTTGCGTGTAGGGCAATTAAGTTCACTTTGATTTAGTTTATTATAATTTGTTCAGCTTTTCGGTTCGTTTGTCGAATTATAATATATTTCATTTCAAGTTTAAAGGTTTCTACTATAGATAAATCTTTTGCTCTAGCAGTTGGCCTTAAATTTCGCGAATGCAATATATTTTGAGTTAAAAATCTTATGAATGGTGGTGAACTTTTACGCATTTTGTACAATCACGTGCATAATATTCTTGATCTTGATCTAATAAATATTTTTTTTTAATTTTTTAACAAATGTGAATTTAATTAAATTTTACCTCTTCCTCTGACGCCAGAACTGACTCCAACAACCATTCATAATATTTATTTTGTTTTTCTTCATTTATTTAATTCACTTGCACTTAGCTCTAGATCAAAGTCCATTGGCAATATTATTTACTCGTAAAAAAATTTTAATATAAAATATGTATTAGAATGACCGATCAGTAAGAACAAAATTTTTATTATGTTAAACAACTAAATTTGATTTCTACTTATACTTAAACTATTTTAAAAATGTTAAAACCGACATTTTTAAAAACAACAAAAAAAATGCCATAAAAACCACAAACGCAGCACAATTTATCGATATGTTTATGTTTGGACATTAGTTTTTTTCCAAAAATTAATTCGAACTATATATTGATTTTTATACAAACATGTTTAAATTTGATTGTTAGTTTTATTATCATAATTTTATTATATACATATGTATATATATATATGTGTTTGTTAGCTTTTAAACTTTTCAGAGGTCCTAGAACCCGAAACCATGGTATGATTTCGCCCATATGCAGTCCCAGTCATACTTGCAATACAAGTTAACCCTTGTACACAATTGGAACATTCTATATTAATTTTAAGTTACTATTTTTATTAATTTCGCTGATAACCTTTCAACCTAAGAGAGTTCCCTGAACCCACCACTCCAATTGATCATATATTAAGGGAACACGTAGGAAATAGTAAAGAACAGCCTTGTGCCAAAATTGAAGTTTCTACATTGTTTTGAAGTTACTATCTCTATTATTTTCGAAAATATGCTTTAAGGTTTTCTAAACTGTGTGGATGGTCCCCGACCCACTATTTAAATTGGTTCTAAATTTCCTTAGGACTCTAAGGACATAGGAAGAGGCACATTGATACCAAATTTGAAGGTTTATCTTCAGTTGTTTCGGAATTATGCTTGTTTGGCCTAAATTCGATCAAAAACTTCTAGGTTCCAAACCCATGGTCCGAACTCGTTAGTACGCATTCCCCGCCATACTTTTATTACTGGTAACTTACATCATAAAATTCTTGATTGTAACTCCATTAGAACCATAGCCCTTAGAACCATTAAAAGGTCCAGAATCCGAACCCATGGGCCGATTTCGCCCATATGTAATTTCCGCCGTACTTTAGTCGTAGTAACCTACAGTTAAAATTTGATCAAGATAAGTTCATTAGTTTTTGAGTTATCGTGCCTACGGACGGACGGACATGGCTATATGGACTCAGAAGGTCACGCTGATCATAAATTTTTATAATTTTCCATATCTAGCTCGCTTCTTTTAGGTGGTTATAAATACCATACCAAAGTTAATATACCCTTTTCCTATTTCATAGGTGTAGGGC
The DNA here is from genome assembly GCA_963082915.1 of Dolichopus griseipennis. NCBI lineage: Eukaryota > Metazoa > Arthropoda > Insecta > Diptera > Dolichopodidae > Dolichopus > Dolichopus griseipennis. The sequence goes on along the minus strand of OY720442.1, from coordinate 72,767,654 downwards.
ATAAAAATTAAGTGAAAGGGAAACCAAAAATTGGCATAGAAAGGGATTGAATAAAAATTGCGAATATAATTGACAAATGAAAACACAAATATAAATGAATTTAATATATAACAATAGTACTAGTAATAATAATATTAGTATTAATAATAATAATAATAAGAAATATATATATAATGATTCTGATAAGTTCAATCTAACAGATGTGAAGGACAAGAACTTTGAAACAAAAAATGCTGAAATAAAGATATCTTCAACAGTGAAAGAAGTTCAAAGTAAAAAATAGATAACTAATGAAAAAAAGAATTTATTTCTGAAAATTATGTCGTTTACTAAAATTAACAAGTAAACGTCAGTCAGTGCAACCCTACACGTATTTATTTCAAAATTAATGCGAAGTCCATAAGTCAATTTAAAACCATAAAGACTTCTATTAGTTAAATCGTAAGACACAGCTAACGAAATTAACTTTATAATACTAAAAACATTTTCTAATTATTTTATTAATCCAAAAATATTAAAAATTCTTACTAATTAATCTATTTAAAAATATTAAACAACAAATAAACTTGAAATAAATGGATTCGTAAAATGCAATTACAAAATTACATATTTCAAAATTTTCATACAATTCAATAAAATTTTTCACACATGCAGCAATACTTCTTCTCTGGAATTTTAGCTGTAGTGCATTTACTATTGAATAATTTAGTACCCATGATTTATTATTTCAATTTAAAATAATTTTTAAATTTATTCTCTTAATCTACTTATTTTTTTATGTTTTATATAATTAAACCCAAAGTTATTCGAAAGAAATTTTAATTTGTAATAATATAAATATAAAAGTTTATATAATTTGATGAGTTTTAATGTTAGTTAAAACCATTAATGCTTTCGTTATCTTTCTATCACAAAATTTTATAATCAAAATATGCAATAAATATGTTTCTAAAATACAATGAAAAATTTAGAACTTTTCATATAATTAATTTAAATATAAAAATAAATTTTACAACATAGTATCGTGCACAATTTCTTAATTATTATTACCTATGGTAATAATTCAATAAAATATAGATATGTTTTTTTTAATTTGTCGTTTATTAAAAAAATATTTTGTTTTTAATTTATAAAATATAATACATAATATGTTTTAGAGTAAAATTCTTAGCCTTTTAAAAATATAATAGTGAATTTTCTATCTTTATTAATTTCGAATAAATGCTTAAAGGTCTTGGGAGTAGTGGTGGTGGTACGCAAACCGCTATTACAAATCATCCAAAATTGCAAAAAACACATAAGAGAAACAGCTGTGCCCCAAATATAAGGTTCTATCTTCTTTGGTTTCGAAATTATACTCATTTGGCCTCAATTTGATCAAAAGCTTCTAGAATTCGAACATGAACATAACCAATTCCCATCCTACTTTCATTACTAGTAACCTAGAATTTAAATTTCATCAAAGTAGCGTAATTAGTTTTTGAGTTATGGTGTTTTTAAGATATATGTTTGTTAACCCTTGAACTTTTCAAACGTTCCAGAACCCGAAACCATGATCCCAAATTAGGGGGCCACACAAGAAATAGTAAAGAACACCCTAGTGCAAAATTTGAAGCTTCTACGTTTGTTTTAAGTTACTATCTTTATTATTTGTAAAGATATTCTTTAAGGTTTTCGAAAACGTGTGGTTGGTCCATGACCAACAACACCAAAAGGTTCCAAATTTAAATGACACTAAGGAAATAGGAAAGGGCACCCTGTTATCAAATTTGGAGTTTCTATCTTCTATTCTTGGTTTCGGAATTACGCTCGTTTGGTATAAATTCGATCAAAAAATTCTAGGTTCCGAACCCATGTTCCAATTCCGACCGTACGCAATCCCCGCTGTAGGTTTATTACTAGTACAGAAAAAATTTGATGAAGACAGCTTCATTAGTTATTGAGTCATGATTTTTTATATATGTTCGTTATACTTTAATAATCAAAGTGACATTTGTTATGAAGGAATAACACAAACTAGTTTGAAAGTACTTATTCATGAAGAAGGCGTACCGAATAGCTATAATGAACTTAGTAAATTGTACTTTACTTATCATAAATTTACAGGAGAATCCAAAAAAGAAGTACTTGATGATATAGCTTACTTTGGGAGGTATATTAACAATAAATATAGACAGCATCTACAAAAACTGAGAGAAAATTTGAAAACTTATATGATTAGTATACCATGATGCATAACAAACGTCACAAGCTAAACATAGTGCATATTAATGAAAGAAGTCTAAAAAAAATCATGCTCGAAATTGAATTATTTGTAAAAAAATAGATAATTTATTGATGTCATTATTATTGGTAAGACTTGGTTATACTCGCAAAAATAAGGTAACTCATAATATAACCAAAGCAAAACAGATCAAATAAGATTTAATAAAAATATATAAATAATTCTTGTGTAAGATATAGATGGCGCACAAAGTTAGCATTCATATTTCATAACCTTATACAATAGCTACAGCCGAGTAATCAACGGCTTAGTGAATATTATGATTAAAGAAACTGAAGCCTAGTTTAAAATAAACTTGGTGAATGCCCTATACTCCTTAAAGGAGTGGAAAAGGAATAAAAAAAAAAAGTACGCACTTAAATAAAAAAAAAATATTAATTGAAATTAAAAAAAATTATATCAAGCAGGGATTTGAACTAACGACCCCAGCCTTTTATAAAATACGAAACATACAAAAATTAAACTACCTAACTTATACATCTTCAAGTTTTTAAGATACAACAAGAAATTATATGAGTCATTTATTTATTTTTTGTGTATCAATTACTAGAATCGAAGCATAATCTGCGTTATACAATTTAAGGGTTGCAATTTTATTTAACATACTTCTGACATAATTATTTAAATATGGTAAAATTAAAAAAAAAAATATTACTCAGCAAAATTTATTTTAATTTGTTGTTCAACTATATTTAATAACAATGGCTTCGTGCCAAAAGTGCAAGATGAAAATAAAGGGGGAACTAGGGATAGAATGTGCAGGAGTGTGTAAGAAAATATACCGTGAAACGCTAAGATGTTCTGGCTTGGATCAATCAACAGTAAATATGTTATTTGCTAATGAGAAGATTAAGTTTATATGCGATGACTGTGTCCAATACATTCAAAATGTAAACTTGGTCTTTCAAAATATGGAAAGTGCGGTAACAAAAAGTAACGAGAAACTAAAAGAGTATAAAGAAGAGTTCGATAGAGCAATTAAAAATAATGAGAAGGATAGTCAACAAAAAGAATTAGATAAAATGGCTAAATTTTCAGAAGTCTTTAAAAACCAAAGCGTTAAGGTGAACAAGCAATTTATAAATGTAATAAAAAAAGTGATGAGATATGCAAAAAAATAAATAATACTGGAAATGAAAAAACTAATACGAGTTCATTTGCCGATATTTTAAAAAATACAAAAAAAATGTACTAATACGATAATGAAAAAAGAATTACCTTTACTTGTAAAACCGAAGAGTAAGCAAAATAACGAAAAAACAAAATGTGACTTGAATACAAAGGTTGATCCAAAAAATTTTAATATCAAAAATGTTGCAAAAAGGAAAAATGGTATAATTTTGATAGAGACAGGTACAAAAGAGGATCGTGAAAAAATTAAGAATGAGTTGGAAGAAAAATTAAATGAAAGCTATGAGATCAAAATCCCGGTAGAAATGAAACCAAAAGTTGAAATTGTACATGTTAATCATAAATATAGTGATACAGATATTATTGAAAAGTTAAAAAAACAAAATGCTTTCCTTGAAATTAATGAAATTAAAGTGCTAAAAACATATTCAGTTAAAAAATATAACAAGGAAATGTTCAACACTATTATTGAAGTTGATAAGGAGTCATTCCCAAAAATTTTGTCAAATGAAAAAGTATGTATAGGTTGCGAAAGATATAAAGTATTGACGCCATAAACATTCCAAGATGTTTTAAGTGCAAAGGGTTTAATCATATATCAGTTGACTGTAAGAATGCTGTAACTTGTTTGAAGTGCCATCAGGAACATAAAACTAGTGAATGCAAGAATGAAGAAATCAATAAGTGCATAAACTGTCTGAAATATAATTAGAAATTAAAAGTCAATGTGGATGTTAATCACAAAACTTTTAGTAAATCCTGCCCTGCTTTTCAACATAAACTTACTTTAGGATAGGAACTGAACAAAATAAAACAATTGAAATAGTTCAAAATAATGCAAATTACAATGATAGTAAATATGATACCAAAAATGATAATGATAGAATTAGTATAAATAGTACCCAAATTAGTAACATTAATAATATTACTACTAATAATAATATTAGCAATACAAATAGTTTTTCCACTACAATTAATTATAGTAATAAGTTTGATAATACAAAAAATAATGATCCCAATAACAATAATAATTATAATAATAATAGTAATAATAATAATAATAATAATAATAATAATAATGATAATAATAATAATAATGATAATAATAATAATGATAGTTACAAGAAAACTAGTGTTCATGTTTCCAATAACAATAATAATAGTTATAATAAAACTATATAGAGTTACGATAAAAAAAAAAGCTCTAAGACAAACCATGTGAAAAGACATTTTAGCATACTCACTTATGTTCCTAAATTTTGGTCAAGAAAAAATAAAATTCTAATGAATGATAAAGACAATAAAAACAAAATCATTCATGATAAATGTGCCAATAAGGATAATAATGTTGAAAATATTAGGGATGAAATCATTAGTAGTAAAAATGTATCTTGTAATAATAGCAATAATAATATTATTGATGATAATAAAAACAATAATACTACTATTAATAATAATAACAATAATAGTATTAGTATTAGTATAATTTCCGATAACAAATCTGATAAATTAAACAAAGAAATTAATATCAAAGCTGTAAAAACAAAGAAAGTTAAAGAAGTGACAACAGATAAATATGTTAACTGGATTAAGGGAGAAACTCTAAATGATAGCCGATGTTGAAAAATCTAAAGGTAAAAGTTTTATAGATCCTTTAGCACCACCGATAGTCAGATTAACAAGAAATGCCATTGAATCTAGTGATAATATTTACGCCACTTCTAGATTTAGAGATCAAAGAATATATAATAATGTAAAATTGTTTTTATCTTATTTTTATGATCATGATGACATTTGCTATGAGGGTATGACACAGACTAGTCTGAAAGTACTTATACATCAAGAAGGATTAATATAAAAGTAGGAGTGGTATGGCAGCCTCTCGAACCCTCTGCAGCAGACCAACCAAATTTGGCAATAACTTTGGCCATTATACTAAACTATTTTTGGTAAAATTTCAGACACGCAGCTTCCGTAGGTGTAGGTATAGGCAGGTACTCGAACCATTGGGCAAAAATGGCTGGATTTAAATAGCGATTCCGGTTATTGCATAAAAACGAATTTGTGAAAATTTCATAATCCTAGCTCCTTTATTTTTTGAGTTATCGTGATGACGGACGGACATAGCTAAATCGATTTATTTTTCGATTCTGATCCGATCCATAAAGTCTAACTAAACTGGCGCAGTCGGTAAACAACAAAAAAATAATACAGTTACAGTGTAGTAAACAATTTATAATACAATTGAAATGTATTAAATAATTTATAATACAGATAAAGTAAAAGTGTACTGAATAAATTAAATAAAATTCTATAACAAAAACAAAAATTCTATAATTATAACCAAAACAAAAAAAATTGATTTAATTTTGCATAAGTCCATTTGATGGTGATAAAAATTCATTGTTAAATTTTATTAAAAGAATAGAATGCTTAATTCCTATACTTAACACCTTTGAAAATGATTATAAACGTTTATTATTAGGGCTTATTAAAGATAAAATAGTAGCTAATGCGCGTAGAACTTTAATTATTAGCGGTAAACCCGAAACATGGGTTGATTTCAAAGCCACCCTTATCAGAAACCATGGTGAAAGTGATTCTAAAGAAACATTGATCAATAAAATAAGATCGTGTAGGTGTTATTCAACTATTGATAATTTTTTTCAAAAAATAAATACTTTATTTTGCAGACGAAACAACGCATATTTTTTAGAGGGTGGAGGGAATACAAATGAAATCACAAGTAATTCGAGAATAGCTTTACATACATTTAAACGCGGTATACCAGAGCCGGTCAAAAGTGTTCTCATTAATACAAACCCTGCTACATTAACCGAAACACATAAAATAATTCAAGAAAATGGTTACTTAAATTATACTCATAATAAATCTAATAAAAATACTAATTTTAAAAATAACAGTAATTCTTTTTCTTATAATAACTCTAACAATCATAGAACTAGCTTTAATAATAATAATACCCTCGCTAATAATAGTAAAAATTATCGGTTCAATAATAATCGTTATTTTAACAATAATAACAAGCATAGAAACGCAGAACCTATGGACATTGCTACTAACAATACTATCTAAATGAGATTGGCATCAAATCCAATGCTAAATCCTCAAAATAGACAACACAGTTACAATAATAGTCAAAACTACCGGTCCAATAAGAGTCAAAACTACCGATCAAATAATAATGACAACCACCATGGTCATGCCATGGACATTGCTACAAATGAAAATACCTAATTACAAAATTTTCGTATAGAGGGATAAAACACCTACCATATTTAATAATAAATACACCCGTAAGGAAACTTAAATTTATTATAGATTCTGGTGCTGAATTCAGCATAATAAATCCTAACATTTGTAACACAAAATGGAAAATAACTTGTCCTTCTTACACGCTTAAGGTATTAAACTGGAACGTTCAAACAAATACTCAATACAAAGTCCGATTATTTAAAGAATTTAACGAACCAAACCATTATTGCAACTTTTTAGAATATAACTTTCACAATGAATACGATGGTATATTAGGAAATAACTTGTTGGTAAAATTGAATGCTATTATTAACTATAAAAATAGATTATTAATTACAAATAAAGCTAGTATTCCAATATTTCTAAATAGAAATGAGGAGAATTATGCGAACCAATGTTATAATGTTGAATCTTTAGAAATTTTAAGTAATGAAATAAATCGACAATAAATGTCGGAAAAAGTTTTTCCGAGTCATTTAAACGGTGATGACATGGCCAAATTAAAATTTCTTTTATATTCGTTTAAGGATATATTTCACAAAGATGGTTAATCATTTATGAATATAATTAAGCATAGAATAATAACCAAGAATGCCATTCCTATTTATAATAAATTGTATAGATACTCCGAAATCTTCCACGATTAAGTGGTAAAACAGATCGAGGAAATGCTGGAACAAAAAAGTAATTGTTCTAAGCAACAGCCCATATAATCCTCCTAAATGGGTGGTGCCAAAGAAAGCAGATAACAGTGAACATCAAAAATGGCGTATATTTGTCGACTATCGAAGACTAAATGATCAAACGATAGACGACAAATTCCCAATTACGAATATGGAAGACTTATTTGGCAAATTGGGAAAATGAATACAATGACACCGTGAATCATGGATCTTACTGGATACAATAATAACACCTAAAATTGTTTGTTTGGAATACAATGACACCGTGAATCATGGATCTTACTGGATACATTGCATGAAATTGATATACAGGGAGCAGCTCACTATCTAATTAACTCTTATCTCGAAAATAGGAAAAATATTACAAAAATTAATGGACTGCTTAGTAATCAAATTTTAATAAATATTGGTGTCCCTCAAGGGCCAGTCTTAGTTCCTAAATTATATCTGCTTTATATTCATAATTCCAGTATGCGAATTTATTAACCGAATATAAGATATTCGCTGATGGTACTCTACTTATTTACAGTGCCAGAAGTTATGAAGAATTAGAAAAAGTAATAAATGCAGATACAACAATTGGCTTAATGGTAATAAATTAACTATAAATGTTGAAAAAACAAAAAAATATAGTATATAAAACAAGAACAAAAGTTTATATTAATCCAAAACTACTAGTTAATAATATTGAAATTGAAGGAGTTACTAAATATCTTGGTGTTATAATTGATGAAAAGTTGAAATGGGAAATTCATAAAATAGAAAAAAACATTGTGCCTTTGTTAGGTGCTATCAAAATCTCATATTATTTCACATATCAGATATATTAAATGTAAATTACTTCACGATTTTATTCATATAACCAAGAATTACATTAAATGTAAGTTACAATATAACGGTCAATGTCTGCATTTTAAAAATTATTTATTCTATGGTTGACCAGACAATCATGTGATTAAAAAAAATAAACATAAAAACTAATTAAACAATAAACTTATTATTTGTAAATAAAATCTATGTTCTATACTTTGTTTGGATCATTGCACTTGAAAAACATTATTAAATTACTATAGAATTACAATAGAATTATACAGGAAATAAACACCTGGTAGATCACTACACTTACTTGTCCTACATTATCTAGTTCACTTTCTCTATTATTTTCAAATGTCACATTATCTTTTTTTTTTTTAAAAAACAGAATTTCTTGCATATAGTGTATGATATTATAATACAACACTTAATTATAGAACAATATCAAACAAATAATTGCATTCGTTATTCTATGCATTATCTACTTAATTTAGAAAGTTCCATAAATCGAAATAGAAAGTTTTACGCATGCTTTCAAAAATTTCGGAAGGAATTTCACCATACATAGCGAAAAGGTTTAGCTGGTTCAATTGAAAAATTGCTAATAATTTTTTACTATGACGTCTATTTAATATTTGCTCTTCCTAAAGATCCGAATCACGATTAGATCAATGCCAATCAAACCGAATTATTTTATGCGTTTTGTAATTAATCCATATTCAAATACACGCTAAGTAGTTTCTACTAACTAATATATCTATACTAATCAACATTTTCTACATTCTAATTCACTATTGAAAAGAATACCACAAAACATTATGCACACACGTATTAGTATAAGTATAAGTATAAGTATATTATACAGTCCTGCAAACTTCAATATTCAAATGACAATCAAATTTATCATTTTATGTGGTACTTTTTTTTTAATTAATGCGGAAGACCGGAATTTTTTTCTAAACATTTTTTCATATTAAATAAACTATGTTTTATGTAATATGTACCTATTACGTTATATGTTATTCGAATGAAATATTAATTTGTATCTTCATAAAAAAGTTTTATTTATTCAATACAATTTCAATCTAATTCATAAGAAAAGTAGAAGTTTCCCGCAGTGGCAATAAAATAATGAAGTTCCAAAAGTCAAGGTTTTGTTTTTTTTTCATACACTTACAGAAATGTCACAATAGTAAATAAAATTTTTAATTGTGAAATTTCTTTAATTACTAAATAAAATTCTTTAATAATGCTAAGAATAAGTACCTACCTATTAAATATTAATTACTTTTTTTTTAATTTTAAAATTTAATATGATTTTGTATTGCGTTTGAGTAACAAAATATAAATATTTTTACTACAATTGCACCTACACTTATCTAATATTACGTTCTTAATATCGAAAAAAAACAAAGAAGATTATAGTTGCCCTTGTCAACTTTAAGATACCCGTGCATACCCACTATGATGTACACAATAAAATAAACCGCTGTTTTTTCCCCTTAAGCTATTATATATATTACAAAAAAAATTTAAAAAAGGAAAATAGTTAAAAAAAAATTAACTCATCGTCGTATAATTTTTGTTTCGAAAAAAACAAGCAAAACAAAACCATAAAAATACAACCAAAAAAAAAAAAATTTTCCCCAAGTAACTTGCACTATTATTTACCTGGCCAGTTTTCGTTGTAACCTCGTAGCTTCATTAGATTCATAGTTATTGAATTGAAAACTTTGTATGGCCGCTGCCCGAAAATGGGGCCGTAACATTTTGAAACTTCATATAAGTGCTCGATTCATTATATAACTAACCGTGTGTAATTTTCATCCTCCTAGTATAGTTAGTTTTGAAGAAATTCATATTGGTGCAAAGAAGTTGTATGGCAGCCCCACGAAGACTTGGTCCGATTTTGTATGAATTTCAAAACTCTAGCCCTTTTAGTTTTTGAGTTATCGTGCTGACACACGGAAGAACGGATTGACACACATAGCTAGATTATTTACTTTTCGATGCTGATCCGATACGTAGCATTGACACTATATCTAGCTCGTCTAGATCGATGCATTACAAATGGAGGAGCAATTTAGACTTAATTTTAGAGGTTCAGCTATGTTCAAAGGTACTTGTTGCATTTATGTAAAATTTATTTTTATATTTAAATGAATTATATGAAAAGGTGTAAATTTGTAATTGTATTTTAGAAATACATTTATTGCATATTTTGCGTGTTGAAAAGGTGTAAATTTGTAATTGTATTTTAGAAATACATTTATTGCATATTTTGCGTTTATAAGCTTTTCTATTAGGTATATAAACTAACCATTTAAAATAATTGCAATTTTGAAACATTTGGATTATTAAATATATTATGCTTTGTTTATCTTTTTATCACAAAATTTAATAATTCAAATTTTTTCGGTTTGTAATTGAATTAGAATAAATATATTTTCATTTATTTCAAGTTTTTTTGTTTTTTAATATTTTTAAATAGATTAATTAGTAAGAATTTGTAATATTTTTTAATAGATAGTGTACTTAGAAAATGTTTTTAGTATTATAAAGTTAATTTGGTTAGCTATGTCTTACGATCAAAATAATTACAGCTTTTATGGTGTTAAAATGACTTATGGATATGTCTTTAAATTTGAATCAAATAGGTGTAGGGTATTTCTAAGTCGGTTGCACTAACTGACTGTTCCTTTACTTGTTTTTTATAATTTCAATGATATCCTTTAAGGTTGTCAGAACTGCGTGGATGGTCCCGACCCACAACTCTAATTTGTTCTAAATTTCGAAGACTCTAAGGACATAGGAAGACGCACACTGATACCAAATTTGAATGTTTTAATTTTATTGGTTTCGGAATATGCTTGTTTGGCCTAAATTGGATCAAAAACTTCTAGGATCCGAACACATGGTCCGAATTCGTTCGTACGCAGTCTCCGCCATTATCTCATTACTGGTAACCTACATCATAAAATTCTTGATTGTAACGCCATTAGTTGTTGAGTTATCCTTATATTTTTTATATGTTCCTTGGCCCTTAGAACCCTTAAAAAGTCCAGAATCAGAACACATGGGCCGATTTCACCCATATGCAATCCCCGTCGTACTTTAAGTCCTAGTAACCAACAGTTAAAATTTCATCAACATAGATCCATTAGTTTTTGAGTTATCGTGCCTACGGACGGGCGGACAGGTCACGCTGATGTGCCTACGGATGGGCGGGCGAACATGGCTATATCGACTAACGCTGATACCGTTGTACATTACCCACCGAACGCAATCCCTGCCGTAGTTTCATTGCCAGTACCCTACACCACAAATTTTATGAAGATAGCGTCATTAGTTGTTGAGTTAACCTAATTTTTTATATATGTTCGTTAGCCCTTAGACTGATTAAAAGGTCCAAAATCCGAATCCGAATATTTGCAATCCCCGCCTTACTTTCAGTCCTAGTAACCGACAGTTAAAATTTCATCAAGATAGCTCCATTATTTTTTGAGTTATCGTGCCTACGGAAGGACGGACGGACATGGCTATATCGACTAACGCTGATCACAAATATATATACTTTTCCATATCTAGCTCGCTTCCAGCGTGTGAACAGCATATATTTGTGACCAGCGTTAGTCGATATAGTAATGTCCGTCCGTCCTTCCGTAGGCACGATAACTTAAAAAAATGAAGCTTTCTTGATGAAATTTTAACTGTCGGTTACTAGAACTGAAAGTACGGCGGGGATTGCAAATGGGCGAAATCGGCCCAAGAATTCGGATTCTGGACCTTTTAATCAGTCTAAGGGCTAACGAACATATATAAAAAATTACGATAACTCAACAACTAATGACGCTATCTTCATAAAATTTGTGGTGTAGGGTACTGGTAATGAAACTACGGCGGGGTAATGTACAACGGGTTCGGAACTTAGAACTTTTTGACCGAATTTAGGCCAAACGAGCATAATTCCGAAACCAATGAAGATAGAACCTCCAAGCTTGGTATCAAGGTGTCTCTTTCTATTTCCTTAGTGTACGTGAAATTTGGGACTAATTAATGTAGTGGGTTGGAGACCAGCCACATAGTTCCGAAGACCTTAAAGCATATTTTCGAAATTAATAAAGATAGTAACTTCAAACAAATTAAGAAGTTTCAAATTTGGTACATGGGTGCTCTTTACTATTTCCTGCGCGTTGTCTTAATTTTGGATCAATCAAAGCGGTGGTTAGTACCCCTCTTACACCCCCCAAGGTTTAAAAGCATGGTTCTGGTCGAGTTTGGTTAATGAGTTCGGAATATAGAAGCTTTCGATCGATTTAAAAAATTTGAATTATTAAATATATTATGCTTTGATAACTTTTTATCACAAAATTTAATAATTCAAAGTTTTTAACTTTTGTAATTGAATCGAAATAAATATATTTTCATTTTTTTCAAGATTTTTTGTTTTTTAATATTTTTAAATAGATAAATTAGTAAGAATTTATAAATAAATTAGAAAAGTAATTAAAAAATGTTTTTAGTATTACAAAGTTAATTTTGTTAGCTACGTCTCACGATCAAACTAATAACAGCTTTTATGGTTTTAAAATGACTTATGGACTTCCCATTTAATTTGAACCAAAGAGGTGTAGGGTATTTCTAAGTCGGTTGCACCGACTGACTGTTTCTTTACTTGTTAATGGCTCATTTCTTCCATTGGTTCTGTGTATATTTTCTAATAAAAATTTAGTGTTTCTTATATTTCTGACTACATTGCTTAATCTAACCTTGTTTACTAAGAATTGAACATTAATATTTTTTTTTATGTCGTCAAAATTAGTAAAATAGAAAAGTTGAATACTCTGTAGTAAAGCAAACGAAAGGAATTGTTTCTGAACGGATTTTATTCTATTGAAATGTAATTGAAACGCTGAATCCCATACAATATTATTGTATTCTAGAAAAGATCGGACTAAATAGCTCTTTACGGCTATTAGTTTTGTTACTGCTGGGTTATTAAATTCTTTAGCCCTTCCCTTAATAATACCTAACATTTTACTTGCTTCGGGAATTATATGATCATAATGAGGATGGAAGTTAAGCTTATTTTCCAGAATAATTCCAAGATCGGTCATACACGACACCATTTGAAGAACTGTGTTATATATTGTATAGTCGAAAAGCATTGTAGATCTTTCTTGTCTAAAGCTGATGACCTTGCGTTTCGCTATGTTAAGTTCTAAATTTTTGTAGAAACAACATTCTTGTAAAAAATAATTGCTCATTGCTTGAGAATTTGATTGATGCACAATTAGAACTATTTTTTTAAGATCGTCATGTGATAAGCCTTCTAGTTTTTTAGAAAGATCTGAAATAAAAATATTAAATAAAGTGGGTTGGAATGGCTGCCTTGTATTACTATTAGGACTTAAAGTACAGCATTGGGATTACATATGGGCGAAATCGGCCCACGGGTTCGGATTCTGAACCTTTTAATCATTCTAAGGGCTAACGAATATATAAAAAAAAGCATAACTCAACAAATAATATCAGTATCAGGTATCAGGTGACCAGTAATCAGACTACCGAGAAGGTTTGTACGGATTAGGAAAACAATGAAGATACAACCTTCAAATTTGGTATCAGTGTGCCTCTTCCTATGTCCTCAGAGTCCTTGAAATTTAAAACCGACTGCAGTAGAAGGTCGGGGACAATCCACACAGTTCTGAAGACCTTAAAGCCTATCATTGAAATTAATAAAAGAAAAAGTAGCTTTAAATTAAGATAGAACATTCCGATTGTGTACAAAGGTGCACTAGTATTAAAAGAACGGTGCGGACTACATAAAGGGGAAATCCAACCATGGGTTCGGATCCTGGAACAAAGAAGATAGAATCTCCAAATTTGTTATCAGGGTGTCCCTTCCTATTCTCTTAGTGTGCTTGAAAATTGGAACCATTTGGAGTAGTGCGTTGGGGAACCATTCACAAAGTTTCGAAGACCTTAAAGCAAATCTTCGAAAGTAATAAAGATAGTAACTTCAAACAAATGTAGAAGCTACAAATTTGGCACAAGAATGGCTCTACTTTTTCCTACGTGTTTCCCTAATTTATGATCAATTGTAGTGGTGGTTCAGGTAACTCTCTTATACCTCCCAAGGTTTAAAGGCTTATCATCGAAATTAATAATATTAAGATAGAACGTTCAGGAAGATAACAACGGCAAAGCAGAGCCAAAAATTGTTGAAATTGACGATGAGGATGCTTGATATTCTTAACCTCAAAAAATAATTAATAAAAAAAGATGAAACGAAAAAACAACCCTCATCCATGGATTTTCCACATTGAAAAGCTAAAAAAATGGCACCAAAAATATGTACGATTCCAGAGTTGATAGGTTAAAATCGCTCATAAAAAATAAATTAGATATACAAAATTTTGTTATAAAAGAGCATAATGAGAAACATTCATCGTTGTATACATACAACAACGAAGACTTTAAAAAAGGTCGTGCTTTACTGGAAAAGGGTAAAATAGACAACTTCACATTCGCACCTAAAATAGAAAAAAAAGTCTGAATAGTTTATATTCACCTGAGGAAGTTCACTACCTAAACAACAAATTTAAATTTGAAAAGGTTACACGACTAATCACCAAAAATTCAATCAACAACCGAATTACTCTTCCACACTACATCATTCAAGCTTCAGCTGACAGCTTGACAAACGAAATTATGAAGATCAATGTTCTAGATTACAAAATAGTAAGATAGGAAAAACTAATAAAATCCCATAACTTGCAATGTACAAAATGTCAACGCTTCTCACATTCAGCGGCTAATTGTTATATGCAGTTGAGGTGCGTTAAATGTGGCAATAATCACAGGCCGGAACAATGCTCAATTTCGGCAGAAGATCCAAGAGATAAATTATACTGCACCTTGTGTGGGAACCATGGGCATCCGGCATCATACACCAAATGCCCAGTTTATATTAAAAAAATGGTGCTTCGCCAAAAAATTAAAGATAATGCAAAACAAAATATTGTAAGTAAGCACTTTAATTCAAATTTTATTAATAAAAATATTTCATTTTCAAATATTGTAAAAAATAGCACAAAACAAAATAATTTTAACCTTAAAAATAGCAATAATAATTCTAATAATATAAACTCTAATTTAATCTCCAATAATAGCAATGACAATAGTTTAATTGAAAATAAAAAACATTTAACAGCACAATGAAGCTGTTATACTAAAAAAAAAAACAAATTAATTGAAATTCCAATAATATAAAACTTTGTAATGAATTTTTAAAAACTAAAAACTAATTTATAGATGAATATTAACAATACTAAATTAAAAATAATATCCATAAACGTCAATTCACTAATCTCCAACAAATAAAAAGCTTTCTCTTGTGCACTTTGTAGAGTTCAATAAACATGAAATATTTTAAACCAAATAACCACATGTCATTGGATAATTATGACATAAATGGAAATGATCGAAATATCGATATTGATGGCGGGGGTGTTGCCATATTCATTAAAAAATGTTTCCAATTTGATACTCGTATTCTAAATAATAGCATTTTCGATAATTTTTTATGTATCGAACCATTCATTATATCATTACAATTTGAAAAAAAATTATTTATAATTTCTATTTATGCATCAAATATAAATTCAAATAGTTTTTTAACAGAATTTTAAAAAAAATATTCGAAATTTTATTTTAACAGAATTAAAAAAAAATATTCGAAATTTTAAATCTTTCGAATCCCATAATTTGAAAATATATATTAACTGGCACTTTAATGCCAAACATACTTGGTTAACAATACTGGAGGCAATCAATTACAAAAACATAAAATAAAATTTTATACAAGAGTAACTGACTCTTAACTGATGCACCAACACTACCACGTGCAAATTCTTATATTGATTTAGTGATAACAGATATTAGAATCGAAATTTGTTTTGAAAAAAATCAAAACAAACAGACCACTTTCTCATAATGCCATTTACATGCCAATGTCACTAAACAATGAAGAGCTTTTATTGCAAGAGTTACCTAGTTATAGTAGTACATTCATATATTCAAAAGTAAACTGGGACAAATTTCAAAGTAAATTAAATTCAAACTATTTTTTCAAATACAACTCCAACAATTGCAATAAAATTTTCGATAACTGCAATTTGTGTAATCTTGAACAATATACTTAAGATTAAAAAGCTAAAATTAAACTTTTCTAATCAACTAATGCAATTGCTCAAAAATATAACAAACATGTTGCCGAAATCAATCAAATATTCCGCAAAAACAAATACAATCAAATTTCATAACTACTCATAGCCCAAAATGACATAACTTTACTCTCATAAAATATCACTTTAACAAATTAAATAAAACCACCACAAATAGATTTATTGTAGAAGTTCAATGACAAATTTACAATGTACTTGGCACATACATTGAAAACACATAGCAGAATACATAACAGAATCATAAATAAAATAGCACTATTCCAGAACTTTCAAACAATAAATTTCAACTCAACTTTGAGTAATTTCTCCAACACAAACAAATCGTCTGAACAAAGGTGAAGATAGCAAATTCACGAACCAATCAGAGCTTTCTTTAAAGTTTAAGCTTTAAAAGATAAAGTTTCTTCCGGTATCGATAATATCACAAACATAGTTTTAAAAAAATTTAAGTGGTCTAATTATTTCGAAATATGTTATCCTATTCAATAATGCAATGAATAATTGGTATTTTCGCATATTTGGAGAACATCGAAAACGATATTGCTAAAAAAAACCTGGCAAAGCACCTCTCCTTTTTACTATCTATACAGCAGATCTTTTATTCCTGCTAGAACGATTAAAAGGAAATAACTAAGCCCTGGCATTCGCAGATGATATTATAATATACTCTGTGAATGACACTGTAAATAGCATTCAATATAATGTACAAAAAATGTTTAATATTGTGCAGGATTATTGCAAGATATGATTTTTTAAAAATGAACTGCAACAAATGTGAAACCATATTATTCCGTAATACGATTGGCAAAACTAGTTCAAACATTAGATAAAAATTGGAAGCTCATTTCTATAAAAACTTGAACTTCAGAGATCATGTAAAATACTCAATAGATTAAGGCAATAATCTGTCTGTATCGTACCAGACATTAATAAGGCCAAATTTTCTATGGAGTACTTATATGGTACATTAGTGCAAGCTTAATGAAAAAAAATACGTACATTTTAAAGAAAGTGCACAAATTAATATTTCTTTCAAATAAATTTGAGTTTAATTATATAAAACATTAAAAAATAAGTAAATAAACAGAATAAATTTAAATATTTTTTAAAATTGTAATAATTAATCAAGTTCAGATTGATAAATTCAACAGTAAATGCACGACAACCAAAAATCCTGTAAATAACTAATTGCAGCATGTGTGTAAAATTTAATTGAATTGGATAAAAAGTTTTAAATATGTAATTTTGTAATTGCATTTTACGAATCTATTTATCTCAATTAAATATGTTGTTTAATATTGTTTACTAGTTAAATATATAAACTAGTAAATATATAAATAAGTAAGACTAGTAAATTTTGTATTGGTAAAATAATTAAAAAATGTTTTTAGTATTTTAAAAAACATTTGGTTAGCCATGTTTTACGATCAAACAAGCTTTATGATTTTAAAATGACTTATTGACTTCCCATTAAATTGGAACCAAAAAGGTGTAGGGTATTTCTAAGTTTGACTGACTGTTTCTTTACTTGTTTTGTATCAAGGTTGATAATTGCTTCATATACCTTGTTTTCCGAAAGATAGAATATTTTCTGTAATAATTGAATTTGTTCTATTAAGAGTGTTCGAAATAGCGATGGACGAATCTAATGGCCTATAAACGATTTGAAAACAATATGCAAAGAAATTACAGATTACATTAGGACAAGAAGAAAAAACATTATCTTTAAACATTGAACTTGGATATTCATAAGTGTTGCGCTTTGTATTAATGAAGTCAAAAAACTTTTATCTGTGAATAAATTCCCATTTCGTTGACATAATTATCGTATGCTAGATTTGATTTCTGTTTAAATTCTAAAGCAAGATCAATGTAATTATTCTGTAATTTACCATCAAGGTCCTTTGTAACTTTAATTTTTTTGTAAAGTTTGTTGCGTTGATTACGCAACGACCTAATTTCTCTATTAAGCCAAGTAACCTTGTTGCTTATCTTTTTTACGAATTTTTGGCACAAAGGAGTTCATTATGTCGAAAATTTTTGAGTAAAAGATCGATGAGTTAATATTCTGTTGTTCATGCTTTGATAATCAGCGTTTAATATGTCATATACAATACTCGTATTATTATTGTAAGAAATTATTATTAAGAAATAACTTATATAAACAACCAATTATTTATTTTAAGAAAATAATTTTGTAAGTTTTAGTAAACATATTATATTTTTATCATAATTTATGTTAAAAACATCTTGACAATATCTTAATATTATTTCAAAAGTCTAGCCTGCTTTTACCATCCAATTGTATGACATAGCGATATGTATTAGAGATCTGCACAAATATATTCCTTTATTAAAATTATCGAATATATTCAAATATTGTACTCTAATTCAATACATTCGTTCTCAAAGCTTTAAATATGGTATATACTCAAACTACAACTTAACTATATTTAATCTATTTGTTTTATTTCAAATAACAAATTGAAAAGCTTTTTTTTTTCATAAATACTTTGATGTCTTGAAAATCAAATTTCAATTCTTCCAAATCTTTTAAAATACACCAAGAATACCGAGTACTCTAAATATAATGACAAAGAAAAAGAAAAAAAGAAAACAAAAAGAAGATAAAAAAAAACAAAGCTATATTACTCATCGATATAATACATACTGGTTATACGTACTACATATTAAATTTTTTTTTATTATATTTGGTGTACTCGGTATATAAATTCAAATACTATAAATATTTTTATTATATTTGGTGTACTCGGTATATAAATGCAAATACTATAAATATTCTATTTTCGGGTACACATAATAAATCAAATACATATTTATTCTATTCTACAATAATTTTGTATTTCATTTACTCTATTCTATAATCATTTGTAATGAATGCATTTGGTTTGAAAGCTTTCAAAACCGAATATGAAAAGTTTTACTTATTATAGAATGATTTGAAAGCGCTTTTGAATACAATTGTGCAGATGTCTAATATGTATTGCTTTTGCATCAAAATAGACACCTGAGCTTTTTGCAAATATGCATTTACTTTGCTGGGCAGAAACACAAAAAACAAATGTTTTTTTATGTCCTTCTCTGTGTATGTCTCTTTCTATCTGTACTTATCCATCTTATCACACGTGCACAATTCAAACGGCTTATCAGAATGCTTTCAAATTTCATATCTAACATTTTGATGCTCATATCATGAATTGATAAGATTTGTGAAAAATCTAAAAACTCTAAAAAGAACTTCTGGAGGGTAATATTTAGATCGTTTGTGAATTTTTCGTAAACTGCAGATAAAAATTTGCGAAATAAAAGTTGTTACACAAATAAAGAGCTTAAACTTGTTCATTGCAAGTTTTTTAATCGAAGTACTATAAACCACTTATTTACTGTAATCTCTTTGAAAAAAAACTTTGTGAGTTTTTTCTATGATAAAAATAGATTGGCTTTAATAATGCATGCTTAATAAAAAGCAAAGTTCAAACTGGAAAATAATTAACGTCTAAATATAAATGATAAAATTTTTGGGTGTATGGATACGAAAAAAATTTTAAAAGTATGTAATTGTATGTGGTAAGTTATTGGTTATGAAGATATATACAAAGTAAAATATGGTAGGTATACTCACAATACAGATGATCGAACTTTTAATACATAATTTATTGTAAATATAGTTACAATATAGAAATATGGAAATTTTATAAGTATGCTTACAGTGTAAAAAAAGCAAATATCATAGTACATAAAAACAGTTACGATAAAAAAGCTAGAACGTATACTGATAATAGTCGGCTGTACCAAGCAAAAACACAGTAACTAACAATATGATCAAATTCGAGTTAAGAGCAAAAATGGACTTACTATGTTGTTTCCTAACATTGTACATTGTCACTTTTACGATCTGAACCCTCAGTGAGTAAAAATAATGCTTCCAAAACACAGTAAGTGCATTGTTTACATCACGATTCCTAGTTCAAAACACAGTAACAAACAAATCCCAAATTAAAACACAGTAATTGCAATGAGTTACTGTGTTCTAATTTGGTGTTTGTACTTACTGTGTTTTAAAAGTGAAAAATAGTTCGGTTTTGTGTAATCACAAAGCGACTGTCCCAAGCAAAAACACAGTAACTAACAAAATTAAATTGTTTTTTTTAATTCTCTTTTTTCAATGTTTACTTGTTTTTTGTACTCTATTTTTTGTACTCTATTTTTAATGTAATAAATTGTACAGCGCAAAACAAAAACTGGGTGATTTTCTCTGCGCTGGTTAATATTGTAAACCAACCAAACGCTCCAGATGAAGTTCGCTTTAAATTCCTTACTAAAGGTCAAACCCATATGAGTGCTGATGGAATACATGGGAACATTGAAAAAAAAAATAGGCAGGAAGCGAAATATTTATGATTTCAAAGAGCTATGCGAGGTAATAGAAAGTTCACGTAAAAATTTACGAATTTTAAAATTGGAACAGTTTCATCAATGGAAGTCAGGTAAACGGTCTTTAATGAAAAAGAAAAATATTGAAGCAATTTGGTGGAAGTAAAATTTACAAAAGGATGCCGAACAATTGAATATAAAAACGACTTCGATGAAAATTTCAAGTTACTGGACTTTCTAAAGAAAAAAGAAAATATAAACCGTCGGCTGCATGCTTCTTTGATCCATATACCAAAAAGTCGAATGGAGAAAAATGAGTTTAAAGTTTAAAAGGCTGTAAAAAAAAATCTGTCCGATAGAATTTTTTTAAACTCTGCCAACCTGTGTATGTACGCTTAAACTATGATTGTATAATTTTACAGACCAAAAGCTTTTAATTTGTCGATTTTAAAGGGAAAATAAAATTTTGACTTTTGATCCATATCCAATTTTGAAATGTATTTCGTTTTTCATTATATTACATGGATCAAAAATGTTTCACATAGATCAAATAAGCAAGAATGAAACATTCGCGTTCTATAGGTATACATACTAAATCATTCAAAATACCATGTTCTTTAATTTTTGACACATTTTATATTTCTAAATCAACAATAAATATTACAAACTACTAAAATAATATATTAATTATAAAACAAACTAAAATTTGCTTTCACTTCCAATTATAAATTAAAATAAATTTTATATTAATTAAGTAAAACAGTACTTTCTTAATAAAATAAAAAGTAAATAAAAATTAAACGTAAAGATAATTTCACAGTTTTGTAATACTTCATTTTAAATAAAAAAAATTATATTATATAATATTCCACATTTTAAATTAACACTTATAAGATTAATTTCAGCCAATTAGTTTTTGTACTTTTTATAAAAAATTAAATTACTATTAAAAAATTATTATTAAAATTATTATAAAAAATTAAATAAAAAATTATATTTTAAGTAACGCAGTAAAATATTTTGCATCTTCTAGCGGAAGATATTTAAGTAAGCTTGCTATGTCATTAATCTTCTTTTGGTCAATATTAGTAGGTTTTAAGGTAAGAAGTTGAACATTGAACAAATTTGCTGGTGTAGGAAGAGTTTTTTTTGATGCATTCTTTTTTATGTTGATAAAGTTGTAGTTCAAATCAAAAAAAGATGTTTTATATTTTATTGTAAAAGGTTCATCGCTTTCATATAAGATAGTTTTTATTTTCGAAAAAGGAACTTTGCTAAAATCCACCTTTCCGGCAGGAACAGAAAATTTTTTGAAATCTTGATTTTGTATCATCTGAATTATTATTAAATTAACTTTTTTGGACTTCATCTGATTAAGTAATTTTGAAAGATGTAAAGGGCTATTAACTTCCAAGTTTTTCAAATTTTGGTCTATATAAGAATGAACACAATCTACCTCTTGAATAGCGGAATGACCCGGTTCAGAAAATTTTTGTATAACTGTTAGAATTGTAGGATGACTTGTAATAAAAAATTTAATTGCGGTAGAATTGATTTTGTTTCTATTCTGAGGTACACAAGAGTCACTCCAAAGTGTGATTCTTGTTGTTTGTGGAAAATCCTGCATAACTCTACTTAAAATCTTTATTAAAGCACTGCAAATATCATTTCCTGATCGTCCGCTATGCATTTCAGTCCATAATGCGCAATATGTTATATTAGCGCCATCTCTAACTAAAATTGTTGCTGTCAAATTATAGACATTCAATTTCCTTTTGTAGTAAAAACAAGATGCATTTCCTTTTGGTAATGCAAAAACACTTTGAAGGTCATAACACAATATAATATGATGTGGATCTATATTGCTTTTGTCAACACTTTTCTCAGCTCTACTTCCATTTTTTTCTTTAATATGATCTTCCTGTTTTTTTTTCCTTCAGCTGTATTAATTTGATTGTTATTAAACAGAAAACATTTATCGCACAATTCTTTTTTCGGTTTGTGGAATGAAAAATTAAATTCGGTGTTAAATATTTTTCTGTATATTCCTATTTTGACAGGTTCGCTATATTTCTCAACATATAACTGATACATCTTTTGGATATTCAAATCAGTTTCAAGATACTTTTTTTCAGAAGACGAGCGACAATAGTGGGAGTTTACTGTTTGGAAACTTTGGACGTGTTCCCTAATTTCATCAAGCTTAACCTCATCAGTTGCCTTTTTTATATATTTTCCCCTTTTCATCGATATTGGAGTTCCAGTTTGGTCATGTACAAGTTTGTCGAAACAATAATAAATTCTCTTCTTGTCGACATTTAAAGTATTTAAAAAAAAACAGTCGACAGACCCGATGAATTATCTCTCCTATTTGTAAATAATATCGAAATGTGTATTGTTTTTTATCCGAGTTTATATTTCGACGTCTTTTCACATCCATTTTTTTTACAAATTTAAAGTAAAATTTATGTTTATCGTCATCTTTTAATTTCCAAAAATTTGTAAATATTTCCAATCTATCCTCTTCGGTAAAATTTTTACTACATAAAAGAAAACATGTCTGCTTGCATGGGGGTTGCACAGATCTAGCAAGTATTTTTTTATTACTTTTATTTAGATATTCTTGACCAAATTCTCGCAGTTGCTTTTTTATACTCCGCTTCCATAATTCTGGTTTAGATTTTCGTTTTCTTACTAGCTTTGGAGTATTAATGATGTTATCTGAATCTGAAAATTATGCTATTTATTTAAAAGAAAATTAGTGTGATAGAAATTTTACCATAAAAACTTGAAGATGATGGTAAATTAATTTGCACATTATCAACTATTTTAGGTGGATAATTTTCCTTTGAAATTATTGTGGAATCAGAATTTGAATCTATTTTGAATTAAACGAAAATTATAGTAAAGTAAATTATGGCCATAAAGTTATTTTAATAATAAGAAAAATATATCTACTACCGAAACTTCGAATTTTCTTTCTTGTGCCAACTACGTCTTTATCTGGATTATAAGTCGGATCATAACACGAAACATCGCCTTTCATTTAAAATTGAAATTAATATTAAAGCAATAAATTCCAACACAATAAAATTTAACTTACTTGAAAAATCTGTGTCGGTACTTTGTTCCGGAGTAGGTGATAAAAATGTGTTTTGAATTCTAAAAAATATTTATTTATATTTTAATTAAAAAAAAATAAAATAATACAAACTCAAGAATATTTTCCGACATAAACGGAATAGGAGAACTCATTTTACATAATATTACAATATATTGTGTATCGTACCACCAACTGATTACAACTAAACAAAAAAATATTTGATCCATTCGATCTCTATTATAGTTCATGTAAATACTTTCACAAATCCACATTAATACATATTGTGTATCGTATCACCAACTGATTCCAACTAAACAAACAATATTCGATCTCTAGTATTGTACATGTAAATACTTTCACAAATACACATAAATTAAACTGACATTAAAAACAAATATTTGTTTTGTTACACGTGTATTGCAAAAATTGATGTTCAATAGCATTACAATAGTTATGGATCAAAATGAATAAAATAAAAATTTATAACTTTGTGATCCACGTGCATTATATAATGACGTGGATCAAATAAGAAAATATCATTTTAGTGCGAAAAATTTCATATATTTTCTGATCCAAAGGCAAAAAAATTGGATATGGATCAAATTTGCATAAAAAATTATAAAAACAGTGGATGTGGATCAAAGTTACGTCTTCATAACTCAAAAAGTATTCAGGTTAGAAGAAAACGGACAACACAGAAAGAAAGAGCATCCCAAAAAACCCCAAAAAGTGCTTTTAGGTCAAAAATGTCAAAAAGTCGTTTGGATCAAAGAAGCATGCAGCCGACGAAACAACGTTCCATGCTTAATCGAACACCGTGGTGTGCAGAAAAAAAAAGGAAACAATAATCAAAGAGCATGTTCAATTAATGCCAGTTAATAGGCGCTCATTTTGGAATAATCTAAATGAGTCTGAAACATCAAAAAACTTAGTTACTTTTGACACCAATAACGTGGAAGAATAACAAATTACATAATATTTTGTACAAATTAATCTAAATTACATTTTTTATAATTAATTATTTTTTATAATTTCTTAGTAGATAAGACTGAATTATTTTTGTTAAGTTTTTATTTTCAGATGAATTATTTTTGTCTAGTTTTAATTTGTATTTTCAAATGAAATTTTTTTGTTTAGTGTAAAAGGCAATACCTACTGTGTTTTTGTTTTGAGATTTAATTATTAAATAAATACTTGCTTTACTTTAAAAACACAGTAAATTCAAATACTGTGTTTTTACCTGGTTTTCTTTGCTTAAATTTTCAATAATACCCATTTAAAACAAAAAAGCTTTTCGGAATTACCCAAAATTAAGAGTAATCTAATCGAAATGGTATTAAAAAGAAGCATACTCATTCAATTTATAAGAAAAAATTACATAGACCACAAATTTTTAAAAGATGTTGTGAGCCTTCAAAATTTAGTGTTTTGCTTAATTTCTCGAAAGTATACTTGAATCAATTACTGTGTTTTTGCTTGGGACAGCCGTAGTCTTGTAATATTGATTTTAGATAAGGAGATTACAGTAAATTATGAAGAAATTATTGTTTGCAGAACGTTTTATTTTTATCAAAACATTACCTACATTAATTCATAAAATCTTAATAAAAATAATTATTTATTACAACTTAATTAAAGTTGTTTTATTATAGTTAAATTTTTAAGGTTTCTATTTATTCTTTATTAAAATTTTTGAAAATATTTGAATTTAATATGAATATTATAGTGTTTGTTAATCAATCTGTTTTTGCGAATGTGATATATTTGAAATTTAAATAAAGCTGAAACAATTTTGAATTAATTGGGTTATAGGTTTTTTACTTTAGATTAACTTATATTATTCTTTGAAATCTTCTTCAAAATTTTCTGAATTTACCGCCTAGCTAGAAGTATGTTACCAATTTCTGTAAAATCCTTTATAATATTGCTGCATATAGTCTCTTAATTCCAATAAGTCTTTATATCTTGCCGTAAGTCTTTATATTTTTAAAGCTTGCTTGGGTTTATTATTAGGCAACTGCAATACTCTTTTTCGTTTCTATTACTTCGTCATTATATAAAATAATCGAATTCGTATTTACAGGACTTTTCATTTTATTAAATTTAAATATTCTTACATTGCTCAATTTAATTTGCATATTCATTTAATTTTAATTTAAATTGACATAATTTGCAAACTTGCGAAGTGTAAAAATTCGTTTTTTGTCATTTCGTGGAAAATATATTTTGGCTCAGCTATTTTGCAATTTCGAATAAGAAATTCGGCTGAAATATAAAATTTTTTAAAAGTTTTTTTAAAGTTTTTTTTTCGATTAAAGATTGAACCGAATCTACTTCGTTTTGCGTATGTCCGCTCTTCAAAAATACGTGTTTTCTATCGATATTCAAAACTTACATGCCCAGGCGTCAAATACAAATAAGTATTAATTTTTATTTTGCCCGGGACAATTGTCGGAATAAAAAATAAATGTTTAGATACCTCTTTTTATTTGATATTCTATAAATTGTAGAAGGCAACTAGCTACCTCATTTGAACATATTTTTGAGTAAAGGTCGAAGGATATAATAAATTTGCTATTACGTTTCAGAGAAAGAGGGCATTACTGTGATCATTACTCTGTACCTATTCAGCTGGGTGTCTGAAAATTTGCGAAAAGTATTTTAGTTTTATGGCCAAAGTTATTGAAAATTGGGTTAGTCTGCAGCATTGAGTTCGTTATTTACAATACAATTTCTTCATTTATATGAACATGACTCTATACTAATAAAGCTGGTATGTTTGTAATTTTTTCCATATAAATGCTCATAGAAAAAAAGGAAAGTTTATGGCAGATATTCGAGCCTGTGGACCAAAATGGCTGGATTTCAATGGGGATGACGGCAAAAAAATGAATTTATCATGCGGGCGAACGGTTGGATATACATTGCTAAATCTATTTCTTTTCGATTCTGATTTTTCGATTTCGAATTTGGTTTGCTCCATACGCCAAAACGTCATTTTGTGTTATGAGTTGTTTCTAGGGTTTTAAAAAAAGCTATGTCTATTGCACTTAACCGTTGCCTGTTAACTTTAGTAGTTTTAGATAAATATACACTTATCCAATACATATATATTATACATTATACACATATCCAATTATATTATAATATCAAAATGTAAGTATAATTGTGTATTCAATCAAATTTTTTGGCATATAGGGCAAAATATTCATACAAATTATTGATTACGATTTGCCTCACGTAGATTTGAAATATAATTTAAATATTGTTTTGCCCAATATAGCAAACCTTTGGTTTATAGGGAAACATAATAATACAAATTAAATGCTTATCTAATACATAATGGTTTGCTCTATGTATTATGTACTATACATTTTTTGGATATACTTCCGGAAAGGGGTTGTGAGATGACGTCATCACATAACGGTACTATATATCTTAAAGTTTCCGAATATATAAATTATTAGTGGTGATGGTACCATCTAGTGGTTGAAAAATGCATTACAAAATTGTCCTAAGATTTTGTAGTTTTATATTTAAAATGTTATATTTTTTCTGTAAGACAATAAAATGGAACCAACAACTTACAATATTATAGGGCATGATATTGTCTTTATACACAATAGGTCATGATATACACCTTGTTTCATCTAAATCGGTGCTACCGTTTTTGAGATATTGCATTTCAAGAGGAAATTTCAAAAACAAAAAAATCAAACTTTCAAAAAAACTGCAAAAAGTGTGAAATTTTCAAAAATACCCTGTATTTTTATTTATTATACCGTTAGAAAGGTATTTACTCTCGTCCAACGGCATATAATATGCATGGCATATATTGACAAATAGCCCCACTAGCGAACGTAAATGCAAAATTGACACAACAATTTTATTAAAAAAAACATTTTCAAACTTTATTTCTCATAAATTTATTTTGAATTTTGTTTTCCAGTTGAAATATGATGTATGTTAAAATGTAAGCAGGGTGCACTTTAGAGTTGGATTCAATATTAACTGGGGTTTTGGTAATTTTTTTGGAGGGATTTCTGGAGTTGGCAACCTCATAGTTTAAAATTTTTGTTGTTGAAATAATCAGAATTATGAACTTTTTCCAGAAGATTTATAAACGATATCATCTGATAGCTCACAACCCCTTTCCGGAAGAATATCCCATTTTTTTTTTTTTTTTTTTTTTTTTTTTTTACACACATTATATAACAATTTTATTTGTGTATTATATCAAGTATATAGATTAAAATTTACAATCTATATAATTTGATAGCTTACAATCTGTACAGTTGCTTGTGAAATTTCAAGCTGCAGGTGCTTAAAAATAGCAAAATTCCTATTTTGAACCACTTACAGTTCTTAAACGGGAAGCGTGATAAAAAATTTTTCTAAAACTACTCCTACCAATTTTTGAATATATAATATCTCCCATCTAACGTTTCAAGTTTCTAGTTTGGGCCGTTCGGAAGTTACGTGGGACCAATATTTGGCAAAACTCCGCCGTAGCCGGTCCCAAGCCCGGTTGAGAAAGGAGGAGGGAAGAATAGTTGCAACCTGAATGGCCACATACATTGGCGTCTCAGGAAGTAGGAAAACGCTATATAATGCAGTTGAACTCGTAACATAGTTATGAGAACTTCAACGCATTATATGGGAAATTCTGAAGCAACTCTTCAAACCCTACGGCCCTCCAGTCTGGGGGTTGGCGTAAGGCTAACTACCTTACCCATAAAAACCAACAAAGAGTTATGAATGACGAAAATGCCTCGGATATGAGAACGGATAGATTACACGGAACAACTATGGAACAACTATAAGGACAAAGATTTAAGAATTTGCTCCTGGAATGTAAGAACACTCTACACCCCAGGAGCATCTAACAATTTGGAAAAGGTTCTCGCACAGTATAAAGCCGATATTACTGCGATACAGGAAATACGTTGGAAAGGAACCGGTACACTAAAAAAGCGAAAATGCGACATCTACTACAGCTGCCATGAAAAGCACCACATATTAGGATGCGGTTTTGTAGTGGGAGAAAGGTTGAGGTCGTTGGTCATTGACTTTACACCTGTCAATGAACGACTTGCAACCATCCGCATCAAAGGCAGATTTTACAACATCTCCATAATATTTGCGCATGCTCCTACCGACGAAGCAGAGGATGCAGACAAGGAAGAATATTACGATACCCTTGAGCGAACATACGCAGCCTGTCCCGAACACGATGCCAAGATTGTAATCGGAGATTTTAATGCTAAAGTCGGTAGAGAAGCAATACATGGAAAAACAATTGGTAATCATAGTCTCCACAACACCACCACAGACAATGGTTACCGATTAGTTAATTTTGCAGCTGCGCGTAACATGGTTATAAGTAGCACCAGATTTCCACATAAGAACATCCACAAAATAACCTGGCTATCCCCTGCTGGTCGTACATCTAATCAGATTGACCATCTATTGATTGACGCACGATACTCAACATCCGTGCTAGATGTACGAACCTTCAGAGGGGCTAACATCGACTCTGATCATTATCTAATAGCAGCACAATTCAGAGCACGAATATCTAATGTGAGGAAGCTGCAGAACACTCGATCACAAAAATTCCACATTAGAAGCCTACAATCGCCTGATATAGCCAGAGAATACAGCCAACAAATTAGCTCTAGACTCCAATCGGCACCTCCTTTGAATAATCCATCCATCGATGAACAATGGCAACATTGTTCTAACATTATCAAGGAGGTGGCTTCAAATACCATAGGTTTCGAACCAACACCAACCAGAAACCCTTGGTATGATGAAGAATGCTCAATTAAAACAGCACTCAAAAATGTAGCATACCGCAAGACCCTGCAGAGGAAAACCAGAGCGGCGCAGGAGCAGTACAGAGCTAAAAGACGAGATGAAAAGTACACCATTAGGCGAAAAAAAAGGGTTTATGAAAAATCTCGTCTTGTGGACATTGAAACATGCAGAGACAGAGGCGAAGTACGTAAGTTCTACAAACAAGCCAAGCAGTTGGCAGCTGGCTACAAACAACGTACACACGCGCTTAAAGACAGCATGGGAAATTTGGTAACCGATACGCGAGAGATATTGAAAACATGGTAACAACATTTCGAACAGTTGTTAAATGATGGGCATACAGAACACCAGAATAATGCACCAGTCACAATGATCAACGATGACGAAACACTACCACCGAGCCTAATGGAAGTTGATCAAGCCATTCAGAAACTGAAAAATAACAAAGCTGCTGGTTCAGATGGAATCCCAGCTGAGTTATTAAAGGTAGCAGGAGAAGATTTGGTTAGGAGCATGCACCAAATCATCACCAGAGTCTGGATGGAAGAATGCATGCCCGATGACTGGAACATTAGCACCATATGCCCCATCCACAAAAAGGGCGATGCCATGTCATGTGTCAACTATAGAGGAATATCTCTATTGAATGTCGCGTACAAAATCCTTTCCAACGTAATATGCGAACGACTGAAACCACATTGCAATAACATCATAGGCAACTACCAATGTGGTTTCCGTCCTGGTAGGTCTACCATCGACCAAATCTTCGCATTGAGGCAAATCCTGGAGAAGACCCATGAATTTCAAATCGATACACACCATCTTTTTATCGATTTTAAGGCAGCCTACGACAGTATCTATCGCCGGGAACTGTACATTGCAATGTCGCAATATAGCATACCATCCAAGCTTATCCGACTTTGCCAAGTAACATTGGAGAACACTAAATGTGCAGTTGCTATTGGAGGAAATATGTCGGAGCTGTTTCGCACATGCACCGGCTTCCGTCAAGGTGATGCACTGTCGTGCGACTTCTTCAATTTAGTGCTCGAACAGATTATACGCCGCTCTGGCGTCAACACCGAAGGAACAATCTTCAGAAAATCTGTTCAGCTATTAGGCTTCGCGGACGACGTCGACATAATAGCAACATCACAACGAGCCGTCATCGAAGCCTTCGTCCGTATTGAAGAAGAAGCAAAGAAAATGGGTCTTCTAGTGAACGAGAACAAAACGAAGTATATGTTATCAGCAAATAAAGAGGCCAGAATACATCGAGCAGGTCCAAACATCACTGTTGGTACATATAACTTTGAGGTAGTTAAGGAATTTGTCTACCTAGGTACAAATGTAAACTCCGCAAATGACATCAATGTGGAGATCCGACGAAGAATAAACCTAGCAAACCGCTGCTACTCCGGTTTGTCAAAACAACTGGGTTCAAAACTCCTCTCGCGCAGTTCCAAAGTGCAACTGTACAAAACGCTCATACTTCCGGTGCTACTATATGGAGCAGAATGCTGGACATTGCCCAGAGCAAGTAAGCAAGCACTTGGAACTTTCGAGCGAAAGATTCTTCGTCGAGTGTTCGGTCCTTACTGCGACGATGGGACCTGGAGAAGAAGATACAATGTCGAGATCTATCAGCTGTACGGTGACGTAGACCTAGTTCAAAAAATTAAGATCAAAAGGCTGCAATGGCTAGGTCACGTTGGGCGAATGGACAACAATGCTCCAGCTAAAAAGATACTCGAAGCCAGGTCAGAGGGAACACGTCGCAGAGGTCGCCCAAACCTTCGTTGGAGAGACGAGATTTCGACAGACATCAGAAGGCTCCAAATCTCCAACTGGAGAGAATCTGCTCGGGACCGAACGAGGTGGAGAGGAACGCTACGTCAGGCCCAGGACCTTCATGGTATGTAGCGCCACCTAAGTAAGTAGTAATATTTGCCAAAAATTGGGTTTTATATAACGGTTAATTTTAGTACCGTATGGTATAACCAATAAATATTGTTCTCGAATTTGTAAAGCTTAAAAAACAGCTGTCTTTCGACGTTTTCAGATTAAAAATATACTTCATAGAACTCATGTTGTAATGTTTTAAATATGCGATTCCTTCAGATTTAAAGGAAGCTCCGTAACAGCTCCGTAAAAAGTTCTCATGAAATTATTTTTTTTGCAATACCTACCCGTTGTTGATATTTTTTATTTAAAACGTTTAATCAAGTAACAATTTTATGTTAAATTTATAACGGGTTTGCACCTGAAAAAAACAAAAAAATTCAAAACAAAATGTTTATATAAACGTTAAAACAAAATAAAACTTTTTTTTGGTTGTTGTTTCATTAAAATTGGTTAAGTATTTTCGTACTAAAAGGGCGCCTATTTTTTTTTAAAGCCGATTAAATATTTTGATATAAAAATTTGCAATTTGATCTCTTAAACGGTACCGGAAACGGGTATCCGGAAATTCATTCATACAATTCCAAGAAACCGTAATTTTATCTTATTTTACCACAAAAATAGTTTTAATAGAAATAAAATTAATATAGCATTTTAAATAAAAAGCATTTATAAATTTCATAATTAAAATAATTGTCATAGTTACGTAATTTTCTTTATAAACAATAATATGTAAAAAAAAAACTAAATAGTACTACATTATGCAAAACCTAATACAAATGCATAATATAATACTTTTAATATAAAAATACTGTTTTCACTTTTTTATTGTCCGTCCTCATATTAAAAATAAAATTAACCCATTCCCTAAAACTATCAGTTCCCGTTATTAAAATTCGGGAATATTATAGGGCATGATATTGTCTTTAATATACACCTTGTTTCATCTAAATCGGTGCTACCGTTTTTGAGATATTGCATTTCAAGAGGAAATTTCAAAAACAAAAAAATCAAACTTTCAAAAAAACTGCAAAAAGTGTGAAATTTTCAAAAATACCCTGTATTTTTATTTATTATACCGTTAGAAAGGTATTTACTCTCGTCCAACGGCATATAATATGCATGGCATATGTTGACAAATAGCCCCACTAGCGAACGTAAATGCAAAATTGACACAACAATTTTATTAAAAAAAACATTTTCAAACTTTATTTCTCATAAATTTATTTTGAATTTTGTTTTCCAGTTGAAATATGATGTATGTTAAAATGTAAGCAGGGTGCACTTTAGAGTTGGATTCAATATTAACTGGGGTTTTGGTAATTTTTTTGGAGGGATTTCTGGAGGTGGCAACCTCATAGTTTAAAATTTTTGTTGTTGAAATAATCAGAATTATGAACTTTTTCCAGAAGATTTATAAACGATATCATCTGATAGCTCACAATCCCTTTCCGGAAGAATATCCCATTTTTTTTTTTTTTTTTTTTTTTTTTTTTTTACACACATTATATAACAATTTTATTTGTGTATTATATCAAGTATATAGATTAAAATTTACAATCTATATAATTTGATAGCTTACAATCTGTACAGTTGCTTGTGAAATTTCAAGCTGCAGGTGCTTAAAAATAGCAAAATTCCTATTTTGAACCACTTACAGTTCTTAAACGGGAAGCGTGATAAAAAATTTTTCTAAAACTACTCCTACCAATTTTTGAATATATAATATCTCCCATCTAACGTTTCAAGTTTCTAGTTTGGGCCGTTCGGAAGTTACGTGGGACCAATATTTGGCAAAACTCCGCCGTAGCCGGTCCCAAGCCCGGTTGAGAAAGGAGGAGGGAAGAATAGTTGCAACCTGAATGGCCACATACATTGGCGTCTCAGGAAGTAGGAAAACGCTATATAATGCAGTTGAACTCGTAACATAGTTATTAGAACTCCAACGCATTATATGGGAAATTCTGAAGCAACTCTTCAAACCCTACGGCCCTCCAGTCTGGGGGTTGGCGTAAGGCTAACTACCTTACCCATAAAAACCAACAAAGAGTTATGAATGACGAAAATGCCTCGGATATGAGAACGGATAGATTACACGGAAAACGATCATGGAACAACTATAAGGACAAAGATTTAAGAATTTGCTCCTGGAATGTAAGAACACTCTACACCCCAGGAGCATCTAACAATTTGGAAAAGGTTCTCGCACAGTATAAAGCCGATATTACTGCGATACAGGAAATACGTTGGAAAGGAACCGGTACACTAAAAAAGCGAAAATGCGACATTTACTACAGCTGCCATGAAAAGCACCACATATTAGGATGCGGTTTTGTAGTGGGAGAAAGGTTGAGGTCGTTGGTCATTGACTTTACACCTGTCAATGAACGACTTGCAACCATCCGCATCAAAGGCAGATTTTACAACATCTCCATAATATGTGCGCATGCTCCTACCGACGAAGCAGAGGATGCAGACAAGTAAGAATATTACGATACCCTTGAGCGAACATACGCAGCCTGTCCCGAACACGATGCCAAGATTGTAATCGGAGATTTTAATGCTAAAGTCGGTAGAGAAGCAATACATGGAAAAACAATTGGTAATCATAGTCTCCACAACACCACCACAGACAATGGTTACCGATTAGTTAATTTTGCAGCTGCGCGTAACATGGTTATAAGTAGCACCAGATTTCCACATAAGAACATCCACAAAATAACCTGGCTATCCCCTGCTGGTCGTACATCTAATCAGATTGACCATCTATTGATTGACGCACGATACTCAACATCCGTGCTAGATGTACGAACCTTCAGAGGGGCTAACATCGACTCTGATCATTATCTAATAGCAGCACAATTCAGAGCACGAATATCTAATGTGAGGAAGCTGCAGAACACTCGATCACAAAAATTCCACATTAGAAGCCTACAATCGCCTGATATAGCCAGAGAATACAGCCAACAAATTAGCTCTAGACTCCAATCGGCACCTCCTTTGAATAATCCATCCATCGATGAACAATGGCAACATTGTTCTAACATTATCAAGGAGGTGGCTTCAAATACCATAGGTTTCGAACCAACACCAACCAGAAACCCTTGGTATGATGAAGAATGCTCAATTAAAACAGCACTCAAAAATGTAGCATACCGCAAGACCCTGCAGAGGAAAACCAGAGCGGCGCAGGAGCAGTACAGAGCTAAAAGACGAGATGAAAAGTACACCATTAGGCGAAAAAAAA
The DNA here is from genome assembly GCA_963082915.1 of Dolichopus griseipennis. Lineage (NCBI taxonomy): Eukaryota > Metazoa > Arthropoda > Insecta > Diptera > Dolichopodidae > Dolichopus > Dolichopus griseipennis. The sequence continues at coordinate 72,732,751 of OY720442.1, read as the reverse complement.
GGGTTTATGAAAAATCTCGTCTTGTGGACATTGAAACATGCAGAGACAGAGGCGAAGTACGTAAGTTCTACAAACAAGCCAAGCAGTTGGCAGCTGGCTACAAACAACGTACACACGCGCTTAAAGACAGCATGGGAAATTTGGTAACCGATACGCGAGAGATATTGAAAACATGGTAACAACATTTCGAACAGTTGTTAAATGATGGGCATACAGAACACCAGAATAATGCACCAGTCACAATGATCAACGATGACGAAACACTACCACCGAGCCTAATGGAAGTTGATCAAGCCATTCAGAAACTGAAAAATAACAAAGCTGCTGGTTCAGATGGAATCCCAGCTGAGTTATTAAAGGTAGCAGGAGAAGATTTGGTTAGGAGCATGCACCAAATCATCACCAGAGTCTGGATGGAAGAATGCATGCCCGATGACTGGAACATTAGCACCATATGCCCCATCCACAAAAAGGGCGATGCCATGTCATGTGTCAACTATAGAGGAATATCTCTATTGAATGTCGCGTACAAAATCCTTTCCAACGTAATATGCGAACGACTGAAACCACATTGCAATAACATCATAGGCAACTACCAATGTGGTTTCCGTCCTGGTAGGTCTACCATCGACCAAATCTTCGCATTGAGGCAAATCCTGGAGAAGACCCATGAATTTCAAATCGATACACACCATCTTTTTATCGATTTTAAGGCAGCCTACGACAGTATCTATCGCCGGGAACTGTACATTGCAATGTCGGAATATAGCATACCATCCAAGCTTATCCGACTTTGCCAAGTAACATTGGAGAACACTAAATGTGCAGTTGCTATTGGAGGAAATATGTCGGAGCTGTTTCGCACATGCACCGGCTTCCGTCAAGGTGATGCACTGTCGTGCGACTTCTTCAATTTAGTGCTCGAACAGATTATACGCCGCTCTGGCGTCAACACCGAAGGAACAATCTTCAGAAAATCTGTTCAGCTATTAGGCTTCGCGGACGACGTCGACATAATAGCAACATCACAACGAGCCGTCATCGAAGCCTTCGTCCGTATTGAAGAAGAAGCAAAGAAAATGGGTCTTCTAGTGAACGAGAACAAAACGAAGTATATGTTATCAACAAATAAAGAGGCCAGAATACATCGAGCAGGTCCAAACATCACTGTTGGTACATATAACTTTGAGGTAGTTAAGGAGTTTGTCTACCTAGGTACAAATGTAAACTCCGCAAATGACATCAATGTGGAGATCCGACGAAGAATAAACCTAGCAAACCGCTGCTACTTCGGTTTGTCAAAACAACTGGGTTCAAAACTCCTCTCGCGCAGTTCCAAAGTGCAACTGTACAAAACGCTCATACTTCCGGTGCTACTATATGGAGCAGAATGCTGGACATTGCCCAGAGCAAGTAAGCAAGCACTTGGAACTTTCGAGCGAAAGATTCTTCGTCGAGTGTTCGGTCCTTACTGCGACGATGGGACCTGGAGAAGAAGATACAATGTCGAGATCTATCAGCTGTACGGTGACGTAGACCTAGTTCAAAAAATTAAGATCAAAAGGCTGCAATGGCTAGGTCACGTTGAGCGAATGGACAACAATGCTCCAGCTAAAAAGATACTCGAAGCCAGGCCAGAGGGAACACGTCGCAGAGGTCGCCCAAACCTTCGTTGGAGAGACGAGATTTCGACAGACATCAGAAGGCTCCAAATCTCCAACTGGAGAGAATCTGCTCGGGACCGAACGAGGTGGAGAGGAACGCTACGTCAGGCCCTTCATGGTATGTAGCGCCACCTAAGTAAGTAGTAATATTTGGCAAAAATTGGGTTTTATATAACGGTTAATTTTAGTACCGTATGGTATAACCAATAAATATTGTTCTCGAATTTGTAAAGCTTAAAAAACAGCTGTCTTTCGACGTTTTCAGATTAAAAATATACTTCATAGAACTCATGTTGTAATGTTTTAAATATGCGATTCCTTCAGATTTAAAGGAAGCTCCGTAACAGCTCCGTAAAAAGTTCTCATGAAATTATTTTTTTTGCAATACCTACCCGTTGTTGATATTTTTTATTTAAAACGTTTAATCAAGTAACAATTTTATGTTAAATTTATAACGGGTTTGCACCTGAAAAAAACAAAAAAATTCAAAACAAAATGTTTATATAAACGTTAAAACAAAATAAAACTTTTTTTTGGTTGTTGTTTCATTAAAATTGGTTAAGTATTTTCGTACTAAAAGGGCGCCTATTTTTTTTTAAAGCCGATTAAATATTTTGATATAAAAATTTGCAATTTGATCTCTTAAACGGTACCGGAAACGGGTATCCGGAAATTCATTCATACAATTCCAAGAAACCGTAATTTTATCTTATTTTACCACAAAAATAGTTTTAATAGAAATAAAATTAATATAGCATTTTAAATAAAAAGCATTTATAAATTTCATAATTAAAATAATTGTCATAGTTACGTAATTTTCTTTATAAACAATAATATGTAAAAAAAAAACTAAATAGTACTACATTATGCAAAACCTAATACAAATGCATAATATAATACTTTTAATATAAAAATACTGTTTTCACTTTTTTATTGTCCGTCCTCATATTAAAAATAAAATTAACCCATTCCCTAAAACTATCAGTTCCCGTTATGAAAATTCGACAATTTTAATAGGCCTATTATTCCACTATTTGAGATCAAACAGCTGGGTGGCACAGTGGTTGAGTGCCGACCTTCCATGCGGTAAGTGAAAGTGAAAAAAATTTTCTGGTTTTCGACTCGACTTAGCTACCATTCGCCATTGGGTTCAAATTAATGGCATAATCAATAATTAATAATTATATATCTTTAATAAAAAATACTTGAGTATAACAATATAAACAAAAACAAAATATAAACAAATAATTTAATTGAATAATATAACTCGCAGATATAGAATACCATATAACTCAAATACAAAATATTACAATATAAAACAAAAAATAGAATTGTAAATATTGAAAATCTAAGACATTTCTACATGTTATAAGACCTAGTACTATCTCATGTTTAAATTGTATGTGAAATTCAGTAAGACCAATTCTAATAACACGAATATAATATGACCCCCTGTTCCAACATGTACCTATGGTATAGACAGGCTTATTAGCCTAACAGTTGAACAGTTAGCGCTTAAAAAAAAAAAAAAAAAAATTCGAGTATTGGTTCGGTTACCGCACACACAACTGCCAAGACATTAAAGGATATGTCTCAAAATAATAAATATAGAAATTTGAAATATGGTAAAAGAGTGCTCACATTTGGTTCACATTGGCGATTAAATGGTGATTGCTACTATCCTCTATTCTTTCTTATTAAATATGTATATAAAGCTTATAAATAATTAAATTTTATAATAAAAATTATTATATATTACATTTAATCAGTCATACCTTCGTTAGTCTTCGGCTAACTTTCGTTGCGAGAGGACGCTGAGCACAGTGTGTTTCTCTTTTTCATTTTCACATTTTCAGTCTAATTTTCCACTATTGTTGTTTATTATTATTCTATTAAATTGGTATACTTCAACTCGTTCTTTCATAAAATGTAATCTAAAAATAATATAAAATAAAAACGACAATTACACAAATAATAAGAAAATAATATATAACAATTGTTGGAATAAACCAAATAAATAACAAATAGTGAGTGAAAAGTATCAGCAAAAAATTTTCTCAAACGAAAATCTCCTATTTCTTACAAAACATCAAAACATTTCTGAAAAAATCACTAATTTAAGGGTACAATTTTGGACAAGAACTTAATCCAATAAAGAACAAGCGGTAAAAAAATTCTAAATGATCTGAAAAAACAAGATAGTAGTTAATTCAAAACTTTGTCCGAGGAAAATATCGTGCCATATCGCACCGCCTACCCATATTGCACGACATATTGACATACATTATTGATTAATGCAAAATAAAAAAGTTGTCGTTTATTAAAAAAAGTTTGGTTTTTATGATCATTAGAGTTGTGTTTCATGTAACTCTCTTAGACCTCCCAAGGTCAAAGGCTTATCATCGAAATTAATAAAAATAGTAACTTAAAATAAGGATAGAATGTATGAATCCAAATGTGTACAAGGATTAACAAGTATTAAAGGTATGACGGGGTCTGCATATGTGCTAAATCGTACCATGTTTTCGGGTTCGGCAACCTTTGAAAAATTCAAGGGCTAACGAACATATATAATGCATTATATAATATATTTTATTTAATTATTACCATAAGTGATATATAATTAAGACATTGTGGACGATACTTTAGCTCAAAGGTACTTGATGCATTTATGTAAACTTTATTTTTATATTTAAATTAATTATATGAAAAGTTTTAAATTTATATTAGTAATTATATTTTAGAAATACATTTTTTGCGTTTATAAGCTCCTCGATAGGTACATAATATCACAAAATTTAATATTTCATATTTTTTCACTTTTGTAATTGAATTAAAATAAATTTATTTTCATTTATTTCAAGTTTTATGTTTTTTAATATTTTTAAATAGATAAGATTTTAAGAATATGTAATATTTTTATTATATTTTATAATATAATTGATGGGTAAATATTGGTCTACTACTAAATCTTAAATGCGAATTGACATCTTACACACGCTGTAAGTTGGAGTCGTATTAAAATATTTATTTTTTAACCCCATTATTTTGGTGCTGCAAGGGCTCCAAGATTAAAATTTGGTCCAACATTATATTTTAATATATTATGTTAAAGGTTTTTTTTAAATTTTAAGGGGCCCTTCAAATTGAAGAAAGTGTCTCTTATTATACCCTACAACTATAGAATAGGTAAAGGGGTATATTAACTTTGGTATGGTGTTTGTAACCACCTAAAGGAAGCGAGCTAGATATGGAAAAGTATATATATTTGTGATCAGCGTGACCGCCTTAGTCGATATAGCCATGTCCGTCCGTCCGTCCGTCCGTCCGTAGGCACGATAACTCAAAAAATAATGGAGCTATCTTGATGAAATTTTAACTGTAGGTTACTAGGACTGAAAGTACGGCGGGGATTGCATATGGGCGAAATCGGCCCATGGGTTCGGATTCTGGACCTTTTAATCGGTTTCAGGGCTAACGAACAAATATAAAAAATCACGATAACTCAACAACTAATGACGCTATCTTCATCAAATTTGTGCTGTAGGTTACTAGTAATGAAAATACTTCGGGAATTGCGTAAGGTCGGGATTGGACCATGGGTTCGGAACCTAGAACTTTTTGATCGAATTTAGGCCAAACGAGCATAATTCCGAAACCAATGAAGATAGAACCTCCAAATTTAGTTTCAGGGTGTCCCTTCCTATTTCCTAAGTGTCTTGTGAATTTGGGTCCCATTGGAGTAGTGGGTCGGGGACCAGCCACACATTTCCGAAGACCTTAAAGCATATCTTTAAAATTAATAAAGATAACAACTTGAAAAAATGTAGAAGCTTCCAATTTGCCACAAGGGTGTTCTTTACTATCTCTTGCGTGTTCCCCTAATTTGGGATCAATTGGAGTGGTGGTTCTGTACCCCTCTCAGACCTCCCAAGTTTTAAAGGCTTATAATCGAAATTACTAAAAATAGTTATTTAAAATTAGGATAGACCGTTCAATTTGTGTACAAGGGTTAACTAGTACTATAAGTACAGCGCGGACTATATAAGGGCGAAATCAGCCCAACCGTTCGGATTCCGGACCTTTTAATCGATGTCAGGGCTAAGGAACATATATAAAAAATCACGATAACTCAACAACTAATGAGGCTATCTTCATGAAATTTGTGCTGTAGGTTATTGGCAGCGAAACTACGGCGGTGATTACGTACGGTGAGGATTGGACAATGGGTTCGGAACTAAGAACTTTTTGATCGAATTTAGGCCAAACGAGCATAATTCCGAAACCAATGAAGATAGAACCTCCAAATTTGGTATCAGGGTGTCCCTTCCTATTTCGTAAGTGTCTTTGAAATTTGGGCCCCATTGGAGTAGTGGATCGGGGACCAGCCACTCAGTTCTTAGGCCCTTAAATCATATTTTCGAAATTAATAAAGATAGTTACTTGAAACAAATGTAGAAGCTTCCAATTTGCCACAAGGGTGTTCTTTACTATTTCTTGCGTGCCCCCCTAATTTGGGATCAATTTGAGTGGTGGTTCAGAACCTCTCTTAGACCCCCCAATGTGTAAAAGCTTATCATCGAAATTAATAAAACTAGTAACTTAAAATTAAGATAGAGCGTTCCAATTGTGTACAAGGGTTAACTAGTATTGAAAGTATGACGGGACTGCATATGGGCGAAATCGTACCATAATTTCGGGTCCTGGAACCCTTGAAAAGTTCAAGGACTAACAAACATATATCTTAAAAACACCATAACTCAAAAAATAATGCCGGTATTTAGATGAAATTTAACAGTAGGTTACTAGTAATGAAAGTACCATGGGAATTGGTTGTGGTCGAGTTTAATTTCGAAGCCAAAGAATATATTTCCTATGTCCTATGTGTCTCCGAAATCTAGACTTAATTGTAGTGGTTCAGCTATGTTCAAAGGTACTTGCTGCATTTATGTAAAATTTATTTTTATATTTAAATGAATTATATGAAAAGGTGTAAATTTTTAATTGTATTTTAGAAATACATTTATTGCATATTTTGCGTTTATAAGTTTTTCTATTAGGTATATAAACTAACCATTTTAGGATTATTAAATATATTATGCTTTATCTTTTATTCACATTTATTCATTATCTTTTTATCACAAAATTTAATAATTAGAATTTTTTCATTTTGTAATTGAATTGGAATAAATATATTTTCATTTATTTCAAGTTTGTTTGTTTTTTAATATTTTTAAATAGATAAATTAGTAAGAATTTGTAGTATTTTTTAATAGATAGGGTAATTAGAAAATGTTTTTAGTATTATACAGTTAATTTGGATAGCTATTTCTTACGATCAAATTAATAACAGCTTCTATGGTATTAAAATGACTTATGGATATGTCCTTAAATTTGAACCAAATAGGTGTAGGGTATTTCTAAGTCGGTTGCACCGACTGACTGTTTCTTTACTTATTTTTAATATATTTTGTTTATGTAATTAAATAAAGAAAAATTTAAAATTTTGGTGGAAATCAAAATTTCATTAAAGTTAAAAATTTCCCGTTTTTATAAAACAGTAAATTAGTTACCAGTGTATAGATTTCTAAAATCCAACATTGAAGCGCCAACATTATATTGTGATACTCATTAAGAGGTTTCTTGACTGTATTCGGACTATATTCTAAGTAATGATTTCAATATTATTCATAATTAATAATGAATTTATGAAATAATTAAGTTATCATATTTTCATTTATTATACCATACACCTATCAAATAGGAAAAGGATATATTAACTTTGGTATGGTGTTTGTAACCACCTAAAGGAAACCAGCTAGATATAAAAAAGTATATATATTTATGACCAGCGTGACCTCCTAAATCAATATAGCCATGTCCGTACGTAGGCTAGATATCTCAAAAACTAATAGATCTATCTTGATGAAATTTTAACTGTAGTTTACTAGGTCTGAAAGAACAGCGAAGAATGCATATGAGCTAAAACCGACATTGGATTCAGATTCTGGAACTTTTGACCGGTTTAAGGGCTAAAGAAAATATAAAATAAATCAGGATAACTCAAACCCTAATGGCGCTACCATAATGAAATATCTGCTGTAGGTTTTTAGTAATAAAATTAAGGCGGAGATTTGTTGTGGTCGAGATCGCGCTATTTGTTCGGAATCTAGAACTTTTTGATCAAATTTAAGCCAAACGATGAAATTTCGAAACCAAAGAAAATAAAACATTAAAATTTGGGAAATAAGTGTTTTTACTATTTGCTTTGTGTACTTAAAATGTTTGATGAATTGTAATAGTGGTTTGCGTACCCCCTACTCTTAAGAGCTTAAAGCATATTTTCGTAATTAATAAAGATTTAAACTTGAAATAAACATAGATGCTTCAAATTTGGTATAACGGTGTTTTTTTCCTATTTCTTTTGTGCCCCGATAATTAGACTTAATTGTAGTGGTGGTTCATATGCCTCCTAAGAAATCCCAAAATTAAAAGCTGATCTAGATAGAAACTCGAGAGTTCTTTCATATTTCCGTTCTTATTTAAAAATTTTATATTTTTCAAATGCTAAGAATTGTATCATAAAACATATTGTGTATTATAATTTATAAATTATAAATAAATGATAAAAATTCTTTTTTTCAATTTTTATTAAATCATAAATTTTATTGAAAATAATTCAATATGGTAATAACCATAGGTAATATATATATTTCAGGAATTCATATTGAAAAATTTTAGGATAAAAAGTTTTGAATATGTACTTTTGTAACTGCATTTTATGAATACATTTATTTTGAGTCTTTTTCATTTTCTACTAATCGTCTGTTGAAATAGGTTAACGAATTACTGTTTCGCCCAAAAACAGGACTTATATAAAAGGCAAAATAAAAGGAAAATAGAAAAAAACACCCATGTGGCAACTGTGAAGCTTCTACATTTGTTTTAAGTTCCTATCATAATTATTTTCGAATTTATGCTTTAAGGTCTGCGAAACTATATGGATGATCCCCGACACATTACTCCAATTGGTGCTAAATTTCATGGACTCTAAGGATATAGGAAGAGGCACACTGATACAAAATTTGAAAGTTTATCTTCATTGGTTTCGGGATTATCCTTGTTTGGCCTAAATTCGATTAAAAACTTCAGCATCCGAATGGTCCAAAATCGTTCGTACGCAGTCCCCGCCATAGTCTCATTACTGGTAACCTAAATCATAAGATTCATGATTGTAACGTAAGTTATCCTTCTTTATATATATATATGTTCCTTGACCCTTAGAACAATTAAAAGGTCCAGAATCCGTACCCATGGGCTGCTTTCTCCCATCATGCAATCTCCGTCGTACTTTAAGTCCTAGTAACCTATAGTTAAAATTTCATCAAAATAGCTCCATTAGTTTCTGAGTTATCGAACCTACGCAAGGACAGACGGATATGGCTATATCGACTCAGGAGGTTACGATGATCCCAAATATATATACTTTTGCATAACTAGCTCGCTTCATTTAGGTAGCTACAAACACCATACCAAAGTTAATATACCCTTTTCCTATTTCAAAGGTTTAGGGTATAAAAAAAAGATAACTTAACAGCTTACGTTATCTTCATCAAATTTGTTCTGTAGGTTACTATTACTATTACTACGACGGGGATTGGACCATGGATTCAGAGCCATGAACTTTTTGATCGAATTTAGACCAAACTAGCAAAAATCCGAAACCATTAAAGATAGAACCTCCAAATTTGGTATCAGGGTATCTTTTTCTATTTCCTTGATGTCCCATAAAATTTGGGACCAATTGAAGTAGTGGGTCGGGGACCAGCCACACAGTTCCGAAGACTGTAAAACATATTTTCGAAATTAATAAAGATAGTAACTTGAAACAAATGTAGAAGCTTTAAGTTTGGCACATGTGTGTTTTTTACTATTTCCGCGTCCCCCTATTTTTAGATCAATCGGAGTGGTGGCTCAGTACCCCTCTTAACCCTCCCAAGGTTTAAAAGCTTCTAATCGAAATTACTAAAAATAGTAACTCAAAATTAAGATAGAACGTTGTACAAGGGTTAACTAGAATTTAAAGTACAGCGCGGACTACATATGTGCGAGATCGTACCGTGATTTCGGGTTCTGGAACCTTTGAGAAGTTCGAAGGCTAAGAAACGTATATCTTAAAAGCAGCACAAGTCAAAAAATTATGCCGCTATTTTGATGAAATTTAAACTCCAGGTTACGAGTAATGAATGTACCATGGGAATTGGTTATGGTCGAGTTTGGTCAATGAGTTCGGATTATAGAAGCTTTTGATTGATTTGCGTTTATATAAAATAAATCAGGATAACTCAAACCCTAATGGCGCTACCATAATGAAATATCTGCTGTAGGTTTTTAGTAATAAAATTAAGGCGGAGATTGGTTGTGGTCGAGATCGCGCTATTTGTTCGGAATCTAGAACTTTTTGATCAAATTTAAGCCAAACGATGAAATTTCGAAACCAAAGAAAATAAAACATTAAAATTTGGGATATAAGTGTTTTTTACTATTTGCTTTGTGTACTTAAAATGTTTGATGAATTGTAATAGTGGTTTGCGTACCCCCTACTCTTAAGAGCTTAAAGCATATATTCGTAATTAATAAAGATTTAAACTTGAAATAAACATAGATGCTTCAAATTTGGTATAACGGTGTTTTTTTCCTATTTCTTTTGTGCCCCGATAATTAGACTTAATTGTAGTGGTGGTTCATATGCCTCCTAAGAAATCCCAAAATTAAAAGCTGATCTAGATAGAAACTCGAGAGTTCTTTCATATTTCCGTTCTTATTTAAAAATTTTATATTTTTCAAATGCTAAGAATTGTATCATAAAACATATTGTGTATTATAATTTATAAATTATAAATAAATGATAAAAATTCTTTTTTTCAATTTTTATTAAATCATAAATTTTATTGAAAATAATTCAATATGGTAATAACCATAGGTAATATATATATTTCAGGAATTCATATTGAAAAATTTTAGGATAAAAAGTTTTGAATATGTACTTTTGTAACTGCATTTTATGAATACATTTATTTTGAGTCTTTTTCATTTTCTACTAATCGTCTGTTGAAATAGGTTAACGAATTACTGTACGTCCAAGAACAGGACTTATATAAAAGGCAAACAGTTCACCCATATTCTAGTTAATTGAATTAAAATTTTAATTTCTGTTTAATTGTATAACAATAAGTTATAAAAAATCCAAAAACATTTTGACCTCGCTATTTATATTACCTATTAATAATACCTGATGTTATTGTAAAAGCCGCTAGCCGGAACAACTATAAAAGAATTAAAAGTTGTGTCGGAGAGCAGTCTTTGTAAGATCGTAAATAATGCCGTAAGCATTTTTGTGCAATAGAACTATCATTAGAATGATAATTATTATTTTTTTTGTTATGAATTAAAACATGGAAATTGCATTAATTTTTTTTCTAGAGCACGTGCAGAAGTCATTGATTTTAGTTCACCATATTTTTACAGTGGAGTGTCATTATTGGCAGCGCCACAAAGTAAATCGGAAATACCATTATTAGCATTCCTGTTACCTTTTTCTCCTGAACTTTGGATTGCAATTTTTACTTCCTTAAATGTTACAGCGGTTGCAGTGGCAATTTACGAATGGTTAAGTCCTTTTGGTCTGAATCCATGGGGAAGACAAAGAAGCAAAAATTTTAGTATGTCATCAGGTAAGAAATTTTTAAAGTTATTCATTATATAAAATAAAAAGATCTATGTACACTTTATTAAATCTGCATCAGCAAATCATTAAAACACATAAAATTAAAAATAAAAATTAAAATTAATTTCATAAAATTAAAAAAATATACGAGAGCTACAGCAATAATAAAATTGTATTCAATTTGCATTAATGTCTAAAACAGTACAGTTTACTTTTTATTCCTTTTTGATACATAATATATTCTTAGCACACTTTATTAAATCTGCATCATCAAATCATTAAAACACTTCATAAAATTAAAAAAATATACGAGAGCTACAGCAATAATAAAATTGTATGAAATATTCAATTTGCATTAATGTCTACAAAAGTACAGTTTACTTTTTATTCGTTTTTGAAATTGTTGTAATAGTAGTTATACCCGTGCATATATATATGACATCGGGTATATTAGATTTGCTCCTCCGTTTGTAACGCATCGATCTAGACGAGCTAGATATAGTGTCAAGGGTACGTATCGGCTCAGAATCGAAAAATTAGTCGATCTAGCTATGTGTGTCTGTCCGTCCGTCCGTCCGTCCGTCCGTCCGTCCGTCCGTCTGTGTGTCAGCACGATAACTCAAAAACTAAAAGAGCTACAGTTTTGAAATTTTCACAAAATTTTTTTCAATCAATTTCTAGGTTCCCTATTTTTTTTGGTTAAGATCGGACCAAAACTTCGGGTAGCTCTCGAACAGCTAACTTTTTTAACTCCAATATTTTCATACAAAAATTTGAAATATAGCTATGCACCTTGTAACATGAAATTATATGAATTTTGTTTGTTTTTGTTTTTTGTTTTTTTTTGTTTATTTTTTTTTTTTAATTTTTTTTTGTACGATTACGAGTTAGAATTTCATATAATTTAAATGATGCGTAGTTTATTTAAGATAAGCAAAAAAGAAGACAAAGATTTTTTTTAAGTAAATGGCTTCATAAATAATTTATGTATGTATATTCATATAATATGTATATGTGTAATATTTTGAATGAATCATTTTATCAGTATGATTATATGATGCTTACTTTGCTTAGGTTTAATATATTCGTGAATTAAAAATTAATTAAAAGAGATAGAATTGAAAAATTAGAGCTAGAGTTTTGAAATTCACACAAAACATTTTTTGGACATTTTTAAGGTTCCCTATTCTTTTTGGTTAAGACCAGACCAAGGTTTCGGGGAGCTGTCACACAACTTATTTAAACCAATATAAATTTCTTCAAAAGTAATTATACTAGAAAGACGAAAATTACACACGGTTAGTTTTATAATGAATCAAGCACTTATATGAAGTTTCAAAATTTTACGGCTTCATTTGCGGGGGGCTGCCATACAACTTCTTTGCACCAATATGAATTTCTTGGAAACTGAGTATACTACGAGGATGAAAATTACACACTGTTAGTTATATAATGAATCGAGCACTAATATGGAGTTTCAAAATGTTGCGACCCCATTTTCGGGCAGCTGCCATACAAAGTTGTCAATTCGATAACTGTGAATCTAATGAAGCTACGAGGTTAAAATTAAAACTGGGCAGGTAAAGTAATAGGGCAAGTTAGTTGGCAAAGTTGGACATCGCTCGGGCCAACTTTTGGGGTGGGCTATTTTTTTTTTATGGTTATTTTTTTTTATAGGTTTTTTTTTTGTTTTTAAGCAAAAATTATGGTATAATGAATTAAAAATTTAATTTTTTTTTTTTTTATTTAATTTTTTTTAAGCAAAAATTATGGGATAATAAGCTAAATTTTTTTAACTATTTTACTTTCTTATATTTTTTTTGTAATATTTATAATAGCATGTGGAAAATAAATAACGGTTAGTGGGTAAGCACGGGTATCTAAAAGTTGACAAGGGCAACTATAATCTTCCTCGTTTTTTTTTATTTTTACAAAGGCTCATTGTGTTTTCCAATTTTTAGTACATTTTCAAAAAATTTGTAAAAATGTACCTATATAGTTTCACTCTATCCGTCCGCCCCTTTTTACCTTGGATTGACTAAAAAATATCAGCAACTGTTTTTACAAGGAAGCAGTGACAGAGTACATATTTCCAAATTTAAACAGAGTTTTTAACACAATATATTTTTTAAAATGTGCTTTTTTAAAAACCCTTGGTTTTTTTCATCACTTGTTAATTATGTAAATTGGAAACTTATCATTAAAATTGAAAAGTTTTATTTTTATATCGAATATTCGTCTTTTATTGTGATGTACTCGTATTTCAGGTGAAAAATATGGATAAAACTTTTTTGGATAATTCATCATAATACTAGCGATCTAAAATAAGATTACACGAAAATAAAAAGGAACACTACCCTGTGGTCAAAGGAAGACGAAGATGTAAACCATATAAAAATAAGAGATGAAAATTATCTAAACTAAAGTGGAATACGGGTATTAAACACAATTCGTTGAAATAGAAGAATTATCATCTTTTCATGTAGCATGGTTAAAATGATGAAATAATTTAAAGCATTGGACTCCGTTGTGAAAGAAATAAGGAAATAATCTGGTTTAATAGTTAACAACATATTTAAATAAAATATTTCTAAAAATAAAATAAATTATTAGCAGCGAAGGATTTTTAAAAAAGGACACTTCAAAATTATAAAGTATATCATACTGAGTTTAGGGTTAAAAATATATTGAAATAAATGATAATATTATAACTTAGTTATTTCATATAAAGGTCCCGGGTTCGATCCCTGGCTGGGTAAACTCAATAATTAGTATAATTAATATAGTAAATAACTTATACATTATATTTAAATAACTAATAGTCTAAATAGAAAATAATAATTAATAACAAATAAAAATAGTACCAATAATCGTGTTCTTGAAATAACTGAGAGCTTAATATTAAAATAATAATAACATTATCATGAACATGTCAAAATGATACCATTGACATTTGCATATGCGTGTAAAGTAAAAATGACATCGTCCCCTATTACGCGTTATACTGGAAAAAAACAAAATAGGTAACTTAACAGTAGGTTAATCTCCTGTTTAGAAAGACTAAACGGATTAACGAAACTGAAATTAGACAAATCGGATACAATAGGCGAGATAACACGGCGACAACCTTCGGTGCTCCAATAATGACTAGAATTGCGCAATGGAATGTCCAAACAATGCGACAAACATCAAGGCTTGTCCAAATAGAAAAACAAATGGCAGATTATAGAGTTCAAATTATAGGTTTAAGTGAAATTAGATGGAACGGAAATGGCAAAATCATGACTGCAAATGGAAATATTCTGTTGTATAGTGGTAAAGAAATAGGTGGAACAAAGGGTGTGGGAATAATAATATTAGTTTTAATAGGCTCATCAATTTGATCACTAAACAAAGATTGTGGTTTATGAATATTTTTAATTACTCTTATCTCTTAATTTACTTATTTTTTAACGTTTTCTCTTATTTATATAATTAAACTCAAAGTTATTCGAAAGAAATATTAATTTGAAATAATATAAATATAAAAGTTATTATAATTTCATGGTTTTATGTTAGTTAAAACCATTAATTAGTATTTTGAATTTGATTTTTTATCTTTAATAATTTCGAATATATTATGTTTTAAGGTTTTGGGAGCAGTGGGGGTCATCAAAATAGCGTAATTTATTTCTGAGTTTTGGTATTTCTAAGACAACCATTTGTTAGCTTTTGAACTTTTGAAAAGATCCAGAACCCGAACCCATGGTACGAATTCGCCCATATGCAGTCCTGGTCATACTTTCAATACTAGTTAACCCTTGTACACAACTGCAACGTTCTATCTTAATTTTAAGTTACTATTTTTATTAATTTCGATGATAAGCTTTTAAACCTTGGTGGTGGTCTAAGAGGAGTACTGATTGATAATCCGAATCCATGGTACGATTTCGCCCATATGCAGCCCATATGGTCGTCATAATTTCAATACTAGTTAACCTTTGTACACAATTGGAAAGTTTTATCTTAATTTTAAGTTACTATTTTTATTAATTTTGATGATAAGCTTTTAAACCTTGGCGGTCTAAGAGGGGTACTGATTGATAAAAAATTAGGAGGATGCGCAGCAAATAGAAAAAAACACCCATGTGGCAATTGTGAAGCTTCTACATTTGTTTTAAGTTCCTATCATAATTATTTTCGAATATATGCTTTAAGGTCTGCGAAACTATATGGATGATCCCCGACACATTACTCCAATTGGTGCTAAATTTCATGGACTCTAAGGATATAGGAAGAGGCACACTGATACAAAATTTGAAAGTTTATCTTCATTGGTTTCGGGATTATCCTTGTTTGGCCTAAATTCGATTAAAAACTTCAGCATCCGAATGGTTCAAAATCGTTCGTACGCAGTCCCCGCCATAGTCTCATTACTGGTAACCTAAATCATAAGATTCATGATTGTAACGTAAGTTATCCTTCTTTATATATATATATATGTTCCTTGACCCTTAGAACAATTAAAAGGTCCAGAATCCGTACCCATGGGCTGCTTTCTCCCATCATGCAATCTCCGTCGTACTTTAAGTCCTAGTAACCTACAGTTAAAATTTCATCAAAATAGCTCCATTAGTTTCTGAGTTATCGAACCTACGCAAGGACAGACGGATATGGCTATATCTACTCAGGAGGTTACGATGATCCCAAATATATATACTTTTCCATAACTAGCTCGCTTCATTTAGGTAGCTACAAACACCATACCAAAGTTAATATACCCTTTTCCTATTTCAAAGGTTTAAGGTATAAAAAAAAGATAACTTAACAGCTTACGTTATCTTCATCAAATTTGTTCTGTAGGTTACTATTACTATTACTACGACGGGGATTGGACCATGTGTTCAGAGCCATGAACTTTTTGATCGAATTTAGACCAAACTAGCAAAAATCCGAAACCATTAAAGATAGAACCTCCAAATTTGGTATCAGGGTATCTTTTTCTATTTCCTTGATGTCCCATAAAATTTGGGACCAATTGAAGTAGTGGGTCGGGGACCAGCCACACAGTTCCGAAGACTGTAAAACATATTTTCGAAATTAATAAAGATAGTAACTTGAAACAAATGTAGAAGCTTTAAGTTTGGCACATGTGTGTTTTTTACTATTTCCGCGTCCCCCTATTTTTAGATCAATCGGAGTGGTGGCTCAGTACCCCTCTTAACCCTCCCAAGGTTTAAAAGCTTCTAATCGAAATTACTAAAAATAGTAACTCAAAATTAAGATAGAACGTTGTACAAGGGTTAACTAGAATTTAAAGTACAGCGCGGACTACATATGTGCGAGATCGTACCGTGATTTCGGGTTCTGGAACCTTTGAGAAGTTCGAAGGCTAAGACACGTATATCTTAAAAGCAGCACAAGTCAAAAAATTATGCCGCTATTTTGATGAAATTTAAACTCTAGGTTACGAGTAATGAATGTACCATGGGAATTGGTTATGGTCGAGTTTGGTCAATGAGTTCGGATTATAGAAGCTTTTGATTGATTTGCGTTTATAAGCTTTTCTAATAGGAACATAAACTAAAAATTTGAAATAATTTGAAAATATATTATGGTTTGATTATCTTTTTATCACAAAATTTAATAATTCAAATTTTTTAACTTTTGTAATTGAATTGAAACAAATATATTTTTCATTTATTTGAAGTTTTCTTTTTTTTTTAATATTTTATACCTTACACCTATAGAATAGGTAAAGGGGTATATTAACTTTGGTATGGTGTTTGTAACCACCTAAAGGAAGCGAGCTAGATATGGAAAAGTATATATATTTTAGATCAGTGTGACCTCCTTAGTCGATATAGCCATTTCCGTCCGTCCGTCCGTAGGCACGATAATTCAAAAAATAATGGAGCTATCTTGATGAAATTTAAACTGTTGGTTACTAGGACTGAAAGTACGGCGGGAATTGCAAATGGGCAAAATCGGCCCATGGGTTCGGATTCCGGACCTTTTAATTGGTCTAAGGACTAACGAACATATATAAAAAAATCACGATAACTCAACAACTAATGACGCTTTCTTCATAAAATTTGTGTAGTAGGGTACTGGTAATGAATCTACGGCGGTGATTACGTACGATGGGTAATGTACAATGGTCTTTTTGATCGAATTTAGGCCAAACGAGTATAATTTCAAAACCAATGAAGATAAAACCTCCACATTTGGTATCAGGGTGTCTCTTTCTTTTTCATTAGTGTCCTTGAAATTTGGGCCCCATTGGAGTAGTGGGTCGGGGACCAGCCACACATTTCTGAAGACCTTGAAGCATAACTTTAAATTAATAAAGATAGCCCAAGGTTTAAAAACTTATCATCGAAATTTTTTTTTTTTTCTGAATGATAAATTCAAAAAAGTGCAAAGCACTTGTGTAGAATTTTATATTTACAAAATAATCTACTTAAATATTACTATTACACTTGATCCAAATTTCATAACATAATATTTTAACTGATCTGTTAAAAAAAAAAAAGTAGAAAAATTTAATCATCGTTTTAAAATTTAATTGTTTATTAAAAAAATATATTGTTTTTAATTCAAAAATTTTGTTATGGTAAAATTCTTAGACTTATAAAAGATATAGAACGATAAGCTTTCTAATTCTGGGATTTCTTAGTAGGAACCTGAACCACCACTACAATTAAGTCCAAATTTTGGGGATACATAGGAAATAAGAAGAACATTCTTTAGCTTCAAAATTATACGCGTTTGGCCTCAAATCGATCAAAAGCTTCTAGAATCTGAACTCATTGTCCGAACTCAGCCAGAATCAATTCCCATGATACTTTCATTACCAGAGTTTAAATTTCATCAAAATAGCGACATTATTTTTGAGTTACGTTGTTTTTATGTTTATTAGCCCTTGAACATCTCCAAAGTTCGAAAACCCGAAATCATGGTACGATTTCACCCATATGCGCTCCCCATCATAGTTTCAATACCAGTTAACCTTTGTGCACAATTGGAACGTTGTATTTTAATTTTAAATTACTATTTTTATTAATTTCGATGATAAGTTTTTAAACCTTAGTGGGTTAGGACCTCTAGGGAGGGGTAATGATTGATCAAAAATTAGGAGGATGCGCAGGAAATAGTAAACAACACCCATGTGCCAAATTTGATACTTCTACATTTATTTCAAATTACTATCTTTATTAATTACTAAATTATGCTTCAAGGTCTTCGGAACCTATGTGACTGGTTCCCGATCCACTACTTCAATTGGTTCCAAATTTCGAGAATACTAAGGAAATAGAAAGAGACACCCTGATACCAAATTTCAAAAATTCTATATTCATTGGTTTCGGAATTATGCTCATTTGGCCTAAGTTCCGAACCCATTGTTCAATTTCGACCGTACGTAATCCCCGCCGTAGTTTCATTACCAGTTACCAACAGACAAATTTGATGAAGATAGCGTCATTAGTTGTTGAGATATCGTGATTTTTTTTTATTAGTTCGTTAGCGCTAGAAACGATGAAAAAGTCCAGAATCCGAACCCATGGGTCGATTTTCCCCATTTGCAATCACCACATTAGGAAGATTGTCAATGTTAATTTTACCTGAAAATTTACAATTTCTGTTAATATTTGATGGGTGTATATTTTCTAACATAGATTTTTTGAATTAGGCTTGTTCCTTATGTCTAACACTCTTAAGTGTTTTATATAACCTTCAGATCAGTTTTCTGTATACTTTGTTTATATATCTATATTTTTCTTAATAGGTTCTTTTTTTCCCACTGAGTGGCAACCGTTGTTATACCACTTAATTATACATTTATTCGATAGCATTAAGTTCTTTATTAACAATACTTAAAACTCATTTCTTTATTGAAAATGAAAATATTTAGAAATTGATATAATATTATATTTATTAAAATTAAAAAACAAAATTAAATTTGGAACATAATAGAAACTGTACCATAAAAATAACAAAGCTTTTAATTTTGTTGTAAGAACTTTGCCAAATTCATCGACGTAAAAAATGATTGCATGTTACGTTTCTACCAGACACTTTATAATCTGCAAATAGTTCTTTTCCTTGATCTATATCACATTCCCCATAGGGGTTTGTGATATAGTATAATAAGCCTGTATAAATTTCATACCCACTAAACTTTTATTCCATATTTGGCAGGTTTTGAAGGAATGTACTTTGCGTTTAGGGCAAACAGGTTCTTTTTGATTTAGTTTATTATAATATTTTTCATCTTCTGTAATACTTAACTGAGGTACTATTTCTTTCCCATCAAAATCGTATAACTTTGAGTTTAATTATCTGAGTATAATAAATTATAAAATTTATAATTTGAGTATAATTATAAACCATTAAGAGAAAAAACATTAAAAAATAAGTAAATTAAGAGATAAGAATAATTAAAAATATTCATAAATCACAATCTTTGTTTAGTGATCAAATTGATGAGCCTATTAAAACTAATATTATTATTTCCACACCCTTTGTTCCACCTATTTTTTTACCACTATACAACAGAATATTTCTATTTGCAGTCATGGTTTCGCCATTTCCGTTCCATCTAATTTCACTTAAACCTATAATTTGAACTCTATAATCTGATTTGTTTTTCTATTTGGACAAGCCTTGATGTTTGTCGCATTGTTTGAACATTCCATTGCGCAATTCTAGTCATTATTCGAGCACCGAAGGTTGTCGCCGTGTTATCTTGCCTATTGTATCCGATTTGTCTAATTTCAGTTTCGTTAATCCGTCTAGTCTTTCTAAACAGGAGATTAACCTACTGTTAAGTTACCTATTTTGTTCTTTTTCCTGCATAACGCGTAATAGGGGACGATGTCATTTGTACTTTACTGTGAAATCTAAGAATTAATTTCTTTATAATTCTTTAACAAGTGTGAATTTAATTAATTTTTACTCTTCCTCTGACGACAGAACTGGCTCCAAGAACCATTCATAATATTTATTTTGTTGTTCTACACTTAAATTATTTAACTCTTAGTACTTAGGTCTCGATCAAAATCCATTTGTTCGCAATATTGTTTACTCAGAAAAAATTTTTAATATAATGTACTTACTTATAAATTTTAACTGTAGCTTATTTGTAGTGAAAATACTGCGGAGATTGCATATCGGCCCATGGGTTTGAATTTTGGCTCTTTTAATCGGTCTAAGGGCTCAATAACATGTATAAAAAAAACTCAATGACTTAACAACTAATTATGCTATCTTCATGAGATTTGTGCTGTATGTTACTGGTACTGGTTAATTGCGTACGATTGGACAATGCTTTTAGAACTTAGAGCTTTTTGGTCTAATTTAGGCCAAACAGGCATAATTCCGAAACCAATGAAGACCAATGAACCTCCAAATTGTTCTATATCTTTCTATTTCCTTAACGCCCATGAATTTTGGGACCAGTTTGGGTATCCACATAGTTTCGAAGATCTTAAAGCATATTTTAATTTTTAATATGTCGCATGAGTTATGTATGAACTTCCTAATATAACGTTAACTGAGTCAACTTCAAGTTCTACACCTGAAGTTGTTATAGAAGCTAAAACAATAGCAACAAAAAAAAGTATATTTTGATTTTCATTTTTATTTTTTCTTATTTCAAAATTTAACTTAAAATTAAAAATTTACATTCATATATAAAAATCCGTAAATATATGTAAAAATGCTGAATTTGCATTATTTTTGTCTTTTTGTTTTTTAAATGACAAAAACCTTGAACTCTTCAAGTTCAATGTTGTTTAAATGAATAATTTTATATTAGAAACTTAATTAATAAGAAATGCTTAGTCTTAGTTTTTTTAAGTTTAGTTTAAGTAATTACAAAAAACCGTAATATAAATTAAGTTTAATTGGTTATAACTGTTCAAACGTAATATAATTAAAAATAATTAATATATAAAATTTTTTTGTTTTATAACATATAAAATATAATAAAACCTTTTTTTATAAAAAATATATTTGGCGCAGTCGGTAGGATCTCTATCAAAAGAAAAGAGATCTAGTGAAACGAATTTAATTAGCATTATTTAAAATAATATTACAAAAACATTTTTTTAAAGTGGGCAACAAAGTAAGCCAAAGCAAAATTTTGTGGTTTATGTAGAAACGAACACAATAAAAAAAAAAAAAAAAAAAAAATATAATATAATATATAAATAAATAAATCAAAATTGATCGTCAAATAAACAGAAGCAATTTATTAGCTGTATCAGTATTAGCTGATCATGTGGCGGAAGCTAACCAGGTTTTCAACATTATTTACAACATCAAAATTCAGGGAAGTGCAAAAAATTTACTTAATGTCAGCCCTCCAGCAAATTGGGATGATTGCAAAATAAAATTAAAACAACATTATAGAGCATCAAAAGACCAAATGGCAATCACAAGAGAAATTGGAGCACTAAAAGTAAGTAGCATTAAAGATTAAGATAATAAGTTAGTGATAGAAGATATAACAGAATATGCGGCTTTTGTTGAAGATAGCCAAACAGTAATTGATATATTTAGTGGAATGTTAGTTCAGAAAATTAAAGAACTTTCTTCAGGATCGTTAGCTTATGCAATAATATCGAAAAATAATTTGACTGAAATTAGAAATACTAATAGTAAGGAGTTTTATAGGTTTAGACCAGGGTAATCTTAATTTATCTCACAAAAATTTTAATAAAAATAGTGATAGTAAAAATTTGTTTAGGAATGATAATAAAAATAATTACAATTATAATAATAAAAAAAATTTTTTTAGTAATAAAAATTATGAAAGTACAAATATGTTTAACAACATCAGTGTTAATAACAATTCAAATTCGAATTTTAAAAATAATAATAATAATTTCCAATTTCGAGCAAACGATAATTTTTATCAAAATAGAAATAGGCCTTCTCGTTTAACCGAAATTATAATAGATACAATGACAGACAAGAAAATAGACAGACCAGACCAATGGAAGTTGATCCAAGTAGACAAACTCGATCAATGGATATTGATAATTTAAAAAAAAAAATGAAACTAATACAATTGAAGAAACTTTTTTTACAAATTAGCCTCGGACCCAAATAAAATTTTTACAATTTTAACAATTCAAGAAAAAAAATATTCAGCCTTGTTAGATACAGGCTCAACAATAAGCATTTTAAATGAAAATAAAGTTTGTAGTTCTAAGTTTACTGTAATAAATTCAACTTCAATATCTATCAATACAATTCACGGCGAGGTAAGCAAACCTAATAGAACAGTTGCTACTTTATCTCCAGCAGAATTTAAATATCCTGAAAATGCAAGAATGAAATGGATTGCAATGAAATTAAACAAGCCATATGACTTATTATTAGGTATGGATTGGATAAAAAAAAATGTGAAAGATATCAACGTAGAAAATCAACAAATTAATATGACCAATGGAGTAAGTCTTCCATTCTTAACTAAAACTATTCAAGAAGAAGTTAATGTATTAGAAGTAAGTGAAGTTCAAACTCTACAATTGGATCATTTAAATGAAAAAGAAAAACATATAATTGAAAAATTAGTTTCAAAATTCAATAAGCTATTATATAAAGAAGGTGATATTTTGACCAGTACAAATACAGTGGTACATGAAATTAAAACAACAACAAGCGAACAAATTAATTCAAAACTTTATCGATATCCACCTAAACATGAAACTGAAGTGAGACGTCAAATGGAAGAAATGGAAAAACAGGGCATAATTAGAAAAAGTAAAAGTCGATATAGTTCTCCGATTATAGTAGTACCCAAAAGAAAAGATAATTCTGGAGTACAAAAATTTAGAATAGTTGTGGATTATAGAAGATTAAATCAGGTCACAATCGACGATAAATACCCTTTACCTAATATTGATAGCATTCTGGACAAATTGGGAAAAGCCCAATATTTCAGCACGTTAGATTTAGCCAAAGGTTACCATCAGATATTATTAGCTGAAAAAGATATTGAAAAACTGCTTTTGTTACTCCAGCAGGTCTATATGAATATGTACGTATGCCATTTGGATTGAAGAACGCACCGGCAACGTTTCAAAGATTGATGAACGAAATTCTTCGAGAATATATCAATCAAATTTGCGTCGTATATCTTGATGATATATTAATTTTTTCGACAACATTAGAAGAACACGAAAATTCATTAACAAAAATATTTAAAAGATTACAGGAACACAATTTGAAAATTCAAGTAGATAAATGTAGTTTTCTTAAAAGAAATACAGAATTTCTAGGACATATTTTGACAAAGGATGGGATAAAACCTAACCCTGAAAAAATAAAAAATATTCAAGAGTTACAAATTCCAAAAACTGAAAAACAATTAAAAGGTTTCTTAGGAGCAACTGGATTTTATAGAAAATTCATCAAAGATTATTCTAAGGTTGCATATCCTATGATTAAATATTTAAAAAAAGATAACAAAGTTAATATAAATGACCCACAGTATATAGCAGCATTTGAAAACTTAAAGAGCTTGATAACTTCACATCCAATTTTAAAATTTCCAGAATACGATAAACCGTTTGTTGTAACTACAAATGCAAGTGATCATGCTATAGGTGCAGTGTTGTCTCAACAAGGTCATCCAATTTGTTATGTTTCGAGAACGCTAAACAACCATGAAAAAAATTATTGTACTACAGATAAAGAGTTTTTGGCAATTATGTATGCAGTAAATTATTTCAGACCTTATCTATATGGTAATAAGTTTAAAATCATAACAGACCATGTGCCAATTAAATATTTAAACAACAATACAAATACAAAGGAAAGGAATTTTCACAAAGACACCAAAGATGGTTTCTAAAACTTCAAGAATATAATTATGAGATTGAATATTTGCAGGGTAAAGAAAATAAGGTAGCTGATTATTTAAGCAGATTAGAAAATACAAAGAAAATTAATGAAGAAAATGATATAGCATCCAATTTAGAATTATCTAATGATACAGTACATTCTGCAGATGAAAATCAATTAGATTACATAGGAATAAAAGAGGATATAGTAAACAAATATAAAACACAAATCATACTCACTTACAGTCCTGAAGATCGATGTTTTCATTTGATTCAAAAATAAAATTTATACGAAGTACAAAAAGAGCTAAAGAAATAAAAACTGAAGAAGAATTACATAAACAACTATCTCTTTACCACACTAAAGAGTCTATGCATAGTGGAATAAATGAATGTTACCACAATTTAAAAGACAAAATTTATTTTCCGAAGTTAAAAGATCATATTCATTTAATTATCAATAATTGTGAAAAATGTCAACAAATTAAGTATGATCGAAAACCATTAAAACCTAAATTTGCATTTACAGAAACATCTAACGGAAAAAAACGAAATTATACATTTGGACATATTTCATTTTAAAAAACAATCGTTTGTTACAGTAATTGATAAATTAACAAAATTTGCCTCAGCATATGGTATAACAGATCGCAATTGGAGAGCAAAGAAAACAATTATAATGGAACATTTTGCAAAATTTGGAAAACCAAAAAAAATAATTATGGACAATGAATTTAGAGCTGAACAACTATTGAGTATTTAAATAGTGAACATGTTGAAATTCATCTAACAAAAGCAAATAATCACACTGGAAATGCTGATATAGAGAGACTACACTCAACCCTCTTAGAAAAAATAACAGAAATTGAGGATAGGGAACTTTCAGTTGAGATGAAGATACAGATGGCTATAGGAAACTATAACGATCGCTATCATTCAACAATAAAATACACACCTAGAGAAGCTAAAGAAAATGTAGATGTTAGTAAATTGCAAATAAATATAGATAAAATGAAAACTAAAACTATAAATAAAAGAAACTTTAATAGAGAACACTATATAGAAAATAGATCAGTAGGAACTATTAGAAATTATAAGAGACTTAGACATAAGGACGAACCATATTACAAACATAAACCTTTATTAAATGTACATTATTCAAATATTAAAAGACATTTCAAACTTTTAGGTTTTCAACATAATAATATTGCTGTTAATAATCTTACCAACACAACTGACGTAGGACTTCTTCAAGTCAATCCAATTCACGAAGAAGCCGGTTATATTCAAATAAAACTTCAACAGGTAGAAATAGTAAATAAAACTAGTACAATTTTACATATTATAAATCCAAGAGAAATAGATAATATGCTTACACAAATAGAAAAAACTATACAAGAACAAGAAATGCATAACAAAAATTTATTAAAAGCGAAAATTAAAATAATTAGAGCAAAATCAGATCTATAATGCCAACTAAAACTAGAAAAAGGAGAGGTCTAATTAATTTCATAGGCAGTGCTGAAAAATGGTTATTCGGCACAATGGACGAAGAAGATCGAAAAGAAATATTAAAGCATTTAAAAACTATTGAAGAAAACGATCAGAACGCTATTACTACACTAAATCAACAAATTTTAATAAATTCACATTTTAACGAAACTATAAACATTCTTAAACAGACAATAGAACAAGACAGAATTAAAAAGACAGAAGTCTTTAATGAAATAAAAGAAAACAATAAGCAAATTATAGGATATTCATTATACTTAGATCAAATAATAAAATTAAGATTTTTAGAAAATAAGATAAATCAAATTCAAGACAATATTGCATCAGCTAAATATAATTTAATACATCCTAGCATATTAACTGCAGAGGAAATAGAATTATATCAAATTGATTTTTATAAATTAAAATTAAGTAAAATAGGAATTATGAATTATAAAGATGAATTATTAGTAACTGCAAATAAAATTCCACTAAATTATATTCAAACTGATTTAAAACTTATTACTCCTTTGCCTAATAAAGAATATATAGAAATTGACGAAAACAATGAATATATTGTAGAAATTGAAAATAAAATTTTAACTTATCAAGATGATGTTATGTTAAAAGATTTAAAATCTAGTAAAAACTGTATTTTGAATAATAAATGTAAATTTAGATATAATAACAAAACTAAAATTGAAATATTAGATGACGAAACTTTATTAATTAAAAATGCTAGAAAAACCGTATTAATACAAAATTGTGACGATAGAAATTAAACACTGAACAAAAACTATTTTATTAATTTTTATAATTGTGAAATTAAAATAGACAATGAAATATTTTATAACCAAAAGCAAATTATTCAAGATAAATATTTTTACCCTAGTAATAATTTTAATTATACCTATGTAAAACCAATTAATTTTGACGATATTGTTTTAAAAAACTTTGAAAATATTAAAGAAATAAACGAATTAAAATATCATAAAGCAGTTTCATATGGGATAAATATTTCTATTATTGTAGTATTAGTAATAAGTATATAAAAGTAATACTAATACTAATATTATATTTAAAAAACAAAGGAACCAAAATAAAAATTGTAAATAAAGAAATTCCGGAGAATTTCAACTCTAACGGAGGAGGAGTTATGTATGAACTTCCTAATATAACGTTAACTGAGTCAACTTCAAGTTCTACACCTGAAGTTCTTATAGAAGCTAAAACAATAGCAACAAAAAAAAGTATATTTTCATTTTTATTTTTTCTTATTTCAAAATTTAACTTAAAATTAAAAATTTACATTCATATATAAAAATCCGTAAATATATGTAAAAATGCTGAATTTGCATTATTTTTGTATTTTTGTTTTTTAAATGACAAAAACCTTGAACTCTTCAAGTTCAATGTTGTTTAAATGAATAATTTTATATTAGAAACTTAATTAATAAGAAATGCTTAGTCTTAGTTTTTTTAAGTTTAGTTTAAGTAATTACAAAAAACCGTAATATAAATTAAGTTTAGTTGGTTATAACTGTTCAAACGTAATATAATTAAAAATAATTAATATATAAAATTTTTTTGTTTTATTTTTATAATTAAATATAATAAAACCTTTTTTTATAAAAAATATATTTCATGCTTGTTCTCCGTATGGAGGAAATCGGAGCATAGTTTCAGGTTCTGGAACCTTTGAAAAGTTCAAGGACTAACGAACGTATATATAAAAGAGACCATAACTCAAAAACAAATGACGCTTTTTTTGCATGAATTGGTTTTCGTACCACCCCGACTACTAGCAATACCTTAAAACATATATTGTGTACATAAATAGTTTTAAATTAAAGAAAAAAATAAATTCATAAAAGATTGATAGTTAAATTATACATGTGCAGCACTTTTTTATTTTTCTTATAATTATTTTTTGATGGTTATTTTTTCTTGTTAAAACAGTTAATTTTTTTTAAATAATTAATCAAGTTATTTTTATGATTAATTACACATGCGCAGCACGTGTTGCTTTGAGAAATGTTTTGTTGTTTTATTTCCTCAATAGTTCACTTTTTTTTTAAAATAATTATTAATTATTTACTTTTTAAAACATAAGGGACCGGCTAACTCAATCATACGCTTATATAAATTTTTAGTATCTTTGCGGAAATTTCATTTAACATATATTTGTTTTCTATTTCTAGCTCTTTGGGTGATGTGGGGTTTGTTATGTGGACATTTAGTAGCTTTCAAAGCACCAAAATCTTGGCCAAATAAATTTTTAATAAATGTTTGGGGTGGATTTTCTGTAATTTTTATTGCCTCATATACTGCTAATATTGCAGCCCTCATAGCTGGATTATTTTTTCAAAATGCTTCTAGCCGCCGTTCCGGTGAGGTAAGTATAAATTTTAATATATTGTTTTGTAATCTATATGGCGGGTAGTTTTAGCATGTGATAGAAAGCCCGATACCTATTTGATTCAAATTTAATGAAGTCATTTTAAAACCATAACAACTTTTATTTGTTATATCATAATACATAGTTAACGAACTTAGCTTTATAGGAATAAAAACCTTTCCTAATATTTTATCTATTCAAAATGATTAAAAATTCATTCTGAATTCTATTTTTTCTATTTAAAAATATTGAAAAACAAAAAAAACTTGAAATAAATGTATTCATAAATGCAATTACATATTTAAAAACTTTTATCCAATTCAATAAAATTTTACACACTTGCAGCATTTCTCTTCATGATTTTTAATTTTAGCTGTACTGCATTTACTGGTAATTAATTAAAAAAAATAGAGAACCACAGGGTTACATTTGTGACACTGTAAGGAAGACAAATTGAATAAATTTATACCCAATTATATGGATCGGAAAATAGGGCGCCAGTTAAATAATATGTCTAATATGTCTTTCCACGCGATAACTCAAAATAAAAGAACGGGTATTCTTTTTTTGATAATTTCATTTAGCTACGAGGCTATATTTGCTATTGAAATTTGTATACATCCAGACTGTAAATGTCATACCTTGAAATGATAACTGTTATACAGTCCGGATAATAACTGTTATACACCTCGTATAATAACATTTATACAACTGGATTGTATCAAGTTTCAAATAATGTAAGTGCGAGTAGTTATTTAAGAGTTGGAGCAGTCTATTCTACTATATTCTTTGATTAACATTAAATATTACTTTTATTTATTTAAAATATATTTTTATTTTGACTTTTATTTAAATATCAATAAATAATCAATAATAAAAGTTTTTAATTAAATTTGAAAACCTGTGCTATTATAAATTTCTATAAGCTATTGTTTATTTGTCAATAGGTAAATATGTTAAATTTCGATATTCGAATCAACTGATTACATAATATGAAGAAAGTGTTTTTAAAAGCACTTAAATGTCCTTTTAAAAATAGTCACCGGAAATTATTTTTATTTTTAAAAGTTATTTCTTGTTGTTTTCTTTACCACTAATGAAATATTAAATTTCCAATTACATTTACGACAATGAACTGTTATAGTTACATATATAAGATCCCTAGGTGTGTAGGCTACATGGTTATAAAAAAGTTTTATTAATATTGTTTTAAATAGTTATATTTTTAGTATAAAAGATAGGTGAAATGGTGGTAATAATTCCTTATATACTATCTTGTATTATATATAAAATTGTATATAAATTGCCAATTATAATAAAATTGGCTTCCTACCAAAATAAGGAAATGTGAGGTGTCATTTAGGGAGTCAATAATATTTGATTTAGATGAGTCCTATGATTTATTTTGTTTTCTTTTACAAATCCCAGTGGTAAATAATTAATTATAAATTTTGTATATAATAAACTTATTTACTGAGACCTATAAAAATTGAAATCTAACTATTAAGTACCTTTACTTTAATTTAAAAAATTTCTGCAACTTCTTATAATTGTTAAAAAAGACGTGATAGCTTATAATATAGGGCCAAGCTGTTTAAACTCACCTGAAATGAAAAATAATTAAAGAGAATAAATTAGTAAATTTTTTTAAAATTAAAAAAAATATAATAGGTACTTAAATTTTAATATTTTAATTAAGTATGGAATTATTTCATAAAAAACTAATTCAGATTTTGAAAAATCCAAAGTTTTTAAACCCTAACTATCGATGAGCAATTAAATCTATATGAAACAGCATAGAGTAACTAAGTACATACTTAAAGTGCACGTCACCAAATTAGTAAAAGCGACTGCTTCAAATACTTACGACTGAGGACAAATACTATAAATGGTAAAGCATGATTCAGACCATTATTGCCTACAGTGTTTAAAAAGGTTTTTGTTTTTAATTTAATTATTTATTTAATTTTATTATATTCAAGGAAACTACATTAGATATTAGTCATCATCCATCATGTCATGGATTTAAAACAGAGTTGAAGCTGAAGACAGTTTGTCTATGATTCGTCTACAACAAAAATAAGTAACCACTTTTTTATTTTTAATAACCAAAGTAAATCAGATATAATAACAAAACTAAAATAGAAATTGTAGATGATGAAACTTTATAAATAAAATCAGCTAAAAAACCGAATTAATACAAAATAGCGACGATAAAATTTAACATTGCATAAATTTTATTTTATTTATTTCTAGAATTGTGAAATTAAAATAGAAAATGAAATATTGTATTACCAAAAGAAAACTATTCAAAATAAATAGTTTTACCCTATACCTATTTAAAATAAATTAATTTTGCTTTTAATTTTCAACGAATTAATATATCATAAAGCTGTTTCATATGCTATAAATATATTTATTATTGTTGCTTTAGTAATAATTATTACTTTGTTAATTTTATGGTTAACAAACAAAAGAACCAAAATAAAAATTGTAAATAAAGAAATTCCGGAGAATTTCCACTCTAACCGAGGAGGGGTTGTGTATAAGCCTCCTAATGTAACGTTAGGTGAGTCAACTCAAGTTTCACCACCTGAAGTTGTAATTGCAGCTAAAACAAAACAAATTAATTATAGTAAATTTTGATTTTCTTTATAGCGAAACTTAATTTAAAATTAAAAAATTTATATTCATATGAAAAATTTCTCAAATATGTAAAACTGCTGACTCTAAATCATTTTTGTTTTTTTTTTCTGTTTTAAATTAGAAAACTTTGTTGTTAAAACTTACAATTTTACATTAGCAACTTACTTAGTTAATTAGAAATGTTTTTTTAAGTTTTAGTTTTTTAACAGATTTATATTTTTAAAAGGTTAAGAGTTTTACTATAAAATATATTGTGTATTATATTTTATAGATTAACAAAAAAATATTGTTTTAACAAACGACATAATTTTTTTTTTAATGTTTTGTATCTATACTTAATGGAATTTTTACATATGTAATATATAATTATTAAATTGTGTACGATTTTTATATTTAAATGAATTGAATATGTAAAGTAATGTGTCATAGAATTTTAGAAATACATTTATTGTATTTTTTGATTATTAAATTTTGTGATAAAAAGTTAGTGAATTACAACTAAAAACCATCAAATTATATAAACTTTTTTCTTTTGAATAACTTTGAGTTTAGTTAAAAAATAAAGCATTTAAATTAAGTAAATTAAAAGAATAAATTTAACAATTATTTAAAATAAAAATATTTTTTTTAAAAGTACTAAATCATTCAACAGTAATATATACCACACCACCAGCTACAAATCCTGAAATTTGAATTGTGGGTTACCAGGACTTAAGTACGGCGGGGATTGCAGTTTATGAGTTTGATTTTTGGCCTTTTGAAACGTTTAAACAGATTTTGGAACTTCTAAGGGCTAACATATACCAAAATCAGGATAACTCTACAACTAATATGTCTACCTTCATAAAATCTGTGTTCTAAGTCTCTAGTAACGATATTTTTAAAATCCTAAGAATTTTACTATAAAAAATATTATGTGTTATATTAAATAAATTAAAAAAAATATATTTTTTTTTAATAAACGACATGTTTTTTTATTCTATCAATATTTTATTAAATTATTACTATAGGTGATATATAATTAATTGTGTGCGATGAAAAGTTCTAAAATTGTCATTGTATTTTGGAAATACTTGCATATTTTGCATTTATAAGCTTTCCTTAACCTATACTAAAAATTTATTTTTTTCATTTTTCAGAAATTTGAATTATTAAATTTTGTATTAAATTGCTAATCTTAAATTGTCATAACTGAATTAAAATAAATGAATTTAATATTTTAAAATACTAGAATTTTTAATATTATTGAATAGTAAAAAAATATTTTTAGTATTACAAACTTAATTTGGTTAGCTAGGTCTTACGACCAAACTAACAAAAGCTTTTATGGTTCTAAAATGACTTATGGACTTTACCATTATATTTTAAACTAAATAGGTGTGGGTTTTTCTGAGTCGCTTAAATCGACTGGTTATTTCTTTACTTAACGTAACGAATTATAATGAAATAGATAAAATTATTAAAATTAAAAATGTTTTTAAACAATAATTAAAAATAAAAGTTCAATAACAATAATTTCATACCAACAAACCAAAAATACCAGAAATATTATTAACGCCTATGTATGATGAGTTATCGCTTTAGTGATATTAGTTAATATGAGTTCTCTTCCCTTTTTATAAAAAATACTGTTAAAAGTAAAATTTAACCAAGAAAGAATTAATTTTTTAATAGCAATTGGTATTAGATAACTAATAGCACTGATAAATTAAAGGGACTTGTAACGCAAAGTAAAGTTTCACAACACTTTAAGGGATTTATTTTTCACATTGAAATTTTAATAAGTGTCATATTTTCCTAGGGAGCTATAGCAAAAGGTGTTATGGCATGTCAACTAAATTATTTCAATATAAGGTACAATTATTGTGTTTGACCAAACCGTAGATTTTTGTTCGAAAACCACGTGCGTGTTAAATTATAATGTCTTAGTTATATCGCCTAAAACAAAGCTTTTAAATAAAGATTTGAAACCTAACTTAATTAATAATGAAGTAATATAGAAATTAAAAATTTAATTATGTGACTAAATATTTTAAATGTTACGAAGTATTTTTTTACAATCTCTTTATTTTAGCTTCTAGAACAGCGTATTGGAGCTCCAACTGCTTCTGCTTCCGAATCTTTTATGAAGGAATATCACCATCATATGTGGGAACATATGAAGAAATTTCATCTTAAGAATATTGAAGAAGGAATAATGGGATTAAAGTAATTTTGAATTTGCTTCTTTAATCATAGTTTAAGAAGTTTTTAATTTGACAAATTATATAATAAATTGAAATTAATAGGAATGGAACACTAGACTTATTGATAGGAGACACAGCTATTCTTGATTATTACAGAGCAACTGATGATAAGTGCTCGTTGCAGAAAATTGGAGAGCCCTATATAGAAGATTCTTATGGTATTGGAATGAAGAAAGGGTATTTCAAATATATATATTAATGACAAAATACTCAAAAATTATAAAATTTTAGGTTTCCCCTTAAAGATTCTATTTCAGCTTTGATATCAAAATATTCTAGTAACGGTTATTTAGATATTTTAACAGAAAAGTGGTATGGTGGACTTCCATGCTATCAATTAGATAATGATATTGTAATGCCACGACCATTGGGTAAATAAAAGTAAAATAAGAATTTCAGGACTAATTTTCCGAGAAAACGTTTAATAATGTTATTTATTTTAGTTAAATTAATAATTGGTCTTAGATAATATTAAGTTAGTTTTACTTCGAATTTTTTGGTATTTTATTATATAACTGTCAAGCAGTGTTTTTTGCAAATATGCCCGTCTTCAAGTTATAGTTTAAATGAATTTTATGGAACAAAAGTTAGTACATAGCAGTTAAGAATCAAAATAATTCAGTTTTTGCCTAAAGTATTGCAAAGAATTCCGCAGAGATGACTTTGTCCACATTTTCGCAATAACTTGAAATTTTAAAATACTAATTTTGACCTTCTTATTGCCCACCAAAGCATCTCAAACTGAACATTCTAGTTTATCGTAAGTTTAAAATTTCATTTTTCAGGAGATTGTTTTAAAGTTTTAGATTAAAAATTCGATCTGGTAGCAAAAAGAAAAGCGTTATATATTTTTATGATTACTTAGATAAATTTTAAAGTCAAATATTACCATTCTAATTGTATGTCGACTTATTATAGAAACCTTTAAAAAAATGCACCAAGAAAAATATGGTAAGTCATATTACAATATTTCAGCTCGCTATTTTTCAGCTAGTATGTTTTTGTATGTTCCAATAGAAATTTTTGAATTAAATATAAACTTTGTGATAAAATAATATACTTACAAATAATAATATAATATATGAAAATTTAGAAATAGGCAGATTTATAAATTTGTTTAATTAAAAAAAATTATTACATAATCGTAGTAATAATCACCATAAACAAAATATGTTTTTTTGTTCAATAACTCAATTATTTTCATTAAAAAACAAAAACAATGTTATTAAAGTTATACAGCTTTTTAAAGAGTTTCTTAATTTTCAGAATTATTATTTGAATACTGTAAATTTCTATAAAAAACCGTATATTCTGGCATGTACTCCGTTAAATCAATTAAGTCACTTTACTTTTAAGTTGAGATTTATAAAATAAATATTTGGACAAATTTTATCTGTTGTAATAATTTTAATTTTATTACATTTTACTTTCAGATTATTATTTATCATCTGTATCTGTATTGACCACACTTAAAAATTTAGAAAAATTCAAAAATTGTGAGCTGGTCACTTAAAAACGTCATACTTTAGTTCCGTTACCTTACAGTGTCTAATTAATGAATAAACCTGTGAAGGAATGTATAGCTTTTTATTTTTTCAATAAGAGATAGAACTGAATCACCTTCGTTTCATTTGTGTCCTTTTCTCTTTTTATGGAAATGCAATACATAACGATGCTTTGCTTTCATTTGCATAAATTTTGCTCATCCATTCAATATACAAACTGTACAGGTTAGCCACTGTTAAATTCACATCGATATATTTTATTGTTGTTTGTTTTTTTAAATTCGTTTTGAAAAGGCTGTTTAATCACACAACTTTAATATTTAAAGTACTTAAGAATAGTTTTTCACGCACTTTAATTGTATTGTCCCTAGCTAAAGATGATAAAAAATATGTATATGTACAAGGTCTACGACTTCACCTGGAAATAACTTTATTTTCACTTTTTTCTACATGATTTAGAATTTATTTCCATTGCAATAAATCATTAAAAAGGTATATAATTTTCTTGTCTGTCAGATTAAGTAATTCTCAAAAAATATTGTTGTCTGCACTTTAGAAAACATGAAGGTGCACTTTTGAAAACATGAAGGCCTGTTATATTTGACACATAACTTAGTCCTCGCACTCTTGCTGATTTTACAAGATATTTTTTCCAATTGTTTCAATCATGTTTCTTTTATTTTGTTTTCAAATTAGGGGAAATATTATTATTACTTTTTTTGCATTTTGAATTTTTGGGTTTTATTTTTTTTAATTTTGGCGTAAATGAACTATCTGTGGGTGTGTTACTACTGCTAGACAATGTTGTTGGTAAATATTCGCTCTCAATATCAATAAAATTTTCAAATTCTGTTAATAAAATGCTTTAAAATATAAAAATAAAAAACTTACATGGGCTCGAAAAGTTAAAACATGTAGGATCACCTTGTTCTATAAGTATTTGTTTTTGAATCAGTATCTACAATATAATACAAAATAAAAACTGTTTTTATAATTTCCTAAAAATTATACTCAATTTATTATATGTATTGCCAACAATTATAGATGTTCTCTGGGATGTGCGCATTACTGATATTCATAGAGATAGGACGTTTTATATAATTTACACGCCACTAAAATCGCACTTCTCAACATCTAAATGAAGAATCCTTATAAGGTTTTGGTACATCAAAACAATCTTTGAAGGACTATAATCCAAATTGATAGCTGGTATATAAGACTAGTTTTAATAGTTAACAAAACATAATAGGTTTTAGTCCGGTCAAAGTCGAGACACTTTCTAATAATGACTTCGACAACATCTATCAAAAAATAAATATGTTATATTTAATATATGTTATATTAAACGTTATTTTTTCGGGCCTTTTTACCGCTGCCATATTAACCATGCCGAATTCATTTACAAAAGTTGCAAACATCTTATTAAATTTTTTTTTAATTTTACATAATAAAGAAATGGCAAGACTACTCACATTAAATTAAGCAAGTAAAACGAGTCATAATAGATAATTATTTCCAGGATATTTTGTTTTAGGTTTCGGACAAGGTAATATGAGGTATCGACTATTAAACTAATAACTTATCACATTTCGTTTTTAACTATATTATTTTTACAAAAAGTCTTCTGAAACAAATAAATAAAAAAACAAATATGTGTCATGGCAAACGATGTAACATTTTTTTAATTAATATAAAATAACTCCATATGAAGAATTCAAGTAATCAAATAGTTTTTGTCAAATTATATGTTTTAATAAATGAGCTAATTAATAATGTAAACAACTATTGTTTATGCACATTATAATATTATTTTAATATCATTTTAATTATTTTTTATTCAAATTTTATTTTTTAGTGTATTTAAATATTTGTGACTTATTAACAATTACAACATTACTAACTATTTAACATTATTAGACGTTATCCATCATTGAATATTAAAATATAATAATTATTACAAAAAAAATTCCACAAAAAGTTACTATTAATATCTTTAATTTATTTATTTTTGTTTCCTTAGGTGTTGAAGCAGTTGCTGGCGTATTTCTTCTTCTTGGTCTAGGCGTCATTTTAGGCATTTTAATATTGATATTTGAACATTTATTTTTTAAATACTCTCTACCAAATCTACGACTCAAACCAAAGGGTTCTATTTGGCGAAGTAGAAACATAATGTTCTTTAGTCAAAAATTATATCGTTTTATAAATTGCGTTGAATTGGTTTCACCCCACCATGCCGCTAGAGAGCTAGTTCATACATTAAGGCAAGGACAAATAGCTAGTTTGTTCCAGAAAAGCATTAAAAGGGTTTGTTTTTTCACAATTATTATTTTTGTCGTAAAAAATTAAAAATATTAATTATAAAACTTTTAAAATTTATTTTAAATGATAAGAAGAAAGTATTAGTCTTTTTAAAGTTAAAAAGCTTTGTTACATAAAATGTGTCTGAACCACAAACAATTAATAAACAAAAAACGCTTATTTAAGTTTAGAATTCAAATTTATTAATTAATATATTTCACTTAAAATTACCTCTTTAAATACAATTTTTATTTCCATAATAATTATATGTACATTATGCAACAACAAATATTTAATTTACTTTAAAACCATTGAAATTATGAATGTAGGTCAGTACAATGACTTTAAAGGTATTTTATTATGTTAAGTTCTATTATAATATAAAGTTGTATAATATATGAAGAGTGCAGGCAAATAACAATCAATGTCAATTTTTTTCGAAAATGCAATATGGGTATCATTGGAAAGGCAAAAATGAGATCTTTCGTTCTATCAACAATAAATAATGTAAAACCAAACGAGATCAAAGTTTTAGCCTGTTCAAAATTTCCTGTACAGGGAAAGAACAATCAATGTCACAGTTTTAATGGAAAAAACAATCAATGTCAGTTTTTTTTAATATGGCAAATTTTGAATTGTTTTTATTGACTTGACTTGACTATTACAAATAAAAATGTTCTAACGGGAATTTAAAATAACATTTCCCGTTCGAGGCCATAGTTACATGGAATGTGACAAAAATATGGGATTAATAAAACAAAATCTTAAAATAGAATTGCCTGATGAATGGAACGATCATGTTAAATCTTCACGGGTCAAACCCTCGCCCTTTGTCATTATTAAAAGTAAACAAGATATTTTCAAAAACTGGGGCAGTTATTTGGAAAATATTCATTATAAAAAAAAATCTCCATTTGCAACGAGGCTAATTTCTGAAATCTACATAACAAAGGAACACAGTCGGACACTCCAATTAAGAAACAC
The DNA here is from genome assembly GCA_963082915.1 of Dolichopus griseipennis. Classification (NCBI taxonomy): domain Eukaryota; kingdom Metazoa; phylum Arthropoda; class Insecta; order Diptera; family Dolichopodidae; genus Dolichopus; species Dolichopus griseipennis. Next base: position 72,694,953 of record OY720442.1, on the reverse strand, counting down.
ATATAACGGCCCATGAAATTCGTACATAATCAGATATAAAAATACTGGTAACAGTTCACAAAATTTAAAGCCTTCTTACACTAGCCTAATTCCACTTTCATCTGGAAAATATAATGATTTAATGGTACTTAAAGAATTTTGCAGAGACGAGCGGCGGTTTTTTGAAGCACTGCCGCATTCGAATCAAGTTTCGGACACAGACGATAATAATTAAGCAAATCCGTACGTTTTAACGTTATAAAAATTTAAACTTAATGAATTACTTAATTTGAACTGTTTATGTTTTTATTTTTTATTAAATTATTTTTTGTTTGATTATTTTTTCCTAAATTTTTAATATTTGATTGTTTTTTCGTACAAAGCTGAATTTTTTTGAAACTAAGTTTTTTTTTTTGTAAATAAAATAAGAAAATATTAAATTATTTTAATTTTTTTGTATTGTATTTCTTTAAGAATAGGATAAACATTAATTATGAAGCTTGTTTACAGACACTTTCAGAACATTTTTATACGCAAGAAGTCTTTGAAAATATTAATTGAATTTTCTCAATTTCTAAAAAAAGTGACGTTGATTGTTATTTGCCTGCACTCTTCATATATTAATGTAAAGTTTAAAATTACGTCATTAGTGTTTAAATTATTCGGTTTATAAAATATATGTTTGTTAGCTCTTGAACTACCTGGTCTGGTCTTCCTTTTATGAGCTTATTGACTGACTGAAACACGTCAGCTCTTAAGATTATATATAATATAAAATATATGTTTGTTAGCTCTTGAACTACCTGGTCTGGTCTTCCTTTTATGAGCTTATTGACTGACTGAAACACGTCAGCTCCTAAGATTATATCGATTCTACTTACGATTTGTATTGTAAAAGGTTTAAGGTTTTTATATGTTCCCAATTTTTATAAGATGTTACATTTTCTGACAGCAAATAACCAGTTAATTTTTGCTTTGTAGAGTTAATGGTTTCGTCACACAAGAAAATGTCCAGATACACAAGCATGAAATTTGTGTTTTGGCAGCTGCAAATATTGGAACATTTTTTTCTGAAATTAGAGTGACTTGAGAACTCTGATCGACAAGGGCAGAGGTGTCATGCAGTTTTTTAATTGCTATTCATTGCCTTATTCATTGTACCTATTATCTTAAATAATCCTAGCAGAGTCATAACTGGAAAATGTTTGATTAAATCTGCATGTTCTCCAATGACTTAGCTTTCAAATAATAAAATTTTTGAGCCTTGCCTACGTTTGTATTGTTGTTAATAACTTCCATGAATCGCTGAAAGATTTCCAGTCGGAGTAGCTTCCAGAAACTTAGGTATATCAATTTTTGGTATTCACATTAATATTTTTTTTACCTTACCTAATTACCTAATTAATGAAGATATATTCATTAATTTTGTATTTAGTTTAGTCTTTGTAAATATTCTCGATTTATTCAAATTTATTGTTCTCAAAATAATCATTTGATTAATTCATTATTAAGCCCAAATTCTTCCCTTAATTTGTTGAATTGAGCGACATAGAGATTTTAGTCGGTATATTACCATCAGGGTAGTTAAATCAAGCAACTTCCAAAATACTCGTTAAACTCCTTGTTTTTGAAATATAAATAATCCGGTAATTCTATCTTATTTATTCAATATCCTCGTTATTTTTACCATAACTTGTTAATACTTGTTTATGTATGTATTCATTTGTTTATCTTTCTACATAATCCTTTTTGAAGTTTGTATTCTTAGAATATTACTTTGATGATATGTCCTTTAATTATTTGTATGTAAATTTATTGACTCGTTAAAGATAACGCCTATTACTGTCTTGAAGACAGAGTCATAATTTTCATAATTACTGTCTTGAAGTAAACGCATTTAGCTTATTAACAGATATCTAGAAAAAAACTCCCTGTAGACACTTGTTCTACAATATTACCTTTTTTGAATATTAATTTTCTCTATAGATATAGTTGTAAATACTACAATACAATTAAATTTGTATGAAAAAGCTAAAGATACTTGTTCTAAAGTTTTTTCCTTTTTGATTCAAACTCTAAAAACACTTGTTCTATATAATCCGGCTTGAAGAAACCATGTTTAAACACAAAAAATAAATAAACAAAAATGCTTCTTTAAGTTTAAAATTCAAATTGATTAATGAATGCATCATAAGCAAACATGAATGTTAAACAATATTAAAATTAGTTCTAAAGCACCCTCGCGTCTATTTTTTTTGTAGTAAACGGTTAATAAATCTTGCTTCAAATTTATAAGAATAGAAAAAATATTTATAAATCCACTTTTATTAAAAAAAAAATTTTTTCAAAAAAAAGGTTTTCAATTTAAGTAATTTCATTACATTAAAAATGCATTAATAAAATCAACATGTAAACTTGTAAGAATAAAGATTTTAAGTCAATTAGTCAAACACTTGTAACTTACATATATATAACCAATAGTCAGAGTTTTGGTTACAAAAATCTTTCATTTTAGAACTATTCAATATTCCAAATTTAAAATAAACATTTTATTTCAAGTTCATTCGGTTACATGCTCAACTAAATTCAATTAACTGTTTAAGCAGCATTTTAAGGCTTTGCAAAACCCAAAATAAAAGAAAAAACAAAGATTTTATGAAGACTCTGAATATAAACTTTGTGTCATATTAAAATCTGATTTATTAGTTTTTATGTGAATTCTGCACGAATAAACATTTTTTTCATATTTAAATCAGTACAATTTTCTGCGACTTTCCATTGAAACATAATAGTAACGAAAATATTGCACACGATGAAAATGTTGACTGAAGAATGTATTTTTTTATAATTTTTATAAACTCTCTTAACTTTAGATAAAAGTAACGTTATACCTTTAAAAAGTAGTTGTGACCTAATAGGTCAACAGTAAAATTTAATATCACAGCATTACTTCTCTAAGTTGCATTTTTCAACGTGTTAAATGTTTAAAATTAGTTAACAAATTTTTGTTTACACCTTATTTCAAGACGTAGCGAACTCATATAACGATAACTCAACAACTATTGACTGTAACTTTTTGATCGAATTTAGGCGAAAGAAGCATAATTTCAAAACCAATGACGATAGGACATTTAAATTTGGTACCAAGGTGTCCAGGAACCCATTGGAGTAGTGGGTCGGGGACTAACCACACATTTCAGAAGACCTTAAAGCATATATTTAAAATTAATAAATAGCAACTTGAAACAAATGTAGAAACTTCAAATTTGGCACAAGGGTGTTCTTTACTATTTGTGTGCCCCCTTCTGGGAGGTTTTAATGAATTCAAAAATATTAAAAATTCTACTATTTATCTATTTAAAAATATTAAACAAAAAATTCACTTGAATAAATTAAAATATATGGATTCAAATGTAAAATTCTTTTAAAGAGCTGTAGTGCATTTATTGTTCAATGATATAGTACGCTTGATTAGTTATTTCAATTTTAAATAATTTTTAAATTTATTCTCATAATTAACTTATTTTTTAATGTTTTTTGTTGTTATAATTAAATTCAAATTTATTCGAAAAAAATATTAATTTGTAATAATATAAACTTTGCACTATTTGTAATAATTTATATCATTTGGTGGTTTTTAATTTTAATTAAAATCATTAATGTTTTTATTTAATTTTTAACTAATTCTTTTATCTCAATTCGATTAAACTACTAGAATGCGAACATGTTATCCCAATTCCCATGGTACTTTCATGAAATTTATTGCTACAATAACGTAGCAATTAAATTTCATCAAAATTGCGTCATTAGTTGGATCTATCTTAACGTTCTATCTTAATTTTAAGTTACTATTTTTATTAATATCGATTATAAGCCTTTAAACCTGAAACACCCCTCCAATTGGTCATAAATTGAGTAAATACGTAGGAAATAGTAAAAAACACCCTTGTGCCAAATTTTAGTATATTTCTTTGAAGTTACTATCTTTAAAATCTTCGAAATTATATAGATGAACCCCTATTAACCAGTTAGTTCCAATTTCCTGATACCGACATATGACATCCTGATACCGAATTTTAAGGTTCTATATTCTTTGGATTCGAAACCTTCTTTCAATACTAGTGAACTATTGTACATGATTGAAACGTTCTAGTAAGCTAATCAAAATATATATACGTTCCAATATCTCCTACCAATTGTGAAGTTAATTTTTTGGTTTTGGGGACTTTTTTCTGGGACTTAATTTAAATTTTATATATGGTTGTGTTTTTTTAAAAAAAATACCTACTTTAAAAACTTAAATATATATATATATATATATTTCGGATTTTACATAATCAAAAATTGTTCCAGAAGGAAGATGAACAGCGTCGGAGAAGAAGGAGCAAAGCACAATTTTTTGAAATGATTCAAGAAATAAGAAGGTAATATTTATAATTTTGTGGCAATCATTAAATAACAATTAAAATATATATTTAGAGTTCAGCAAGCTGAAAAAATGAAACCAAAACTTGAAGTGGTCGCTGAAGATATTGAAACTACTGAAACAAGTTTGAAATCTGAAATTCTCGATACTTTCAAACCTTCTTTGCCATTCAAAATATCGCCGAATTCACGACAAAGCATTAGTCCTAAACCACATTTAACCCCAATAAATAAACTTTTTCGTAACAATAATAGCTTTCTTTCAGGACCAAACTCGTCATCTTTATGCGCTCGGCGTTTTAGCACAGATAGTATACTAAGTGAACGTTTAGATACAATCGGACGACGTTTAAGTAGAGATTTAAAAAATTCTCCTCCACGCTTCGTTAAACGTTATGAAGTTTTGAACTTTAAGGGCAAAGGAAATAATATAAGTACTACTTGTGGAGATTCCAAGGGTAATTTGAAAAGATATGGAACAATCAGTTCAAGAAAATTTTCTTTTGAAGATCTTAATAAAAACATAATAGAAAATCAAAAAAACAATATGAGTGTAAATAAAATATCAGCTACAATACCACACAAAAAATACCAAACACGTCGAACACCCTTAAATGAAAATATTTTTACTTCCCCTACTTTATATTTAACACAGCCAAATATTGCAGACATAGATCTCAGAAACAAAAGTGCTACCAACTCAAAAGAATTATTTAGAAAAACAAAATTTGAATTACCTGTTGATTTACTGCAAGCTTCATATAGTAACAATAAACAAAGTATGCCGCGAAGCAAAGGAAATCTTTTTTTTCAAAGTAGTGCCAATCATGACTCTTGTACAATAAGTTTTAACGAAACTCAACATTTCTTTCAACAACAGACTCTAATTGATAAACATTCAATGAATCAAAGTTCTTCAAGTCAAACTACTCAAAATCCTTGTCAAAGTCGTATAAAAAAACATTCAATACAAAACCTACATCATCGACAAAAAAGTTTGGACCAATTAAACTCAAGACCACCGATGCCATTACCAAACGAAAATACATTATTAACAAGACACCATTCAAGTCATAAAATCGATTACAATAATGAGTATGAAAAAAGTGAAAATAAACAAATTTTATTAAAGGCATCATCAACAGATATTTAAATATTATATACGAAAGATTCAATTAAGAAACCTTCAATATATAATGAATTTAGTCTAAGCCTAAGTTGGCAAGATTTATTTAAATTAAACAAAGGCGCTGAAACTGAAATACATAAATATCCAAGTAAATATCCGAACCCAGTTTTGAATTTTTTTGTTTTATTCAAACAAACGGAAACACAAGAATTTCACCGAAAATTTGAGAAGCAATTTAAAACTAAGGGAATTATTTTTAAAGGAATTATAACTGAGACAGTTCTTAGAATATTTTAAGAAACCATTAAAAAAAAATTTTTTAAGATATTTTTAAATATTTTTAAGTCCTTTCTTAAACATGGTAGAACGAATAGTCACTGATCTAAACTAATTAAATCGTTTTGCTAAATATAATTGAATCTTTAAAAAAAACACATTATTTATTATACTTTAAAAAAATTACAGATTGTTTTTGTTTTTTAGCATAACTAGGTATAATAGAAACATATTTATAATTAACAGTCAATGTCAAGCTACCAAAATGTATATATTTTTTTAATATATTCCGTATGCAAGTTTTGTGAATGGCAAACAACAAAAACAATTTATAAAAGCGAAAAAAAATATTGATTATTTGTTTCTTAAAATTAAAATAAAAAAAAAAATGAAAAATTATGTATATTTATTTTAAGAAAAAATATTTTTAAATTTTAAATAGTTTGTATTTAAACCACTAGATCGAAGTTTTATCATAATATATACAATCTGCAGAGCTGCTTAGTGGGGCCAAACTGAACATATAACTTTTTAAACATTTAAAAATATATTAGCTTTTTTGAGAAACTGCTTTTATAGAAGAAAAAAAAGGATCTGTTTGAACTGGTAAAGAAAACTTTTTACATAGAGATTTAGAGATAGCCCTCGTAGACATATAGGATAGCCCTCGTAAGAATTTTGTGATATAAAAAATAGGGTTGCCTTTAAATTGACATGTACCAAATCTACATATATATTAAATATTTTTTTTTAATTTTGTTTTGTATGTATATAATAAGTCTATTGTGCGATAGAGGTTTTAAGTTTGTTTTATTCGATATAAATTTGCCACATGTTGTGTCACTTAATTGGTGTCGATCATGTTACATTATCTTTATTCTGTTTTTATTTATTTATATATGAAAAATAGTTTTTATATATTTTTTTTTTTTTGTAATAAAATTATATCACCTATTTATGTTCTTTTGTATTATACAAATATATTAATATCTTAAAATTTTTATTATGTATCAAATCAAAAAATTAGTTTTAAAATTTAAAAATAATAAATTTGATACCTAAAAATTTGCAGCATCATGGAATTTGTTTTTTTGTTGTGTTCACCTATTATAAATTTTAAATAATTTATTTTAGTGTTATATATGTATATGTAGTAGAAAAAGAGAAAAAAAACTTGTGTGAGGAAAAACTTTGCTTTCATCGTCTTACAGTTATCAACTTTTATTTTATTTTTATTTAGATATTTCTTACTTGTGTATGCTTATGTTATGTCCAAAAGCTGAACTCTTATTAAAAATGTTTATTTTCTTTAAATATTTTGTTAATCTTATAAATTTTAAAACAAAAATAACTTTTGTTATAAAATATAAATTACCTAGAATATCGTATATTCAATTCGTTAATCATCGTTAAACAAGTGTTTTTTTTTTTTTTTAAATAAGTTTTTCTGATTTGAATAATTAGTGATTTATAATATAAAATAAAAGGGAAAGAAAAAATTAAAAAGAAGTAAAATAAAAAGTGAATGTTAACTAAAAAATAAACACAGTGAAAAATGTCATCAAGATCAAAAACTATGTTGGAATTAGTAAAAAACATTGTAAAGGAAAGAAAACCTAATTACCACCATCAACTTAGAAGTTCAACCAATGAAAAAGAAAATAATATGTAGCTTATCAAAAATAATAATTTATGTATGTACAGTAATTATTTATTATATGGCTTTCTTTATTAAATAATATAAATAATAAATAATAATACAGTCAAATCAATCCTTGATATAAATAACGAAGAAAAAAAATAAACATTTTACTTTTAATTTCGTTTTTAAGAGAACAATACAACATATTCTATTACGGACGAGATATTTATCAGTTCGTAATAAAGAAAATGACTTATTATAATATTTGTAATTTTTTGATAGAAAATGATCAAGATATTCAAAAACAATTATTTAGTTCTTCTAAAAATATAAATTTAGACTTAAACTTACCAAAAGACACACTAAATACTGATAATAGAATTCCAAGTTTCACAAATCTGTTACAATTTAAATAGAAAATTAAGAACTTTAAATTCAAAAATTATCATTTTGTGCCAAAAAAAAACCTAATGTACGAAGAGCAAAAGGAAATTTTTAATAATATTGGTCAATAGTTGATTATAAATCCCTTATTATTTACTTAGCTTCTTTAATAGAAATACAAGCAGTGAAAAGAAAAACATTAAAATGAAAAAAAAATCGAAATTTTAAAACATTACAGTGTAATCTAAATATGGACAAAATTAGTTTGTGCCAGAAATGTTTTTTTGAAAACACTTGGGAAATTTGGAAGTGACAATGAAGGTAAATAAAATCCTCCATGAAGGATCAAAAATAACTTCATGAAACAAAAAGCCATATTTGATCCTTCCCGATTGACGAGAGCCATTATTTTCGGAAACATACATTATTTTTAAATTATACTTCGTTCCCGATTTAACGTCAGCCCATATGTATATGCTATATTCAAAAGCCTACCTTAATAGATTATAAAATTTTATAATCTACAATTGAAAAGATACAATTTATTAAGACACGAAACCAATTCGGAAAAATAATTGCATTTGATAATTCAAAATAAAATGTAATGCCATATTTATTCAAAAAAAACTTTAAACAAAAAAAATCGTTATCACTTTTATAATTTCTGAAAAAATGTGAATATTGATATTAAAAGTTATGTACACCTAATTTGTGTTAAATTTTAATTTTCTAATAATGTGTGAACATACTTAGCTTTTAACTATCAGAATACAAAAAAAAATAGAACCTTAAATGTTTTGTGCTATAATGCATATACAAGTTTTATAATTTTAAGATTGTAATTTATATTTGTAAGACTTATGAAAGAAATAAGACTTATGAATGTAAAAAAGTTCAAATATCGGAGATTTTAATAAATAATATAAATTAATAGCATAGGTATACACGTAACATTTATTCTAACAAACTTTTTGAAATATATAATAAGTGAAATAAATATAAGTATAACATTCAAAATCGTTTTAATTTCAAGAGCAAATATAACAGTTTCTGTTGATATAAGATTGAACACAGCATCGTTCATAATTTTTTAAAATTATTGAACCGGTGTGAATTTCTTTTCCTATGTTGTTTGGATCAACCGAATATACGGGATTATAAAGGTTCAATATTAGTATAACCCTTTTCAGATTTTCTTATATTTTGTTTCCCTTTTCAATTTCAGCTCTATTGTAAATTAGTATTTCGTGTCTTAATGAATTGTATCTTATCAATTGTAGATTATAATTTTTATAATCTATTTCGGTAGGCTTATATATTTCAATGATTTTAAATTAACATTTAAAACATTAATGCTTTGATAAACTTTTTTCACAAAATTTAGTAATGCAAGTTTTAAATATTGAATATATTGTATTTCGGTAGGCTTATATATTTCAATGATTTTAAATGAAAATTTAAAACATTAATGCCTTGATAAACTTTTTTCACAAAATTTAGTAATACAAGTTTTAAATATTGAATATATTTTAAATTGCTAGTATATAAAAAAAAAATAGTTTTACACAACTTTTAATATCAATAAAAATATTACCTTACCTTTAATTACAATTTTAGTATTTTACCCAATTGCATAATTATATATTATATATGGTAATAGTTCAATAAAATTTGATAGTAACTTACACAAATATTACAATTTTAGGTAAATTTACTAATCGGCTTTCACTGGAAAAATATAACTCTAAAAATTCTAATACAATATACTTACTTAAATAATTGTTGTTTACTTAAAAATTTGATGAAAGTACATTTACATGATTTAATTAGTTGTAAAATTAGTCGTGTCTTAATAAATTGTATCTTATCAATTGTAGATCATAATTTTTTATAATCTATTTCGGTAAGCTTATTTAATTTCGCGATTTGCTAAAAACATCAATTTTCAGATTACAATTTGTATAATATACTGTTAGCATTAATTCACTACCTGTTTAAACCCATTATCGTGAATTATGCCTTCTATTTTTTTTTTGTATTGAAGAATAAGGAAATTATGTACATATAGCATTCATATAGAACAGAAAATATTAGTCAAATTTGTTGATTTAAATCACCCCTATATCGTATCTGGTATATTTCGTAAAAAGATTACTGTATTTTCGGAATGCATACAGTCAATCGTATATTGTATGCATTTGTATGTCAATCGATTTATGTACATAATGTAGCTTTGTAACAGTTGGGCTCAAGAAAAAAGTTTTATTTCCTTATAAAATAATGGTTTTTAATAGACAAATAAAAAAAATTTCTCTCTATTTCAATTATTTTTTGAAATTTATAAACTAGAGTATTTCAATTTGATTCACGACGGGTTTTTTAAAATTTATATTTAACACATATATATATATTTAAAGGGGCTTAAACTTTTGATGCATTATATTTTATAGCATTTTATTATCATTTTATTAAAATGAATTACAAAAAAAGTTCTTAGTTTTTCATTTAAGTTCAAAAATTTTTATTAGATATAATACATATACTAAGTAATTTAACGGAAGAACTTTTTTCTTTAGCCAGGAGCTACAAACCCGTAAAGTCGGAAAAATCCTAATATTTAAATTGTTATAAAATGAATAAGTTATATTATATTAAGTTGGTTATATAAATTGTACGAAATTTATAAACATTTCAAATAACGGACATTCTTAGTATATTTACAGTCTTTAAAGAGATATATTTCTTGAAACCATGTAAATGTACTTTCATCAAATTTTTAAGTAAACAAAAATTATTTAAGTAAGTAGTTTGTATTTGAATTTTTGAGTTATATTTTTCCAGTGAAAGCCGATTAGTAAATTTACCTAAAATTGTAATATTTGTGTAAGTTACTATCAAATTTTATTGAACTATTACCATATATAATATATAATTATGCAATTCGGTAAAATACTATATTATATTTAAGTTGGTTATATAAATTGTACGAAATTTATAAGCCTTTCAAATAACGGACATTCTTATTGTATTTATAGTCTTTAAAAAGATATATTTCTTGAAACCATGTAAATGTACTTTCATCAAATTTTTAAGTAAACAAAAATTATTTAAGTAAGTAGTCTGTATTTGATTTTTTAGAGTTATATATTTTTTAGTGAAAGCCGATTAGTAAATTTTACTAATATTTACCTAAATTGGAATATTTGTGTAAGTACTATCAAATATTTTGTTTAACTATTACCATAGATAATATATAATTATGCAATTGGGTAAAATACTAAAATTGTAATCAAAGGTAAGGTAATATTGTGAATATTGATATTAAAAGTTGTGTACAACTATTTTTTTTTTATACACTAGCAATTTAAAATATATTCAATATTTAAAACTTGCATTACTAAATTTTGTGAAAAAAGTTTATCAAGGCATTAATGTTTTAAATTTTCATTTAAAATCATTGAAATATATAAGCCTACCGAAATAGATTATAAAAATTATAATCTACAATTGATAAGATACAATTTATTAAGACTCGAAATACAATATATTCTATATTTAAAACTTTCATTACTAAATTTTGTGAAAAAAGTTTATCAAAGCATTAATGTTTTAAATGTTCATTTAAAATCATTGAAATATATAAGCCTACCGAAATAGATTATAAAAATTATAATCTACAATTGATAAGATACAATTTATTAAGACACGAAATACTAATTTACAATAGAGCTGAAATTGAAAAGGGAAACAGAATATAAGAAAATCTGAAAAGGGTTATACTAATATTGAACCTTTATAATCCCGTATATTCGGTTGATCCAAACAACATAGGAAAAGAAATTCACAACGGTTCAATCATTTAAAAAAATTTAGAATGATGATGTGTTCAATCTTATACCAACAGAAACTATTATATTTGCTCTTGAAATTAAAAACGATTTTGAATGTTATACTTATCTTATTTCACTTATTATATATTTCAAAAAGTTTGTTGGTTTTGTTGATAAAAAAAAAGTTTTGTATGATAAAAATTACAATTAATCATTTATATTTTGTTTATTTAAAAACAAAACTGGATTTCCATTTATGCAATCCCCATCGTACTTTAAGTCCTAGTAACCTACAGTTAAAATTTTATCAAGATACCTCCTTTAGTTTTTGAGTTATCGTGCCTACGGACGGACGGACATGACTATATCGACTGAGGAGTGAGTCACGGTGATCACAAATATGTATACTTTTCCATATCTAGCTCGCTCCGACTTATGTCTTTCTTTTTTTATTTAGTTCAGATGTTCAATGAACAAGGAGATTGAAATTTTTTTTAATTCTGTTTTTTTTTCCTTATATATTTCCTTTAGGTGAAAAAAAGTGTGTTCTGTTTGAAATGAAAGCAATACATTTGGTTTATACAGTAGTTTTCATTTATAACGAATTTGTTCAAGTTCAATTATAATAAACTTTACAATTTTTGCCAATGAATTAAATTTTACCTAAAAATGTAAGTTGTTTATTATATTCATATTTCTTTTATTTAAACTTAATATATCTAATAATGTTGCTTGGTGATTAATTTAGTACTTTATATTTATTTTTGAATATAAAAAATAAAGTCATAATAACGCATCAAAAATATAAAAAAAATTTCATTAGAAGAAAAAGCTTGAGGCTGACACATCAAATAAAATGCTAGCAAATGAGTTCAAAGTGTCCATTCTAGTAATAGCACATTTTACAATGTTCAATTTTTATACTAATTTTTCACAATTCACAGCATTCTTTTAAAGCAACATTCGTTTATTACTATGAATATTTTCTGTCTTTTAATGGTCGTTATAAGCAAAGCGAGCTCTACTATATGTATTTTGTTTTGCTAAAAAAATTATTTATTGCTTTTGGTTAAATTTTTTATAATAATAAAATAACCGACTTTGAAATATATTCTGTAGTTGCCATTACTTTTGAGATATGTATAAAAAAGTTGTTATAAAATATGTTTGCAAAAAATTAAAAACGAAAAATCTTTCTTAATATTATATTTTGTAATTTAAATGATTTGTTCCTTTGGGTCTAACCAAAATCAACGTTTACATTATTATTCATGAGAATAACTTGCTGTACCTACCTTGAATTTTTAAAATTTAAACAATGAATGAAAGCATATAAAAATGTTATTGTTTATACCCGTATGACTATACGGGTGTTGCCGACTCGATGGTCTTCCTTCAAATGGGTGATTCGGCATATCGAGCAAAACAAAAAATGCTATTTTTCTAATACATGAATTATTAAGAATAAAATTTTTGCTACTATTTTATCTTCATATCAAAAGTGCACTTTGATTATTTTGTTATCATACGTTATTATCATATTTTTAAATTACAAGTGTTTTATGTAAATGGAAAACCAGTTTTGTTTTTAAATAAACAAAATATTATAAATGATTAATTGTAATTTGTATCATACAAAAAAAAAAAATTCAAATTTTTTTAAATTTATGAAATAAATTTCGGGTATCACAAAAAAGTTTTTACTTTATAACTTTCAAAGTTTTTGAGCTATAAAAGTGCTAGTATACTCAAAATGAAGGGAAATAGAAGGGTAATATTTTGAAGTAAAAAAACTGTTATGTTAATACCGTTATTTTCTTCATAAAAGGGATTTAATTGATATTTTGTTAAAATATTGAACTTTAAACCCTTATAACCTTAGAAACTTTAGAGTAATGTTTAATAGTTCTTAAGAAATCTGTATTAATAAGCATTTAAATGCTATACTTACTTTTTTTTATCTTATTTAGTTCCAATTTTATCGAAATAAAACTAAATTATGATTAAAAAATAGTTAAGGCCCCATAACTTCTAAACTAATGAAAATACTTATAGTATAGTATTAAGTAACAATAATTAAATTTATTGTAATTTTTAATGTAAGTGTTACTAAATTGTTTTTATTGCAATAAAATAATTGGTTTTTCATGTTTTAGAAATGGAAAAGGCCCTAACTCTTGGAGAAATACGGGATTTCCTATTTTGAAATTGTGTTTTCTTGTTGTAATTTTTAATGTAAGTGTTACTAAACTGTTTTTATTTTAATAAAATAATTGGTTTTTCATATTTTAGAAATGGAAAAGGCCCTCACACTTGGAGAAATACGGGATTTCCTAAATGATAACGAATTTTGGGAAACGGAGAATAAAAACATAATATTGCCTTACCACCCGATGTCCATTATTTATGCGTTAACGAAGGCGTTGCTGAATTAGACTAAATAGGAACCGTTAAAGTTAACGATGTGAATGGTTCTTTAGAACTAATTTACAATAGATAAATTAAAAAGCGAAACAAAATATAAGTAAACATAAAAAGGGTTATAAAAGATCCAAACAACATGAGAAAAGAAATGCAAAAGATAAAAATTGAAGTGTTGCAGAAAGCCTAGGTTACCTCACACCAGTTGAATAATTTGAAAAATTTATGAATGATGGATGTATTCAATCTTATACGAACAGAAACTGTTAAATTAAATTTGCTTCTACTTATATTTATTTCACTTATTATATATTTCAAAAAGTTTGTAGGAATAAATATTTCTAATATGTTACTCGTATATCTATGCCACTAATTTATATTATTTATTAAAATCTCTGATATTGGAACTTTTTTTTACGTACTTAATCCTTAGTTATTCTGTATACTATTGACATCCTTCCCTTATGGTTTGAAATTTTACAAATTAATTTAAAATTGTTGTTAGCGATTTGCTAAAAATATCAATTTTCAGATTACAATTTGTATAATATACTGTTAGCATTAATTCACTAACTGTTTAAACCCATTATCGTGATTTATGCCTTTTAATTTTTTTTTGTATTGGAGAATAAGGAAATTATGTACATAGAGCATTCATCTAGAACTGAAAATATTGGTCAAATTTGTTGATTTAAATCACCCCTATATCGTATCTGGTATTTTTCGTAAAAAGATTACTGTATTTTTGGAATGCATACAGTCAATCGTATGTTGTATGCATTTGTATGTCAATTGATGTTTGTACAGAAGTTGTAGCTTTGTAACAGTTGGGCAGAAGAAAAACGTTTTATTTCCTTATAAAATAATGGTTTTTAATAGTAAAAGAAAAAATTTCTCTCTATTTCAATTATACTTTGAAATTTATAAACTAGAGTATTTCAATTTGATTCACGACGGTTTTTTTAAAATTTATATTTAACACATATATATATATATTTAAAGGGGCTTAAACTTTTGATGCATTATATTTTATAAATTAAAAATCAAATTTTATTTTAATAAACGACTAAATACATACCATATTAGAAACTTTATTCATCTATTACCATAATATAATTGGGTACAAAACATAACTTAAACGCAACAAAAAATGTTTCATATTTCAGTTTACGTTTTTGTTGTTGTTAATTAATGCAAAGTGCATTGAACATTTTATTTTTTTATCTTTTTTCTAAAATTAGGTTAAAATTTAATAAAATAATAAAAATAAAAATTGTAGGATAAGCTAATTTTGAATTTAAAAAAAGGAAAGTAAAAGTAAGAAAAGTGAATTATATTTTAAAGTAAGGTGTTTGGGATTTTAATGGAAGGGCAATTTAGTTATTGGCGGGCAATCTTGTGTGACTTGTGGTGGAAAAGAGTGTGATGATGTAACTATATATTTAAAGGGGCTTAAGCTTTTGATGTATTATATTTTATATCATTTTATTATCATTTTAAATGAATTACAAAAAAGTTCTTAGTGTTTCATTTAAGTTCAAAAATTTTTATTGGATATAATATACATATACTAAGTAATTTAACGGAAGAACTTTTTTAGCCAGGAGCTACAAACCCGTAAAGTCGGAAAAATCCTAATATTTAATTTGTTATAAAATGAATAGGTTATATTATATTTAAGTTGGTTATATAAATTGTACGAAATTTATAAGGCTTTCAAATAACGGACATTCTTAGTATATTTATAGTCTTTAAAGAGATATATTTCTTGAAACCATGTAAATGTACTTTCATCAAATTTTTAAGTAAACAAAAATTATTTAAGTAAGTAGTCTGTATTTGATTTTTTAGAGTTATATATTTTTTAGTGAAAGCCGATTAGTAAATTTTACTAATATTTACCTAAATTGGAATATTTGTGTAAGTACAATCACATATTTTGTTTAACTATTACCATAGATAATATATAATTATGCAATTGGGTAAAATACTAAAATTGTAATCAAAGGTAAGGTAATATTGTGAATATTGATATTAAAAGTTGTGTACAACTATTTTTTTTTTATACACTAGCAATTTAAAATATATTCAATATTTAAAACTTGCATTACTAAATTTTGTGAAAAAAGTTTATCAAGGCATTAATGTTTTAAATTTTCATTTAAAATCATTGAAATATAGAGCCAACCGAAATAGATTATAAAAATTATAATCTACAATTGATAAGATACAATTTATTAAGACTCTATTTTAATGGAAGGGCAATTTAGTTACTGGCGGGCAATCTTGTGTGACTTGTGGTGGAAAAGAGTGTGATGATGTAACTATATATTTAAAGGGGCTTAAGCTTTTGATGCATTATATTTTATATCATTTTATTATCATTTTAAATGAATTACAAAAAAGTTCTTAGTGTTTCATTTAAGTTCAAAAATTTTTATTGGATATAATATACATATACTAAGTAATTTAACGGAAGAACTTTTTTACCCAGGAGCTACAAACCCGTAAAGTCGGAAAAATCCTAATATTTAATTTGTTATAAAATGAATAGGTTATATTATATTTAAGTTGGTTATATAAATTGTACGAAATTTATAAGGCTTTCAAATAACGGACATTCTTAGTATATTTATACTACTTTAGTATATTTATACTTGTATTTTGTATTAGAATTTTTAGAGTTATATTTTTCCAGTGAAAGCCGATTAGTAAATTTACCTAAAATTGTAATATTTGTGTAAGTTACTATCAAATTTTATTGAACTATTACCATATATAATATATAATTATGCAATTGGGTAAATTACTATATTATATTTAAGTTGGTTATATAAATTGTACGAAATTTATAAGCCTTTCAAATAACGGACATTCTTATTATATTTATAGTGTTTAAAGAGATATATTTCTTGAAACCATGTAAATGTACTTTTATCAAATTTTTAAGTAAACAAAAATTATTTAAGTAAGTAGTCTGTATTTGATTTTTTAGAGTTATATCTTTTTTAGTGAAAGCCGATTAGTAAATTTTACTAATATTTACCTAAAATGGAATATTTGTGTAAGTACTATCAAATATTTTGTTTAACTATTACAGTAGGTTGCCAAATTATTAGGCCCATTATTAAATAATGTATTTTTTTAAGTATTTCAATTATTATTCGATATGTGACTTAAATATCAAACTTTTTTTAATTCCATTTGTTGTTCTTTATGATAATAGAAATATTATCGAAAAATTTTTGTATCTAGCAACCGAGTAAAATTTGAAAAATGAGTTGTCAGAAAAGCGCGCGCTTTTTAAAGTATGTTTCTTATTAGTTTTAAAAATGTTGTTATTGTTATAAATTAATAGTAAACAGGTTATTTTGAGGAATATTGTGAAAAGGTATATGTTTATTATTTAAAATCAAGTCTTTTTTGTGAAATATTATTTAATATTAGAAAAATTTAAAACGATTTCGAGTTTTTAACATGGGTAAACGAATGGACTTATCTCCAACAAAGGTTGGGAAAATTTGTGGATTATTAATGGCTGAAAATATGTCGCAGTATGAGATTGCTGCTATGGTAGGAGTGTCACGAAGCTCCGTAAGAAATATAAAAAAAAAAATTGATTCCGGTATAGATTTATATCCAAAAAGGAAGGGTGCGTGTGGTCGGCATCGGGTCACTACGCCTAGAACAGATAGGAAAATAAGAGATATCTGCATTGAAAATAGAAAATTACCAGTTAAAATACTAGCTCAAGAGATACAGAAAGCTGGATTTAACGTGTCGCAAAGAACTGTACAGCGACGTTTAAAAGAAGAAGGACTTGTAGCTAGAAAACCTGCTCGAAAGCCAAAACTAACCCCGGCTATGATAAAGAAGCGTTTTGAATGGGCTAAAAAGTACCGTAACTTCAATGAAAATGACTGGAAAATGGTACTTTGTAATTTCGTATAGATTCTTAAATATATGTTAAACAAATATTTAAAAATAGTATTGATATTTTAAATTTTTCATAGGTGTGCTTCTCTGATGAATCTGTATTCCAAGTGATGACGGAAAAATCATATTTTGTAAGGAGAAGAAAAGGTGAAAAATTTCATCCCAGTTGTATTGTACCTACGGTTAAACATCCTACTTCCATAATGGTGTGGTCAGTAATTAGTAGTAAAGGTCCAGGTCGCCTATACATAGTCGAAGGAACAATGAGAGCTGACCAATACCAGAGGGTTCTAACAGATCGTTTGCTACCACAAATGCGGGAGTGGTTTAAAGAAGGTGAATATCCGATTTTTATGCACGACGGAGCTCCATGTCACAGAGCCAAGCGCATAAGTGACTTTCTAGCTGAAAACAATGTTACAGTTCTTGATTGGCCGGGGAATTCACCTGATATGAACCCCATTGAGAATATTTGGGAGTTTATGAAGAGAGAGATCGGAAAAGTTGGTCCTACAACAAAAACCAAATTAATAGAAGCCTTAATAAAGATATGGCATCATAGTCCTTCCATTAAAACTATAATGGAAGACTGTATTAAGAGTATGCCCCGTCGTATTGAAGCAGTATTGACCGCCAAAGGAGGGCATACAAAATACTAATTTTTCTATTTCTAAATTTTTTACTATATTAATTGAATTCTTATATGCGAATCACTTATATTTTTGTTTTAAAATGTGTAATAAATACTTAATTTAAATAATTTTTTAATTAACTGCATTTATTATTTTATAATTACGGTTAAAATTAAAATATTAAAATTTTTTCCCTTGGGCCTAATAATTTGGCAACCTACTGTACAATAGATAATATATAATTATGCAATTGGGTAAAATACTAAAATTGTAATCAAAGGTAAGGTAATATTGTGAATATTGATATTAAAAGTTGTGTACAACTATTTTTTTTTTATACACTAGCAATTTAAAATATATTCAATATTTAAAACTTGCATTACTAAATTTTGTGAAAAAAGTTTGTCAAGGCATTAATGTTTTAAATTTTCATTTAAAATCATTGAAATATATAAGCCTACCGAAATAGATTATAAAAATTATAATCTACAATTAATAAGATACAATTTATTAAGACACGAAATACTAATTTACAATAGAGCTGAAATTGAAAAGGGAAACAAAATATAAGAAAATCTGAAAAGGGTTATACTAATATTGAACCTTTATAATCCCGTATATTCGGTTGATCCAAACAACATAGGAAAAGAAATTCACACCGGTTCAATAATTTAAAAAAATTTAGAATGATGATGTGTTCAATCTTATACCAACAGAAACTATTATATTTGCTCTTGAAATTAAAAACGATTTTGAATGTTATACTTTTACTTATTTCACTTATTATATATATCAAAAAGTTTGTTGGAATAAATGTTACTCGTATACCTATGCCATTAATTTATATTATTTATTTCAAAATAAAGTGTTATGACATATTTAATAAAACTTAAAAAGAAAAAAAATCGTTATCATTTTTATAATTTGTGAAAAATTGTGATATTGTTATTAACAGTAGTGTACACCTCTTTTTTTGTAAAATTTTAATATGCTAATAATGTAGATTATAAATAAAATAGCAGAAAACAAAAAAAAAAGAACCTAAAATTGTTCATGCTATAATACGATATAAAAGTTGTATAACGTAGTTGTTATCAGCGTATTGAAATTGTGTTTTCTTGTTGTAATTTTTAATGTAAGTGTTACTAAATTGTTTTTATTTTAATAAAAAAATTGGTTTTTCATGTTTTAGAAATCGAAAAAGTCCTCACACTTGGAAAATACGGGATTTCCTAAATGATAACGAATTTTGGGAAACGGAGAATAAAAACATAATATTGCCTTACCACCCGATGTCCATTATTTAGGCGTTAACGAAGGCGTTGCTGAATTAGACTAAATAGGAACCGTTAAAGTTAACGATGTGAATGGTTCTTTAGAACTAATTTACAATAGATAAATTAAAAAGCGAAACAAAATATAAGTAAACATAAAAAGGGTTATAAAAGATCCAAACAACATGAGAAAAGAAATTCAAAAGAAAAAAATTGAAGTGTTGCAGAAAGCCTAGGTTACCTCACACCAGTTGAATAATTTGAAAAATTTATGAATGATGATGTATTCAATCTTATACGAACAGAAACTGTTAAATTAAATTTGCTCCTGAATTTTAAAACGATTTTGAATGTTATACTTCTTTTATTTCACTTATACTATATTTCAAAAAGTTTGTAAGAATAAATATTTGTAATATGTTACTCGTATACCTATGCCACTAATTTATATTATTTTATTAAAATCTCTGATATTGGAACTTTTTTTAAGTTCATAATCCTTAGTTCTTCTGTATACTATTGACATCCTTCCCTTATGGTTTGAAATTTTACAAATTAATTTAAAATTGTTGTTAGCGATTTGCTAAAAATATCAATTCTCAGATTACAATTTGTATAATATATTGTTAGCATTAATTCACTAACTGTTTAAACCCATTATCGTGATTTATGCCTTTTAATTTTTTTTTGTATTGGAGAATAAGGAAATTATGTACATAGAGCATTCATCTAGAACTGAAAATATTAGTCAAATTTGTTGATTTAAATCACCCCTATATCGTATCTGGTTTTTTTCGTAAAAAGATTACTGTATTTTTGGAATGCATACAGTCAATCGTATGTTGTATGCATTTGTATGTCAATTGATGTTTGTACAGAAGTTGTAGCTTTGTTGTTGGGCAGAAGAAAAACGATTTATTTCCTTATAAAATAATGGTTTTTAATAGTAAAAGAAAAAAATTTCTCTCTATTTCAATTAAATACTAAAAATTATACTTTGAAATTTATAAACATATAGAGTAGAGTATTTCAATTTGATTCACGAAGGTGTTTTTAAAATTTATATTTAACACATATATATATATTTAAAGGGACTTAAACTTTTGATGCATTATATTTTATAGCATTTTATTATCATTTTATTAAAATGAATTACAAAAAAAGCTCTTAGTTTTTCATTTAAGTTCAAAAATTTTTATTGGATATAATACATATACTAAGTAACTTAACGGAAGAACTTTTTTCTTTAGCCAGGAGCTACAAACCCGTAAAGTCGGAAAAATCCTAATATTTAAATTGTTATAAAATGAATAAGTTATATTATATTAAGTTGATTATATAAATTGTACGAAATTTATAAACATTTCAAATAACGGACATTCTAGTATATTTGTGTTACTAAATTGTTTTTATTGCAATAAAATAATTGGTTTTTCATGTTTTTGAAATGGAAAAGGCCCTAACACTTGGAGAAATACGGGATTTCCTAAATGATAACGAATTTTGGGAAACGGGAATAAAAACATTATATTGCCTTACCACCCGATGTCCATTATTTAGGCGTTGACGAAGGCGTTGCTGAATTAGACTAAATAGGAACCGTTAAAGTTAACGATGTGAATGGTTCTTTAGAACTAATTTACAATAGAGAAATTGAAAAGGGAAACAAAATATAAGTAAACATAAAAAGGGTTATAAAGGATCCAAACAACATGAGAAAAGAAATTAAAAAGAAAAAAATTGAAGTGTTGCAGAAAGCCTAGGTCACCTCACACCGGTTGAATTATTTGAAAAATGTATAATGATGATGTATTAAATCTAATACAAACAGAAACTGTTAAATTAAATTTGCTCCTGAAATTTAAAACGATTTTGAATGTTATACTTCTATTTATTTCACTTATACTATATTTCAAAAAGTTTGTAAGAATAAATATTTGTAATATGTTACTCGTATACCTATGCCACTAATTTATATTATTTTATTAAAATCTCTGATATTGGAACTTTTTTTAAGTTCATAATCCTTAGTTCTTCTGTATACTATTGACATCCTTCCCTTATGGTTTGAAATTTTACAAATTAATTTAAAATTGTTGTTAGCGATTTGCTAAAAATATCAATTCTCAGATTACAATTTGTATAATATATTGTTAGCATTAATTCACTAACTGTTTAAACCCATTATCGTGATTTATGCCTTTTAATTTTTTTTTGTATTGGAGAATAAGGAAATTATGTACATAGAGCATTCATCTAGAACTGAAAATATTAGGCAAATTTGTTGATTTAAATCACCCCTATATCGTATCTGGTATTTTTCGTAAAAAGATTACTGTATTTTTGGAATGCATACAGTCAATCGTATGTTGTATGCATTTGTATGTCAATTGATGTTTGTACAGAAGTTGTAGCTTTGTAACAGTTGGGCAGAAGAAAAACGTTTTATTTCCTTATAAAATAATGGTTTTTAATAGTAAAAGAAAAAATTTCTCTCTATTTCAATTATACTTTGAAATTTATAAACTAGAGTATTACCATAATATAATTGGGTACAAAACATAACTTAAACGCAACAAAAAATGTTTCATATTTTTCCAGTGAAAGCCGATTAGTAAATTTACCTAAAATTGTAATATTTGTGTAAGTTACTATCAAATTTTATTGAACTATTACCATATATAATATATAATTATGCAATTGGGTAAAATACTATATTATATTTAAGTTGGTTATATAAATTGTACAAAATTTATAAGCCTTTCAAATAACGGACATTCTTATTATATTTATAGTGTTTAAAGAGATATATTTCTTGAAACCATGTAAATGTACTTTCATCAAATTTTTAAGTAAACAAAAATTATTTAAGTAAGTAGTCTGTATTTGATTTTTTAGAGTTATATCTTTTTTAGTGAAAGCCGATTAGTAAATTTTACTAATATTTACCTAAATTGGAATATTTGTGTAAGTACTATCAAATATTTTGTTTAACTATTACCATAGATAATATATAATTATGCAATTGGGTAAAATACTAAAATTGTAATCAAAGGTAAGGTAATTAATTGATATTAAAAGTTGTGTACAACTATTTTTTTTTTATACACTAGCAATTTAAAATATATTCAATATTTAAAACTTGCATTACTAAATTTTGTGAAAAAAGTTTATCAAGGCATTAATGTTTTAAATTTTCATTTAAAATCATTGAAATATATAAGCCTACCGAAATAGATTATAAAAATTATAATCTACAATTGATAAGATACAATTTATTAAGACTCGAAATACAATATATTCTATATTTAAAACTTGCATTACTAAATTTTGTGAAAAAAGTTTATCAAAGCATTAATGTTTTAAATGTTCATTTAAAATCATTGAAATATATGTTAACTTCACAAAAGCTTAAACTACATTTTTTGCCAATATTTATTATTCCAATAAATATTTTCCCACAAACATAATTTATGCTGACGCTATGTCTACCTGCAACACGCGAAAACATAATTCACGTGGACAAAACATACGAGTTATCTTTTAATTAATTTAAATATAATTATTTTGTATTCATTATTGATTTGATTATAAAAATTATAATCTACAATTAATAAGATACAATTTATTAAGATACGAAATACTAATTTACAATAGAGCTGAAATTGAAAAGGGAAACAAAATATAAGAAAATCTGAAAAGGGTTATACTAATATTGAACCTTTATAATCCCGTATATTCGGTTGATCCAAACAACATAGGAAAAGAAATTCACACCGGTTCAATAATTTAAAAAAATTTAGAATGATGATGTGTTCAATCTTATACCAACAGAAACTATTATATTTGCTCTTGAAATTAAAAACGATTTTGAATGTTATACTTATACTTATTTCACTTATTATATATTTCAAAAAGTTTGTTGGAATAAATTTTACTCGTATACCTATGCCATTAATTTATATTATTTATTAAAATCTCCGGTATTTGAATTTTTTTACATTCATAAGTCTTATTTCTTCTGAAATTTATATTTTTTACAAATTAATTTAAAATTGTTCATAGATGAATTCTGTGGAAAATATCCAAAACTTGATAAGCGTAATTTTTCCCTTTTTGAGATAACATTTGAAGTGGACTGTTTAACATCAAATCTTTGCACTGCCAAAAATAAATAAGCGTTTATTTAATTAAAAATCCCTCAAATGGTTATTAATAATGTTTTAAATAAACATTTTGTGTCACAAAATATTTTTAAAAATTTTCAAACACGTTTATTGAAAAACTGTAATTTTGCGGTTATCAAGTTTTGGATATTTTCCACAGAATTGTTCATAGCAAAATATATTATTGTCACAGATAACTGCTATAGTATCAAAAGAGTTAGTGAGCGCTCATGTTATCAATTATTTTTTCATTTAAAAATTACTTAAATTATGTTCACTGTAAATAAAAGCATCTTAAAGTTACTTTTATATTTAAGTGGGTTACATAAATTGTACGAAATTTGGCATTGTATTTTTGAAATAGATTTATTACATGTTTTCCATTTATAAGCCTTTCGAATAACGACCATTTTTGGTATATTTAAAGTTCATAAAGATTTAAATTTTTTTAAATGACCATCATAAAATTTTTAAGTAAGCAAAAATTATTTAAGTTAGTAGTTTCCAATTGTTTGAATTTTAAGAATAATAATTTTTCCAGTAAAAGCCGGTAAGTAAATTTTACTAATATTTACCTAAATAGGAATATTTGTGTAAATTAATATATCAAATATTTTATTGCCATTACCATAAATAATATAAAATTATGAAATTCGGTAAAATACTAAAATTGTGATCAAAGAAACTGGCTTTCATGTATAAAATAATTATTTTTATATTTAAATGAATCACTAACTGTTTAAACCCATTATCGTGATTTATGCCTTTTAATTTTTTTTTGTATTGGAGTATAAGGAAATTATGTACATAGAGCATTCATCTAGAACTGAAAATATTAGTCAAATTTGTTGATTTAAATCACCCCTATATCGTATCTGGTTTTTTTCGTAAAAAGATTACTGTATTTTTGGAATACATACAGTCAATCGTATGTTGTATGCATTTGTATGTCAATTGATGTTTGTACAGAAGTTGTAGCTTTGTTGTTGGGCAGAAGAAAAACGATTTATTTCCTTATAAAATAATGGTTTTTAATAGTAAAAGAAAAAAATTTCTCTCTATTTCAATTAAATACTAAAAATTATACTTTGAAATTTATAAACATATAGAGTAGAGTATTTCAATTTGATTCACGAAGGTGTTTTTAAAATTTATATTTAACACATATATATATATTTAAAGGGACTTAAACTTTTGATGCATTATATTTTATAGCATTTTATTAAAATGAATTACAAAAAAAGTTTTTAGTTTTTCATTTAAGTTCAAAAATTTTTATTGGATATAATACATATACTAAGTAATTTAACGGAAGAACTTTTTTAGCCAGGAGCTACAAACCCGTAAAGTCGGAAAAATCCTAATATTTAATTTGTTATAAAATGAATAGGTTATATTATATTTAAGTTGGTTATATAAATTGTACGAAATTTATAAGGCTTTCAAATAACGGACATTCTTAGTATATTTATAGTCTTTAAAGAGATAT
Source organism: Dolichopus griseipennis (assembly GCA_963082915.1). NCBI lineage: Eukaryota > Metazoa > Arthropoda > Insecta > Diptera > Dolichopodidae > Dolichopus > Dolichopus griseipennis. Next base: position 72,669,370 of record OY720442.1, on the reverse strand, counting down.
ATTTCTTGAAACCATGTAAATGTACTTTCATCAAATTTTTAAGTAAACAACAATTATTTAAGTAAGTATTTTGTATTAGAATTTTTAGAGTTATATTTTTCCAGTGAAAGCCGATTAGTAAATTTACCTAAAATTGTAATATTTGTGTAAGTTACTATCAAATTTTATTGAACTATTACCATATATAATATATAATTATGCAATTGGGTAAAATACTATATTATATTTAAGTTGGTTATATAAATTGTCCGAAATTTATAAGCCTTTCAAATAACGGACATTCTTATTATATTTATAGTGTTTAAAGAGATATATTTCTTGAAACCATGTAAATGTACTTTCATCAAATTTTTAAGTAAACAAAAATTATTTAAGTAAGTAGTCTGTATTTGATTTTTTAGAGTTATATCTTTTTTAGTGAAAGCCGATTAGTAAATTTTACTAATATTTACCTAAATTGGAATATTTGTGTAAGTACTATCAAATATTTTGTTTAACTATTACCATAGATAATATATAATTATGCAATTGAGTAAAATACTAAAATTGTAATCAAAGGTAAGGTAATATTGTGAATATTGATATTAAAAGTTGTGTACAACTATTTTTTTTTTATACACTAGCAATTTAAAATATATTCAATATTTAAAACTTGCATTACTAAATTTTGTGAAAAAAATTTATCAAGGCATTAATGTTTTAAATTTTCATTTAAAATCATTGAAATATATAAGCCTACCAAAATAGATTATAAAAATTATAATCTACAATTGATAAGATACAATTTATTAAGACTCGAAATACAATATATTCTATATTTAAAACTTGCATTACTAAATTTTGTGAAAAAAGTTTATCAAAGCATTAATGTTTTAAATGTTCATTTAAAATCATTGAAATATATAAGCCTACCGAAATAGATTATAAAAATTATAATCTACAATTAATAAGATACAATTTATTAGGACACGAAATACTAATTTACAATAGAGCTGAAATTGAAAAGGGAAACAAAATATAAGAAAATCTGAAAAGGGTTATACTAATATTGAACCTTTATAATCCCGTATATTCGGTTGATCCAAACAACATAGGAAAAGAAATTCACACCGGTTCAATAATTTAAAAAAATTTAGAATGATGATGTGTTCAATCTTATACCAACAGAAACTATTATATTTGCTCTTGAAATTAAAAACGATTTTGAATGTTATACTTATACTTATTTCACTTATTATATATTTCAAAAAGTTTGTTGGAATAAATGTTACTCGTATACCTATGCCATTAATTTATATTATTTATTAAAATCTCCGGTATTTGAATTTTTTTACATTCATAAGTCTTATTTCTTCTGAAATTTATATTTTTTACAAATTAATTTAAAATTGTTCATAGATGAATTGTTCATAGCAAAATATATTATTGTCACAGATAACTGCTATAGTATCAAAAGAGTTAGTGAGCGCTCATGTTATCAATTATTTTTTCATTTAAAAATTACTTAAATTATGTTCACTGTAAATAAAAGCATCTTAAAGTTACTTTTATATTTAAGTGGGTTACATAAATTGTACGAAATTTGGCATTGTATTTTTGAAATAGATAATATAAAATTATGAAATTCGGTAAAATACTAAAATTGTGAGCAAAGAAACTTGCTTTCATGTATAAAATAATTATTTTTATATTTAAATGAATTGAAAAAAGTTTTTCGTTCAGAAATAAATATATATATATATATATATATATATATATATATATATATGCATATTTTACATTTATATTACTTTATTATATTGCGTATATACCAGCAATTTAATAATATATATTTAATATTTAAAACTTGAATTACAAAATTTTGTTAATAAAGTTTATCAAATCATTAAATGCACATTTAAAATCATTGAAATATATAAACCTACCGGAGAAGATTATAACAAATTATTATCTACAATTGAAAAGATACAATTTATTAAGACAAAAGCCAATTCCGAGAAAATAATTGCATTAAATATTTAAAATATATTTCAAAATAAAGTGTTATGACATATTTAATAAAACTTAAAAAGAAAAAAAATCGTTATCATTTTTATAATTTGTGAAAAATTGTGATATTGTTATTAACAGTAGTGTACACCTCTTTTTGTGTAAAATTTTAATATGCTAATAATGTATAAAGATACTTAACTTTTAAATAGCAGAAAACAAAAAAAAAAGAACCTAAAATTGTTCATGCTATAATACGATATAAAAGTTGTATAACGTAGTTGTTATCAGCGTATTGAAATTGTGTTTTCTTGTTGTAATTTTTAATGTAAGTGTTACTAAATTGTTTTTATTTTAATAAAAAAATTGGTTTTTCATGTTTTAGAAATGGAAAAAGTCCTCACACTTGGAGAAATACGGGATTTCCTAAATGATAACGAATTTTGGGAAACGGAGAATGAAAACATAATATTGCCTTACCACCCGATGTCCATTATTTAGGCGTTAACGAAGGCGTTGCTGAATTAGACTAAATAGGAACCGTTAAAGTTAAGGATGTGAATGGTTCTTTAGAACTAATTTACAATAGATAAATTAAAAAGCGAAACAAAATATAAGTAAACATAAAAAGGGTTATAAAGGATCCAAACAACATGAGAAAAGAAATTCAAAAGAAAAAAATTGAAGTGTTGCAGAAAGCCTAGGTTACCTCACACCAGTTGAATAATTTGAAAAATTTATGAATGATGATGTATTCAATCTTATACGAACAGAAACTGTTAAATTAAATTTGCTCCTGAATTTTAAAACGATTTTGAATGTTATACTTCTTTTATTTCACTTATACTATATTTCAAAAAGTTTGTAAGAATAAATATTTGTAATATGTTACTCGTATACCTATGCCACTAATTTATATTATTTATTAAAATCTCTGATATTGGAACTTTTTTTAAGTTCATAATCCTTAGTTCTTCTGTATACTATTGACATCCTTCCCTTATGGTTTGAAATTTTACAAATTAATTTAAAATTGTTGTTAGCGATTTGCTAAAAATATCAATTCTCAGATTACAATTTGTATAATATATTGTTAGCATTAATTCACTAACTGTTTAAACCCATTATCGTGATTTATGCCTTTTAATTTTTTATTAACAGTAGTGTACACCTCTTTTTGTGTAAAATTTTAATATGCTAATAATGTATAAAGATACTTAACTTTTAAATAGCAGAAAACAAAAAAAAAAAGAACCTAAAATTGTTCATGCTATAATACGATATAAAAGTTGTATAACGTAGTTGTTATCAGCGTATTGAAATTGTGTTTTCTTGTTGTAATTTTTAATGTAAGTGTTACTAAATTGTTTTTATTTTAATTTAATAAAATAATAAAAATAAAAATTGTAGGATAAGCTAATTTTGAATTTAAAAAAAGGAAAGTAAAAGTAAGAAAAGTGAATTATATTTTAAAGTAAGGTGTTTGGGATTTTAATGGAAGGGCAATTTAGTTATTGGCGGGCAATCTTGTGTGACTTGTGGTGGAAAAGAGTGTGATGATGTAACTATATATTTAAATGGGCTTAAGCTTTTGATGCATTATATTTAATATCATTTTATTATCATTTTATTAAAATGAATTACAAAAAAAGTTCTTAGTTTTTCATTTAAGTTCAAAAATTGTTATTGGATATAATACATATACTAAGTAATTTAACGGAAGAACTTTTTTAGCCAGGAGCTACAAACCCGTAAAGTCGGAAAAATCCTAATATTTAATTTGTTATAAAATGAATAGGTTATATTATATTTAAGTTTGTTATATAAATTGTACGAAATTTATAAGGCTTTCAAATAACGGACATTCTTAGTATATTTATAGTCTTTAAAGAGATATATTTCTTGAAACCATGTAAATGTACTTTCATCAAATTTTTAAGTAAACAAAAATTATTTAAGTAAGTAGTCTGTATTTGATTTTTTAGAGTTATATCTTTTTTAGTGAAAGCCGATTAGTAAATTTTACTAATATTTACCTAAATTGGAATATTTGTGTAAGTACTATCAAATATTTTGTTTAACTATTACCATAGATAATATATAATTATGCAATTGAGTAAAATACTAAAATTGTAATCAAAGGTAAGGTAATATTGTGAATATTGATATTAAAAGTTGTGTACAACTATTTTTTTTTTATACACTAGCAATTTAAAATATATTCAATATTTAAAACTTGCATTACTAAATTTTGTGAAAAAAATTTATCAAGGCATTAATGTTTTAAATTTTCATTTAAAATCATTGAAATATATAAGCCTACCAAAATAGATTATAAAAATTATAATCTACAATTGATAAGATACAATTTATTAAGACTCGAAATACAATATATTCTATATTTAAAACTTGCATTACTAAATTTTGTGAAAAAAGTTTATCAAAGCATTAATGTTTTAAATGTTCATTTAAAATCATTGAAATATATAAGCCTACCGAAATAGATTATAAAAATTATAATCTACAATTAATAAGATACAATTTATTAGGACACGAAATACTAATTTACAATAGAGCTGAAATTGAAAAGGGAAACAAAATATAAGAAAATCTGAAAAGGGTTATACTAATATTGAACCTTTATAATCCCGTATATTCTGTTGATCCAAACAACATAGGAAAAGAAATTCACACCGGTTCAATAATTTAAAAAAATTTAGAATGATGATGTGTTCAATCTTATACCAACAGAAACTATTATATTTGCTCTTGAAATTAAAAACGATTTTGAATGTTATACTTATACTTATTTCACTTATTATATATTTCAAAAAGTTTGTTGGAATAAATGTTACTCGTATACCTATGCCATTAATTTATATTATTTATTAAAATCTCCGGTATTTGAATTTTTTTACATTCATAAGTCTTATTTCTTCTGAAATTTATATTTTTTACAAATTAATTTAAAATTGTTCATAGATGAATTGTTCATAGCAAAATATATTATTGTCACAGATAACTGCTATAGTATCAAAAGAGTTAGTGAGCGCTCATGTTATCAATTATTTTTTCATTTAAAAATTACTTAAATTATGTTCACTGTAAATAAAAGCATCTTAAAGTTACTTTTATATTTAAGTGGGTTACATAAATTGTACGAAATTTGGCATTGTATTTTTGAAATAGATAATATAAAATTATGAAATTCGGTAAAATACTAAAATTGTGATCAAAGAAACTTGCTTTCATGTATAAAATAATTATTTTTATATTTAAATGAATTGAAAAAAGTTTTTCGTTCAGAAATAAATATATATATATATATATATATATATGCATATTTTACATTTATATTGCTTTATTATATTGCGTATATACTAGCAATTTAATAATATATATTTAATATTTAAAACTTGAATTACAAAATTTTGTTAATAAAGTTTATCAAATCATTAAATGCACATTTAAAATCATTGAAATATATAAACCTACCGGAGAAGATTATAACAAATTATTATCTACAATTGAAAAGATACAATTTATTAAGACAAAAGCCAATTCCGAGAAAATAATTGCATTAAATATTTAAAATATATTTCAAAATAAAGTGTTATGACATATTTAATAAAACTTAAAAAGAAAAAAAATCGTTATCATTTTTATAATTTGTGAAAAATTGTGATATTGTTATTAACAGTAGTGTACACCTCTTTTTGTGTAAAATTTTAATATGCTAATAATGTATAAAGATACTTAACTTTTAAATAGCAGAAAACAAAAAAAAAAGAACCTAAAATTGTTCATGCTATAATACGATATAAAAGTTGTATAACGTAGTTGTTATCAGCGTATTGAAATTGTGTTTTCTTGTTGTAATTTTTAATGTAAGTGTTACTAAATTGTTTTTATTTTAATAAAAAAATTGGTTTTTCATGTTTTAGAAATGGAAAAAGTCCTCACACTTGGAGAAATACGGGATTTCCTAAATGATAACGAATTTTGGGAAACGGAGAATAAAAACATAATATTGCCTTACCACCCGATGTCCATTATTTAGGCGTTAACGAAGGCGTTGCTGAATTAGACTAAATAGGAACCGTTAAAGTTAACGATGTGAATGGTTCTTTAGAACTAATTTACAATAGATAAATTAAAAAGCGAAACAAAATATAAGTAAACATAAAAAGGGTTATAAAGGATCCAAACAACATGAGAAAAGAAATTCAAAAGAGAAAAATTGAAGTGTTGCAGAAAGCCTAGGTTACCTCACACCAGTTGAATAATTTGAAAAATTTATGAATGATGATGTATTCAATCTTATACGAACAGAAACTGTTAAATTAAATTTGCTCCTGAATTTTAAAACGATTTTGAATGTTATACTTCTTTTATTTCACTTATACTATATTTCAAAAAGTTTGTAAGAATAAATATTTGTAATATGTTACTTGTATACCTATGCCACTAATTTATATTATTTATTAAAATCTCTGATATTGGAACTTTTTTTAAGTTCATAATCCTTAGTTCTTCTGTATACTATTGACATCCTTCCCTTATGGTTTGAAATTTTACAAATTAATTTAAAATTGTTGTTAGCGATTTGCTAAAAATATCAATTCTCAGATTACAATTTGTATAATATATTGTTAGCATTAATTCACTAACTGTTTAAACCCATTATCGTGATTTATGCCTTTTAATTTTTTTTGTATTGGAGAATAAGGAAATTATGTACATAGAGCATTCATCTAGAACTGAAAATATTAGTCAAATTTGTTGATTTAAATCACCCCTATATCGTATCTGGTTTTTTTCGTAAAAAGATTACTGTATTTTTGGAATGCATACAGTCAATCGTATGTTGTATGCATTTGTATGTCAAATGATGTTTGTACAGAAGTTGTAGCTTTGTTGTTGGGCAGAAGAAAAACGATTTATTTCCTTATAAAATAATGGTTTTTAATAGTAAAAGAAAAAAATTTCTCTCTATTTCAATTAAATACTAAAAATTATACTTTGAAATTTATAAACATATAGAGTAGAGTATTTCAATTTGATTCACGAAGGTGTTTTTAAAATTTATATTTAACACATATATATATATTTAAAGGGACTTAAACTTTTGATGCATTATATTTTATAGCATTTTATTATCATTTTATTAAAATGAATTACAAAAAAAGTTCTTAGTTTTTCATTTAAGTTCAAAAATTTTTATTGGATGTAATACATATACTAAGTAACTTAACGGAAGAACTTTTTTCTTTAGCCAGGAGCTACAAACCCGTAAAGTCGGAAAAATCCTAATATTTAAATTGCTATAAAATGAATAAGTTATATTATATTAAGTTGGTTATATAAATTGTACGAAATTTATAAACATTTCAAATAACGGACATTCTTAGTATATTTACAGTCTTTAAAGAGATATATTTCTTAGAACCATGTAAATGTACTTTCATCAAATTTTTAAGTAAACAAAAATTATTTAAGTAAGTAGTTTGTATTTGAATTTTTAGAGTTATATCTTTTCCAGTGAAAGCCGATTAGTAAATTTTACTAATATTTACCTAAATTGGAATATTTGTGTAAGTACTATCAAATATTTTATTGAACTATACAGAATGTAGCTTTGTAACAGTTGGGCTGAAGAAAAAAGTTGTATTTCCTTATAAAATAATGGTTTTTAATAGTAAAATAAAAAAGTTTCTCTCTATTTCAATTATACTTTGAAATTTATAAACTAGAGTATTTCAATTTGATTCACGACGGTTTTTTTTTAAATTTATATTTAACACATATATATATATATATATTTAAAGGGGCTTAAACTTTTGATGCATTATATTTTATAAATTAAAAATCAAATTTTATTTTAATAAACAACTAAATACATACTATATTAGAAACTTTATTCATCTATTACCATATGTAATATATAATTGGGTACAAAACATAACTTAAACGCAACAAAAAATGTTTCATATTTCAGTTTACGTTTTTGTTGTTGTTAATTAAATTGTTTAATGCATAAGTGCATTGAACAATTTGTATTTCGTAAACAAAAATGTTTCGTATTTCAAAAAATTTGTTTTTAATGCAAAGTGCATTGAACATTTTATTTTTTTATCTTTTTTATAAAATTAGGTTAAAATTTAATAAAATAATAAAAATAAAAATTGTAGTATAAGCTAATTTTGAATTTAAAAAAAGGAAAGTAAAAGTAAGAAAAGTGAATTATATTTTAAAGTAAGGTGTTTGGGATTTTAATGGAAGGGCAATTTAGTTATTGGCGGGCAATCTTGTGTGACTTGTGGTGGAAAAGAGTGTGATGATGTAACTATATATTTAAAGGGGCTTAAGCTTTTGATGCATTATATTTAATATCATTTTATTATCATTTTATTAAAATGAATTACAAAAAAAGTTCTTAGTTTTTCATTTAAGTTCAAAAATTTTTATTGGATATAATACATATACTAAGTAATTTAACGGAAGAACTTTTTTTAGCCAGGAGCTACAAACCCGTAAAGTCGGAAAAATCCTAATATTTAATTTGTTATAAAATGAATAGGTTATATTATATTTAAGTTGGTTATATAAATTGTACGAAATTTATAAGGCTTTCAAATAACGGACATTCTTAGTATATTTAAAGTCTTTAAAGAGATATATTTCTTGAAACCATGTAAATGTACTTTCATCAAATTTTTAAGTAAACAACAATTATTTAAGTAAGTATTTTGTATTAGAATTTTTAGAGTTATATTTTTCCAGTGAAAGCCGATTAGTAAATTTACCTAAAATTGTAATATTTGTGTAAGTTACTATCAAATTTTATTGAACTATTACCATATATAATATATAATTATGCAATTGGGTAAAATACTATATTATATTTAAGTTGGTTATATAAATTGTACGAAATTTATAAGCCTTTCAAATAACGGACATTCTTATTATATTTATAGTGTTTAAAGAGATATATTTCTTGAAACCATGTAAATGTACTTTCATCAAATTTTTAAGTAAACAAAAATTATTTAAGTAAGTAGTCTCTATTTGATTTTTTAGAGTTATATCTTTTTTAGTGAAAGCCGATTTTACTAATATTTACCTAAATTGGAATATTTGTGTAAGTACTATCAAATATTTTGTTTAACTATTACCATAGATAATATATAATTATGCAATTGAGTAAAATACTAAAATTGTAATCAAAGGTAAGGTAATATTGTGAATATTGATATTAAAAGTTGTGTACAACTATTTTTTTTTTATACACTAGCAATTTAAAATATATTCAATATTTAAAACTTGCATTACTAAATTTTGTGAAAAAAATTTATCAAGGCATTAATGTTTTAAATTTTCATTTAAAATCATTGAAATATATAAGCCTACCAAAATAGATTATAAAAATTATAATCTACAATTGATAAGATACAATTTATTAAGACTCGAAATACAATATATTCTATATTTAAAACTTGCATTACTAAATTTTGTGAAAAGAGTTTATCAAAGCATTAATGTTTTAAATGTTCATTTAAAATCATTGAAATATATAAGCCTACCGAAATAGATTATAAAAATTATAATCTACAATTAATAAGATACAATTTATTAGGACACGAAATACTAATTTACAATAGAGCTGAAATTGAAAAGGGAAACAAAATATAAGTAAACATAAAAAGGGTTATAAAGGATCCAAACAACATGAGAAAAGAAATTCAAAAGAAAAAATCTGAAAAGGGTTATACTAATATTGAACCTTTATAATCCCGTATATTCGGTTGATCCAAACAACATAGGAAAAGAAATTCACACCGGTTCAATAATTTAAAAAAATTTAGAATGATGATGTGTTCAATCTTATACCAACAGAAACTATTATATTTGCTCTTGAAATTAAAAACGATTTTGAATGTTATACTTATACTTATTTCACTTATTATATATTTCAAAAAGTTTGTTGGAATAAATGTTACTCGTATACCTATGCCATTAATTTATATTATTTATTAAAATCTCCGGTATTTGAATTTTTTTACATTCATAAGTCTTATTTCTTCTGAAATTTATATTTTTTACAAATTAATTTAAAATTGTTCATAGATGAATTGTTCATAGCAAAATATATTATTGTCACAGATAACTGCTATAGTATCAAAAGAGTTAGTGAGCGCTCATGTTATCAATTATTTTTTCATTTAAAAATTACTTAAATTATGTTCACTGTAAATAAAAGCATCTTAAAGTTACTTTTATATTTAAGTGGGTTACATAAATTGTACGAAATTTGGCATTGTATTTTTGAAATAGATAATATAAAATTATGAAATTCGGTAAAATACTAAAATTGTGATCAAAGAAACTTGCTTTCATGTATAAAATAATTATTTTTATATTTAAATGAATTGAAAAAAGTTTTTCGTTCAGAAATAAATATATATATATATATATATATATATATATATATATGCATATTTTACATTTATATTGCTTTATTATATTGCGTATATACTAGCAATTTAATAAAATATATTTAATATTTAAAACTTGAATTACAAAATTTTGTTAATAAAGTTTATCAAATCATTAAATGCACATTTAAAATCATTGAAATATATAAACCTACCGGAGAAGATTATAGCAAATTATTATCTACAATTGAAAAGATACAATTTATTAAGACAAAAGCCAATTCCGAGAAAATAATTGCATTAAATATTTAAAATATATTTCAAAATAAAGTGTTATGACATATTTAATAAAACTTAAAAAGAAAAAAAATCGTTATCATTTTTATAATTTGTGAAAAATTGTGATATTGTTATTAACAGTAGTGTACACCTCTTTTTGTGTAAAATTTTAATATGCTAATAATGTATAAAGATACTTAACTTTTAAATAGCAGAAAACAAAAAAAAAAGAACCTAAAATTGTTCATGCTATAATACGATATAAAAGTTGTATAACGTAGTTGTTATCAGCGTATTGAAATTGTGTTTTCTTGTTGTAATTTTTAATGTAAGTGTTACTAAATTGTTTTTATTTTAATAAAAAAATTGGTTTTTCATGTTTTAGAAATGGAAAAAGTCCTCACACTTGGAGAAATACGGGATTTCCTAAATGATAACGAATTTTGGGAAACGGAGAATAAAAACATAATATTGCCTTACCACCCGATGTCCATTATTTAGGCGTTAACGAAGGCGTTGCTGAATTAGACTAAATAGGAACCGTTAAAGTTAACGATGTGAATGGTTCTTTAGAACTAATTTACAATAGATAAATTAAAAAGCGAAACAAAATATAAGTAAACATAAAAAGGGTTATAAAGGATCCAAACAACATGAGAAAAGAAATTCAAAAGAAAAAAATTGAAGTGTTGCAGAAAGCCTAGGTTACCTCACACCAGTTGAATAATTTGAAAAATTTATGAATGATGATGTATTCAATCTTATACGAACAGAAACTGTTAAATTAAATTTGCTCCTGAATTTTAAAACGATTTTGAATGTTATACTTCTTTTATTTCACTTATACTATATTTCAAAAAGTTTGTAAGAATAAATATTTGTAATATGTTACTCGTATACCTATGCCACTAATTTATATTATTTTATTAAAATCTCTGATATTGGAACTTTTTTTAAGTTCATAATCCTTAGTTCTTCTGTATACTATTGACATCCTTCCCTTATGGTTTGAAATTTTACAAATTAATTTAAAATTGTTGTTAGCGATTTGCTAAAAACAATTCTCAGATTACAATTTGTATAATATATTGTTAGCATTAATTCACTAACTGTTTAAACCCATTATCGTGATTTATGCCTTTTAATTTTTTTTTGTATTGGAGAATAAGGAAATTATGTACATAGAGCATTCATCTAGAACTGAAAATATTAGTCAAATTTGTTGATTTAAATCACCCCTATATCGTATCTGGTTTTTTTCGTAAAAAGATTACTGTATTTTTGGAATGCATACAGTCAATCGTATGTTGTATGCATTTGTATGTCAATTGATGTTTGTACAGAAGTTGTAGCTTTGTTGTTGGGCAGAAGAAAAACGATTTATTTCCTTATAAAATAATGGTTTTTAATAGTAAAAGAAAAAAATTTCTCTCTATTTCAATTAAATACTAAAAATTATACTTTGAAATTTATAAACATATAGAGTAGAGTATTTCAATTTGATTCACGAAGGTGTTTTTAAAATTTATATTTAACACATATATATATATTTAAAGGGACTTAAACTTTTGATGCATTATATTTTATAGCATTTTATTATTATTTTATTAAAATGAATTACAAAAAAAGTTCTTAGTTTTTCATTTAAGTTCAAAAATTTTTATTGGATATAATACATATATACAACGGAAGAACTTTTTTCTTTAGCCAGGAGCTACAAACCCGTAAAGTCGGAAAAATCCTAATATTTAAATTGTTATAAAATGAATAAGTTATATTATATTAAGTTGGTTATATAAATTGTACGAAATTTATAAACATTTCAAATAACGGACATTCTTAGTATATTTACAGTCTTTAAAGAGATATATTTCTTAGAACCATGTAAATGTACTTTCATCAAATTTTTAAGTAAACAAAAATTATTTAAGTAAGTAGTTTGTATTTGAATTTTTAGAGTTATATCTTTTCCAGTGAAAGCCGATTAGTAAATTTTACTAATATTTACCTAAATTGGAATATTTGTGTAAGTACTATTAAATATTTTATTGAACTATACAGAATGTAGCTTTGTAACAGTTGGGCTGAAGAAAAAAGTTGTATTTCCTTATAAAATAATGGTTTTTAATAGTAAAATAAAAAAGTTTCTCTCTATTTCAATTATACTTTGAAATTTATAAACTAGAGTATTTCAATTTGATTCACGACGGTTTTTTTTTAAATTTATATTTAACACATATATATATATATATATTTAAAGGGGCTTAAACTTTTGATGCATTATATTTTATAAATTAAAAATCAAATTTTATTTTAATAAACAACTAAATACATACTATATTAGAAACTTTATTCATCTATTACCATATGTAATATATAATTGGGTACAAAACATAACTTAAACGCAACAAAAAATGTTTCATATTTCAGTTTACGTTTTTGTTGTTGTTAATTAAATTGTTTAATGCATAAGTGCATTGAACAATTTGTATTTCGTAAACAAAAATGTTTCGTATTTCAAAAAAATTGTTTTTAATGCAAAGTGCATTGAACATTTTATTGTTTTATCGTTTTTCTAAAATTAGGTTAAAATTTAATAAAATAATAAAAATAAAAATTGTAGGATAAGCTAATTTTGAATTTAAAAAAAGGAAAGTAAAAGTAAGAAAAGTGAATTATATTTTAAAGTAAGGTGTTTGGGATTTTAATGGAAGGGCAATTTAGTTATTGGCGGGCAATCTTGTGTGACTTGTGGTGGAAAAGAGTGTGATGATGTAACTATATATTTAAAGGGGCTTAAGCTTTTGATGCATTATATTTAATATCATTTTATTATCATTTTATTATCATTTTATTAAAATGATTTACAAAAAAAGTTCTTAGTTTTTCATTTAAGTTCAAAAATTTTTATTGGATATAATACATATACTAAGTAATTTAACGGAAGAACTTTTTTAGCCAGGAGCTACAAACCCGTAAAGTCGGAAAAATCCTAATATTTAATTTGTTATAAAATGAATAGGTTATATTATATTTAAGTTGGTTATATAAATTGTACGAAATTTATAAGGCTTTCAAATAACGGACATTCTTAGTATATTTATAGTCTTTAAAGAGATATATTTCTTGAAACCATGTAAATGTACTTTCAACAAATTTTTAAGTAAACAACAATTATTTAAGTAAGTATTTTGTATTAGAATTTTTAGAGTTATATTTTTCCAGTGAAAGCCGATTAGTAAATTTACCTAAAATTGTAATATTTGTGTAAGTTACTATCAAATTTTATTGAACTATTACCATATATAATATAAAATTATGCAATTGGGTAAAATACTATATTATATTTAAGTTGGTTATATAAATTGTACGAAATTTATAAGCCTTTCAAATAACGGACATTCTTATTATATTTATAGTGTTTAAAGAGATATATTTCTTGAAACCATGTAAATGTACTTTCATCAAATTTTTAAGTAAACAAAAATTATTTAAGTAAGTAGTCTGTATTTGATTTTTTAGAGTTATATCTTTTTTAGTGAAAGCCGATTAGTAAATTTTACTAATATTTACCTAAATTGGAATATTTGTGTAAGTACTATCAAATATTTTGTTTAACTATTACCATAGATAATATATAATTATGCAATTGAGTAAAATACTAAAATTGTAATCAAAGGTAAGGTAATATTGTGAATATTGATATTAAAAGTTGTGTACAACTATTTTTTTTTTATACACTAGCAATTTAAAATATATTCAATATTTAAAACTTGCATTACTAAATTTTGTGAAAAAAATTTATCAAGGCATTAATGTCATAAAATCATTGAAATATATAAGCCTACCAAAATAGATTATAAAAATTATAATCTACAATTGATAAGATACAATTTATTAAGACTCGAAATACAATATATTCTAAATATAAAATTTATCAAGGCATTAATGTTTTAAATGTTCATTTAAAATCATTGAAATATATAAGCCTACCGAAATAGATTATAAAAATTATAATCTACAATTAATAAGATACAATTTATTAGGACACGAAATACTAATTTACAATAGAGCTGAAATTGAAAAGGGAAACAAAATATAAGAAAATCTGAAAAGGGTTATACTAATATTGAACCTTTATAATCCCGTATATTCGGTTGATCCAAACAACATAGGAAAAGAAATTCACACCGGTTCAATAATTTAAAAAAATTTAGAATGATGATGTGTTCAATCTTATACCAACAGAAACTATTATATTTGCTCTTGAAATTAAAAACGATTTTGAATGTTATACTTATACTTATTTCACTTATTATATATTTCAAAAAGTTTGTTGGAATAAATGTTACTCGTATACCTATGCCATTAATTTATATTATTTATTAAAATCTCCGGTATTTGAATTTTTTTACATTCATAAGTCTTATTTCTTCTGAAATTTATATTTTTTACAAATTAATTTAAAATTGTTCATAGATGAATTGTTCATAGCAAAATATATTATTGTCACAGATAACTGCTATAGTATCAAAAGAGTTAGTGAGCGCTCATGTTATCAATTATTTTTTCATTTAAAAATTACTTAAATTATGTTCACTGTAAATAAAAGCATCTTAAAGTTACTTTTATATTTAAGTGGGTTACATAAATTGTACGAAATTTGGCATTGTATTTTTGAAATAGATTTATTACATGTTTTCCATTTATAAGCCTTTCGAATAACGACCATTTTTGGTATATTTAAAGTTCATAAATATTTAAATTTTTTTAAATGACCATCATAAAATTTTTAAGTAAACAAAAATTATTTAAGTTAGTAGTTTCCAATTGTTTGAATTTTAAGAGTTATAATTTTTCCAGTAAAAGCCGGTAAGTAAATTTTACTAATATTTACCTAAATAGGAATATTTGTGTAAATTAATATATCAAATATTTTATTGCCATTACCATAGATATTATACATGAGAATAACTTGCTGTACCTACCTTGAATTTTTAAAATTTAAACAATGAATGAAAGCATATAAAAATGTTATTGTTTATACCCGTATGACTATACAGGGTGTTGCCGACTCAATAGGCTTCCTTCAAATGGGTGATCGGGCATATCGAGCAAAACAAAAAATGCTATTTTTCTAATACATGAATATGAAAGAATAAAATTTTTGCTACTATTTTATCTTCATATCAAAAGTGCACTTTGATTATTTTGTTATCATACGTTATTATCATATTTTTAAATTTCAAGTGTTTTATGTAAATGGAAAACCAGTTTTGTTTTTAAATAAACAAAATATTATAAATGATTAATTGTAATTTTTATCATACAAAAAATAAAAATTAAAATTTTTTTAAATTTATGAAATAAATTTCGGGTATCACAAAAAAGTTTTTACTTTATAACTTTCAAAGTTTTTGAGCTATAAAAGTGCTAGTATACTCAAAATGCAGGGAAATAGAAGGGTAATATTTTGAAGTAAAAAAACTGTTATGTTAATGCCGTTATTTTCTTCATAAAAGGGATTTAATTGATATTTTGTTAAAAATATTGAACTTTAAACCCTTATAACCTCAGAAACTTTAGAGTAATGTTTAATAGTTCTTAAGAAATCTGTATTAAAAAGCATTTAAATGCTATACTTACTTTTTTTTATCTTATTTAGTTCCAATTTTATCGAAATAAAACTAAATTATGATTAAAAAATAGTTAAGGCCCCTAACTTCTAAACTAATGAAAATACTTATAGTATAGTATTAAGTAACAATAATTAAATTTATTGTAATTTTTAATGTAAGTGTTACTAAATTGTTTTTATTGCAATAAAATAATTGGTTTTTCATGTTTTAGAAATGGAAAAGGCCCTAACACTTGGAGAAATACGGGATTTCCTAAATGATAACGAATTTTGGGAAACGGGAATAAAAACATTATATTGCCTTACCACCCGATGTCCATTATTTAGGCGTTGACGAAGGCGTTGCTGAATTAGACTAAATAGGAACCGTTAAAGTTAACGATGTGAATGGTTCTTTAGAACTAATTTACAATAGAGAAATTGAAAAGGGAAACAAAATATAAGTAAACATAAAAAGGGTTATAAAGGATCCAAACAACATGAGAAAAGAAATTAAAAAGAAAAAAATTGAAGTGTTGCAGAAAGCCTAGGTCACCTCACACCGGTTGAATTATTTGAAAAATGTATAATGATGATGTATTAAATCTAATACGAACAGAAACTGTTAAATTAAATTTGCTCCTGAAATTTAAAACGATTTTGAATGTTATACTTCTATTTATTTCACTTATACTATATTTCAAAAAGTTTGTAAGAATAAATATTTGTAATATGTTACTCGTATACCTATGCCACTAATTTATATTATTTATTAAAATCTCTGATATTGGAACTTTTTTTAAGTTCATAATCCTTAGTTCTTCTGTATACTATTGACATCCGTCCCTTATGGTTTGAAATTTTACAAATTAATTTAAAATTGTTGTTAGCGATTTGCTAAAAATATCAATTCAGATTACAATTTGTATAATATACTGTTAGCATATTATATTTTAAAGTAAGGTGTTTGGGATTTTAATGGAAGGGCAATTTAGTTATTGGCGGGTAATCTTGTGTGACTTGTGGTGGAAAAGAGTGTGATGATGTAACTATATATTTAAAGGGGCTTAAGCTTTTGATGCATTATATTTTATATCATTTTATTATCATTTTAAATGAATTACAAAAAAAGTTCTTAGTGTTTCATTTAAGTTCAAAAATTTTTATTGGATATAATATACATATACTAAGTAATTTAACGGAAGAACTTTTTTAGCCAGGAGCTACAAACCCGTAAAGTCGGAAAAATCCTAATATTTAATTTGTTATAAAATGAATAGGTTATATTATATTTAAGTTGGTTATATAAATTGTACGAAATTTATAAGCCTTTCAATTAACGGACATTCTTATTATATTTATAGTGTTTAAAGAGATATATTTCTTGAAACCATGTAAATGTACTTTCATCAAATTTTTAAGTAAACAAAAATTATTTAAGTAAGTAGTCTGTATTTGATTTTTTAGAGTTATATCTTTTTTAGTGAAAGCCGATTAGTAAATTTTACTAATATTTACCTAAATTGGAATATTTGTGTAAGTACTATCAAATATTTTGTTTAACTATTACCATAGATAATATCTGTGGAAAATATCCAAAACTTGATAACCGCAAAATTACAGTTTTTCAATAAACGTGTTTGAAAATTTTTATAAATTTATATTTTTTACAAATTAATTTAAAATTGTTCATAGATGAATTCTGTGGAAAATATCCAAAACTTGATAAGCGTAATTTTTCCCTTTTTGAGATAACATTTGAAGTGGACTGTTTAACATCAAATCTTTGCACTGCCAAAAATAAATAAGCGTTTATTTAATTAAAAATCCCTCAAATGGTTATTAATAATGTTTTAAATAAACATTTTGTGTCACAAAATATTTTTAAAAATTTTCAAACACGTTTATTGAAAAACTGTAATTTTGCGGTTATCAAGTTTTGGATATTTTCCACAGAATTGTTCATAGCAAAATATATTATTGTCACAGATAACTGCTATAGTATCAAAAGAGTTAGTGAGCGCTCATGTTATCAATTATTTTTTCATTTAAAAATTACTTAAATTATGTTCACTGTAAATAAAAGCATCTTAAAGTTACTTTTATATTTAAGTGGGTTACATAAATTGTACGAAATTTGGCATTGTATTTTTGAAATAGATTTATTACATGTTTTCCATTTATAAGCCTTTCGAATAACGACCATTTTTGGTATATTTAAAGTTCATAAAGATTTAAATTTTTTTAAATGACCATCATAAAATTTTTAAGTAAACAAAAATTATTTAAGTTAGTAGTTTCCAATTGTTTGAATTTTAAGAATAATAATTTTTCCAGTAAAAGCCGGTAAGTAAATTTTACTAATATTTACCTAAATAGGAATATTTGTGTAAATTAATATATCAAATATTTTATTGCCATTATTAACTTTAACGGTTCCTATTTAGTCTAATTCAATAACGGCCATTCTTGGTATATTTAAAGTCTTTAAAGATTTAAATTTTTTGAAATCATGTAACTGACCCTCACTTTCATAAAATGTTTAAGTAAACAAAAAATATTTAAGTTAGTAGTTTCCAATTGTTTGAATTTTTCCAGTAAAAGCCGGTAAGTAAATTTTACTAATATTTACCTAAATAGGAATATTTGTGTAAATTAATATATCAAATATTTTATTGCCATTACCATAGATAATATAAAATTATGAAATTCGGTAAAATACTAAAATTGTGATCAAAGAAACTTGCTTTCATGTATAAAATAATTATTTTTATATTTAAATGAATCACTAACTGTTTAAACCCATTATCGTGATTTATGCCTTTTAATTTTTTTTTGTATTGGAGAATAAGGAAATTATGTACATAGAGCATTCATCTAGAACTGAAAATATTAGTCAAATTTGTTGATTTAAATCACCCCTATATCGTATCTGGTTTTTTTCGTAAAAAGATTACTGTATTTTTGGAATGCATACAGTCAATCGTATGTTGTATGCATTTGTATGTCAATTGATGTTTGTACAGAAGTTGTAGCTTTGTTGTTGGGCAGAAGAAAAACGATTTATTTCCTTATAAAATAATGGTTTTTAATAGTAAAAGAAAAAAATTTCTCTCTATTTCAATTAAATACTAAAAATTATACTTTGAAATTTATAAACATATAGAGTAGAGTATTTCAATTTGATTCACGAAGGTGTTTTTAAAATTTATATTTAACACATATATATATATTTAAAGGGACTTAAACTTTTGATGCATTATATTTTATAGCATTTTATTAAAATGAATTACAAAAAAAGTTTTTAGTTTTTCATTTAAGTTCAAAAATTTTTATTGGATATAATACATATACTAAGTAATTTAACGGAAGAACTTTTTTAGCCAGGAGCTACAAACCCGTAAAGTCGGAAAAATCCTAATATTTAATTTGTTATAAAATGAATAGGTTATATTATATTTAAGTTGGTTATATAAATTGTACGAAATTTATAAGGCTTTCAAATAACGGACATTCTTAGTATATTTATAGTCTTTAAAGAGATATATTTCTTGAAACCATGTAAATGTACTTTCATCAAATTTTTAAGTAAACAACAATTATTTAAGTAAGTATTTTGTATTAGAATTTTTAGAGTTATATTTTTCCAGTGAAAGCCGATTAGTAAATTTACCTAAAATTGTAATATTTGTGTAAGTTACTATCAAATTTTATTGAACTATTACCATATATAATATATAATTATGCAATTGGGTAAAATACTATATTATATTTAAGTTGGTTATATAAATTGTCCGAAATTTATAAGCCTTTCAAATAACGGACATTCTTATTATATTTATAGTGTTTAAAGAGATATATTTCTTGAAACCATGTAAATGTACTTTCATCAAATTTTTAAGTAAACAAAAATTATTTAAGTAAGTAGTCTGTATTTGATTTTTTAGAGTTATATCTTTTTTAGTGAAAGCCGATTAGTAAATTTTACTAATATTTACCTAAATTGGAATATTTGTGTAAGTACTATCAAATATTTTGTTTAACTATTACCATAGATAATATATAATTATGCAATTGAGTAAAATACTAAAATTGTAATCAAAGGTAAGGTAATATTGTGAATATTGATATTAAAAGTTGTGTACAACTATTTTTTTTTTATACACTAGCAATTTAAAATATATTCAATATTTAAAACTTGCATTACTAAATTTTGTGAAAAAAATTTATCAAGGCATTAATGTTTTAAATTTTCATTTAAAATCATTGAAATATATAAGCCTACCAAAATAGATTATAAAAATTATAATCTACAATTGATAAGATACAATTTATTAAGACTCGAAATACAATATATTCTATATTTAAAACTTGCATTACTAAATTTTGTGAAAAAAGTTTATCAAAGCATTAATGTTTTAAATGTTCATTTAAAATCATTGAAATATATAAGCCTACCGAAATAGATTATAAAAATTATAATCTACAATTAATAAGATACAATTTATTAGGACACGAAATACTAATTTACAATAGAGCTGAAATTGAAAAGGGAAACAAAATATAAGAAAATCTGAAAAGGGTTATACTAATATTGAACCTTTATAATCCCGTATATTCGGTTGATCCAAACAACATAGGAAAAGAAATTCACACCGGTTCAATAATTTAAAAAAATTTAGAATGATGATGTGTTCAATCTTATACCAACAGAAACTATTATATTTGCTCTTGAAATTAAAAACGATTTTGAATGTTATACTTATACTTATTTCACTTATTATATATTTCAAAAAGTTTGTTGGAATAAATGTTACTCGTATACCTATGCCATTAATTTATATTATTTATTAAAATCTCCGGTATTTGAATTTTTTTACATTCATAAGTCTTATTTCTTCTGAAATTTATATTTTTTACAAATTAATTTAAAATTGTTCATAGATGAATTGTTCATAGCAAAATATATTATTGTCACAGATAACTGCTATAGTATCAAAAGAGTTAGTGAGCGCTCATGTTATCAATTATTTTTTCATTTAAAAATTACTTAAATTCATCACTGTAAAAATCACTGTAAATAAAAGCATCTTAGAGTTACTTTTATATTTAAGTGGGTTACATAAATTGTACGAAATTTGGCATTGTATTTTTGAAATAGATAATATAAAATTATGAAATTCGGTAAAATACTAAAATTGTGAGCAAAGAAACTTGCTTTCATGTATAAAATAATTATTTTTATATTTAAATGAATTGAAAAAAGTTTTTCGTTCAGAAATAAATATATATATATATATATATATATATATATATGCATATTTTACATTTATATTACTTTATTATATTGCGTATATACCAGCAATTTAATAATATATATTTAATATTTAAAACTTGAATTACAAAATTTTGTTAATAAAGTTTATCAAATCATTAAATGCACATTGAAATGAAATATATAAACCTACCGGAGAAGATTATAACAAATTATTATCTACAATTGAAAAGATACAATTTATTAAGACAAAAGCCAATTCCGAGAAAATAATTGCATTAAATATTTAAAATATATTTCAAAATAAAGTGTTATGACATATTTAATAAAACTTAAAAAGAAAAAAAATCGTTATCATTTTTATAATTTGTGAAAAATTGTGATATTGTTATTAACAGTAGTGTACACCTCTTTTTGTGTAAAATTTTAATATGCTAATAATGTATAAAGATACTTAACTTTTAAATAGCAGAAAACAAAAAAAAAAGAACCTAAAATTGTTCATGCTATAATACGATATAAAAGTTGTATAACGTAGTTGTTATCAGCGTATTGAAATTGTGTTTTCTTGTTGTAATTTTTAATGTAAGTGTTACTAAATTGTTTTTATTTTAATAAAAAAATTGGTTTTTCATGTTTTAGAAATGGAAAAAGTCCTCACACTTGGAGAAATACGGGATTTCCTAAATGATAACGAATTTTGGGAAACGGAGAATGAAAACATAATATTGCCTTACCACCCGATGTCCATTATTTAGGCGTTAACGAAGGCGTTGCTGAATTAGACTAAATAGGAACCGTTAAAGTTAAGGATGTGAATGGTTCTTTAGAACTAATTTACAATAGATAAATTAAAAAGCGAAACAAAATATAAGTAAACATAAAAAGGGTTATAAAGGATCCAAACAACATGAGAAAAGAAATTCAAAAGAAAAAAATTGAAGTGTTGCAGAAAGCCTAGGTTACCTCACACCAGTTGAATAATTTGAAAAATTTATGAATGATGATGTATTCAATCTTATACGAACAGAAACTGTTAAATTAAATTTGCTCCTGAATTTTAAAACGATTTTGAATGTTATACTTCTTTTATTTCACTTATACTATATTTCAAAAAGTTTGTAAGAATAAATATTTGTAATATGTTACTCGTATACCTATGCCACTAATTTATATTATTTATTAAAATCTCTGATATTGGAACTTTTTTTAAGTTCATAATCCTTAGTTCTTCTGTATACTATTGACATCCTTCCCTTATGGTTTGAAATTTTACAAATTAATTTAAAATTGTTGTTAGCGATTTGCTAAAAATATCAATTCTCAGATTACAATTTGTATAATATATTGTTAGCATTAATTCACTAACTGTTTAAACCCATTATCGTGATTTATGCCTTTTAATTTTTTTTTGTATTGGAGAATAAGGAAATTATGTACATAGAGTACAAATTTGTTGATTTAAATCACCCCTATATCGTATCTGGTTTTTTTCGTAAAAAGATTACTGTATTTTTGGAATGCATACAGTCAATCGTATGTTGTATGCATTTGTATGTCAATTGATGTTTGTACAGAAGTTGTAGCTTTGTTGTTGGGCAGAAGAAAAACGATTTATTTCCTTATAAAATAATGGTTTTTAATAGTAAAAGAAAAAAATTTCTCTCTATTTCAATTAAATACTAAAAATTATACTTTGAAATTTTTAAACATATAGAGTAGAGTATTTCAATTTGATTCCCGAAGGTGTTTTTAAAATTTATATTTAACACATATATATATATTTAAAGGGACTTAAACTTTTGATGCATTATATTTTATAGCATTTTATTATCATTTTATTAAAATGAATTACAAAAAAAGTTCTTAGTTTTTCATTTAAGTTCAAAAATTTTTATTGGATATAATACATATACTAAGTAACTTAACGGAAGAACTTTTTTCTTTAGCCAGGAGCTACAAACCCGTAAAGTCGGAAAAATCCTAATATTTAAATTGTTATAAAATGAATAAGTTATATTATATTAAGTTGGTTATATAAATTGTACGAAATTTATAAACATTTCAAATAACGGACATTCTTAGTATATTTACAGTCTTTAAAGAGATATATTTCTTAGAACCATGTAAATGTACTTTCATCAAATTTTTAAGTAAACAAAAATTATTTAAGTAAGTAGTTTGTATTTGAATTTTTAGAGTTATATCTTTTCCAGTGAAAGCCGATTAGTAAATTTTACTAATATTTACCTAAATTGGAATATTTGTGTAAGTACTATCAAATATTTTATTGAACTATACAGAATGTAGCTTTGTAACAGTTGGGCTCAAGAAAAAAGTTGTATTTCCTTATAAAATAATGGTTTTTAATAGTAAAATAAAAAAGTTTCTCTCTATTTCAATTATACTTTGAAATTTATAAACTAGAGTATTTCAATTTGATTCACGACGGTTTTTTTTTTAAATTTATATTTAACACATATATATATATATATATATTTAAAGGGGCTTAAACTTTTGATGCATTATATTTTATAAATTAAAAATCAAATTTTATTTTAATAAACAACTAAATACATACTATATTAGAAACTTTATTCATCTATTACCATATGTAATATATAATTGGGTACAAAACATAACTTAAACGCAACAAAAAATGTTTCATATTTCAGTTTACGTTTTTGTTGTTGTTAATTAAATTGTTTAATGCATAAGTGCATTGAACAATTTGTATTTCGTAAACAAAAATGTTTCGTATTTCAAAAAATTTGTTTTTAATGCAAAGTGCATTGAACATTTTATTTTTTTATCTTTTTTATAAAATTAGGTTAAAATTTAATAAAATAATAAAAATAAAAATTGTAGGATAAGCTAATTTTGAATTTAAAAAAAGGAAAGTAAAAGTAAGAAAAGTGAATTATATTTTAAAGTAAGGTGTTTGGGATTTTAATGGAAGGGCAATTTAGTTATTGGCGGGCAATCTTGTGTGACTTGTGGTGGAAAAGAGTGTGATGATGTAACTATATATTTAAAGGGGCTTAAGCTTTTGATGCATTATATTTAATATCATTTTATTATCATTTTATTAAAATGAATTACAAAAAAAGTTCTTAGTTTTTCATTTAAGTTCAAAAATTTTTATTGGATATAATACATATACTAAGTAATTTAACGGAAGAACTTTTTTAGCCAGGAGCTACAAACCCGTAAAGTCGGAAAAATCCTAATATTTAATTTGTTATAAAATGAATAGGTTATATTATATTTAAGTTGGTTATATAAATTGTACGAAATTTATAAGGCTTTCAAATAACGGACATTCTTAGTATATTTATAGTCTTTAAAGAGATATATTTCTTGAAACCATGTAAATGTACTTTCATCAAATTTTTAAGTAAACAACGATTATTTAAGTAAGTATTTTGTATTAGAATTTTTAGAGTTATATTTTTCCAGTGAAAGCCGATTAGTAAATTTACCTAAAATTGTAATATTTGTGTAAGTTACTATCAAATTTTATTGAACTATTACCATATATAATATATAATTATGCAATTGGGTAAAATACTATATTATATTTAAGTTGGTTATATAAATTGTACGAAATTTATAAGCCTTTCAAATAACGGACATTCTTATTATATTTATAGTGTTTAAAGAGATATATTTCTTGAAACCATGTAAATGTACTTTCATCAAATTTTTAAGTAAACAAAAATTATTTAAGTAAGTAGTCTGTATTTGATTTTTTAGAGTTATATCTTTTTTAGTGAAAGCCGATTAGTAAATTTTACTAATATTTACCTAAATTGGAATATTTGTGTAAGTACTATCAAATATTTTGTTTAACTATTACCATAGATAATATATAATTATGCAATTGGGTAAAATACTAAAATTGTAATCAAAGGTAAGGTAATATTGTGAATTTCGATATTAAAAGTTGTGTACAACTATTTTTTTTTTATACACTAGCAATTTAAAATATATTCAATATTTAAAACTTGCATTACTAAATTTTGTGAAAAAAATTTATCAAGGCATTAATGTTTTAAATTTTCATTTAAAATCATTGAAATATATAAGCCTACCGAAATAGATTATAAAAATTATAATCTACAATTAATAAGATACAATTTATTAGGACACGAAATACTAATTTACAATAGAGCTGAAATTGAAAAGGGAAACAAAATATAAGAAAATCTGAAAAGGGTTATACTAATATTGAACCTTTATAATCCCGTATATTCGGTTGATCCAAACAACATAGGAAAAGAAATTCACACCGGTTCAATAATTTAAAAAAATTTAGAATGATGATGTGTTCAATCTTATACCAACAGAAACTATTATATTTGCTCTTGAAATTAAAAACGATTTTGAATGTTATACTTATACTTATTTCACTTATTATATATTTCAAAAAGTTTGTTGGAATAAATGTTACTCGTATACCTATGCCATTAATTTATATTATTTATTAAAATCTCCGGTATTTGAATTTTTTTACATTCATAAGTCTTATTTCTTCTGAAATTTATATTTTTTACAAATTAATTTAAAATTGTTCATAGATGAATTGTTCATAGCAAAATATATTATTGTCACAGATAACTGCTATAGTATCAAAAGATATAGTGAGCGCTCATGTTATCAATTATTTTTTCATTTAAAAATTACTTAAATTATGTTCACTGTAAATAAAAGCATCTTAAAGTTACTTTTATATTTAAGTGGGTTACATAAATTGTACGAAATTTGGCATTGTATTTTTGAAATAGATTTATTACATGTTTTCCATTTATAAGCCTTTCGAATAACGACCATTTTTGGTATATTTAAAGTTCATAAAGTTTAAATTTTTTTAAATGACCATCATAAAATTTTTAAGTAAACAAAAAGTATTTAAGTTAGTAGTTTCCAATTGTTTGAATATTAAGAGTTATAATTTTCCAGTAAAAGCCGGTAAGTAAATTTTACTAATATTTACCTAAATAGGAATATTTGTGTAAATTAATATATCAAATATTTTATTGCCATTACCATAGATAATATAAAATTATGAAATTCGGTAAAATACTAAAATTGTGATCAAAGAAACTTGCTTTCATGTATAAAATAATTATTTTTATATTTAAATGAATTGAAAAAAGTTCCAAGTTCAGAAATAAATTATTGCATATTTTACATTTATATTGCTTTATAAAAGCTGTATATACTAGCAATTTAATATTTTTATAAGGGCTTAAAGTCCAATATTTTTAACAAAATATCAATTAAATCCCTTTTATCAAGAAAAAATAACGGTATTAAAATAACAGTTTTTTTTACTTCAAAATATTACCCTTCTATTTCCCTGTATTTTGAGTATACCAGCACTTTTATAGCTCAAAAACTTAGAAAATTATAAAGTAAAAACTTTTTTGTGATACCTGAAATTTATTTCATAATTTTACAAAATTTGAATTTTTTTTTTTGTATGATAAAAATTACAATTAATCATTTATATTTTGTTTATTTAAAAACAAAACTGGGTTTCCATTTATGCAATCCCCATCGTACTTTAAGTCCTAGTAACCTACAGTTAAAATTTTATCAAGATACCTCCTTTAGTTTTTGAGTTATCGTGCCTACGGACGGGTGGACGGACGGACATGACTATATCGACTGAGGAGTGATTCACGGTGATCACAAATATATATACTTTTCCATATCTAGCTCGTTCCGACTTATGTCTTTCTTTTTTTTGTTTAGTTCAGATGTTCAAATAACAAGGAGATTGAAATTTTTTTTAAATTTTTGTTTTATTTCTGTTTTTTTTCCTTATATATTTCCTTTAGGTGAAAAAAAGTGTGTTCTGTTCGAAATGAAAGCAATACATTTGGTTTATACAGTAGTTTTCATTTATAACGAATTTGTTCAAGTTTAATTATAATAAACTTTACAATTTTTGCCAATGAATTAAATTTTACCTAAAAATGTAAGTTGTTTATTATATTCATATTTCTTTTATTTAAACTTAATATATCTAATAATGTTGCTTGGTGATTAATTTAGTACTTTATATTTATTTTTGAATATAAAAAATAAAGTCATAATAACGCATCAAAAATATAAAAAAAATTTCATTAGAAGAAAAAGCTTGAGGCTGACACATCAAATAAAATTCTAGCAAATGAGTTCAAAGTGTCCATTCTAGTAATAGCACATTTTACAATGTTCAATTTTTATACTAATTTTTCAAAATTCACAGCATTCCTTTAAAGCAACATTCGTTTATTACTATGAATATTTTCGGTCTTTTAATGGTCGTTATAAGCAAAGCGAGCTCTACTATATGTATTTTGTTTTGCTAAAAAAATTATTTATTGCTTTTGGTTAAATTTTTTATAATAATAAAATAACCGACTTTGAAATATATTCTGTAGTTGCCATTACTTTTGAGATATGTATAAAAAAGTTGTTATAAAATATGTTTGCAAACCTACCTTGAATTTTTAAAATTTAAACAATGAATGAAAGCATATAAAAATGTTATTGTTTATACCCGTATGACTATACAGGGTGTTGCCGACTCGATGGTCTTCCTTCAAATGGGTGATCGGGCATATCGAGCAAAACAAAAAATGCTATTTTTCTAATACATGAATTATTAAGAATAAAATTTTTGCTACTATTTTATCTTCATATCAAAAGTGCACTTTGATTATTTTGTTATCATACGTTATTATCATATTTTTAAATTTCAAGTGTTTTATGTAAATGGAAAACCAGTTTTGTTTTTAAATAAACAAAATATTATAAATGATTAATTGTAATTTTTATCATACAAAAAAAAAAATTCAAATTTTTTTAAATTTATGAAATAAATTTCGGGTATCACAAAAAAGTTTTTACTTTATAACTTTCAAAGTTTTTGAGCTATAAAAGTGCTAGTATACTCAAAATGCAGGGAAATAGAAGGGTAATATTTTGAAGTAAAAAAACTGTTATGTTAATACCGTTATTTTCTTCATAAAAGGGATTTAATTGATATTTTGTTAAAAATGTTGAACTTTAAACCCTTATAACCTCAGAAACTTTAGAGTAATGTTTAATAGTTCTTAAGAAATTTGAATTAATAAGCATTTAAATGCTATACTTACTTTTTTTTATCTTATTTAGTTCCAATTTAATCGAAATAAAACTAAATTATGATTAAAAAATAGTTAAGGCCCCATAACTTCTAAACTAATGAAAATACTTATAGTATAGTATTAAGTAACAATAATTAAATTTATTGTAATTTTTAATGTAAGTGTTACTAAATTGTTTTTATTTTAATAAAATAATTGGTTTTTCATGTTTTAGAAATGGAAAAGGCCTTCACACTTGGAGAAATACGGGATTTCCTAAATGATAACGAATTTTGGGAAACGGAGAATAAAAACATAATATTGCCTTACCACCCGATGTCCATTATTTAGGCGTTAACGAAGGCGTTGCTGAATTAGACTAAATAGGAACCCTTAAAGTTAGCGATGTGAATGGTTCTTTAGAACTAATTTACAATAGATAAATTAAAAAGCGAAACAAAATATAAGTAAACATAAAAAGGGTTATAAAGGATCCAAACAACATGAGAAAAGAAATTCAAAAGAAAAAAATTGAAGTGTTGCAGAAAGCCTAGGCAACCTAGGTTACCTCACACCAGTTGAATAATTTGAAAAATTTATGAATGATGATGTATTCAATCTTATACGAACAGAAACTGTTAAATTAAATTTGCTTCTGAAATTTAAAACGATTTTGAATGTTATACTTATATTTATTTCACTTATTATATATTTCAAAAAGTTTGTAGGAATAAATATTTCTAATATGTTTCTCTCTAATTTATATTATTTATTAAAATCTCTGATATTGGAACTTTTTTTACGTTCATAATCCTTAGTTCTTCTGTATACTATTGACATCCTTCCCTTATGGTTTGAAATTTTACAAATTAATTTAAAATTGTTGTTAGCGATTTGCTAAAAATATCAATTTTCAGATTACAATTTGTATAATATATTGTTAGCATTAATTCACTAACTGTTTAAACCCATTATCGTGATTTATGCCTTTTAATTTTTTTTTGTATTGGAGAATAAGGAAATTATGTACATAGAGCATTCATCTAGAACTGAAAATATTAGTCAAATTTGTTGATTTAAATCCCCTTTATATCGTATCTGGTTTTTGTCGAAAAAGATTACTGTATTTTTGGAATGCATACAGTCAATCGTATGTTGTATGCATTTGTATGTCAATTGATGTTTGTACAGAAGTTGTAGCTTTGTTGTTGGGCAGAAGAAAAACGATTTATTTCCTTATAAAATAATGGTTTTTAATAGTAAAAGAAAAAAATTTCTCTCTATTTCAATTATACTTTGAAATTTATAAACATATAGAGTAGAGTATTTCAATTTGATTCACGAAGGTTTTTTTAAAATTTATATTTAACATATATATATATATATATTTAAAGGGACTTAAACTTTTGATGCATTATATTTTATAGCATTTTATTATCATTTTATTAAAATGAATTACAAAAAAAGTTCTTAGTTTTTCATTGGATATAATACATAATATACTAAGTAATTTTAAAAAATTTCTCTCTATTTCAATTATACTTTGAAATTTATAAACATATAGAGTAGAGTATTTCAATTTGATTCACGAAGGTTTTTTTAAAATTTATATTTAACATATATATATATATATTTAAAGGGACTTAAACTTTTGATGCATTATATTTTAAGCATTTTATTATCATTTTATTAAAATGAATTACAAAAAAAGTTCAAAAATTTTTATTGGATATAATACATAATATACTAAGTAATTTAACGGAAGAACTTTTTTCTTTAGCCAGGAGCTACAAACCCGTAAAGTCGGAAAAATCCTAATATTTAAATTGTTATAAAATGAATAAGTTATATTATATTAAGTTGGTTATATAAATTGTACGAAATTTATAAACATTTCAAATAACGGACATTCTTAGTATATTTACAGTCTTTAAAGAGATATATTTCTTAGAACCATGTAAATGTACTTTCATCAAATTTTTAAGTAAACAAAAATTATTTAAGTAAGTAGTTTGTATTTGAATATTTAGAGTTATATCTTTTCCAGTGAAAGCCGATTAGTAAATTTTACTAATATTTACCTAAATTGGAATATTTGTGTAAGTACTATCAAATATTTTATTGAACTATACAGAATGTAGCTTTGTAACAGTTGGGCTGAAGAAAAAAGTTGTATTTCCTTATAAAATAATGGTTTTTAATAGTAAAATAATAAAGTTTCTCTCTATTTCAATTATACTTTGAAATTTATAAACTAAAGTATTTCAATTTGATTCACGACGGTTTTTTTTTAAATTTATATTTAACACATATATATATATATATATATTTAAAGGGGCTTAAACTTTTGATGCATTATATTTTATAAATTAAAAATCAAATTTTATTTTAATAAACAACTAAATACATACTATATTAGAAACTTTATTCATCTATTACCATATGTAATATATAATTGGGTACAAAACATAACTTAAACGCAACAAAAAATGTTTCATATTTCAGTTTACGTTTTTGTTGTTGTTAATTAAATTGTTTAATGCATAAGTGCATTGAACAATTTGTATTTCGTAAACAAAAATGTTTCGTATTTCAAAAAAATTGTTTTAATGAAAAAAGTTTTTCGTTCAGAAATATATATATGCATATTTTACATTTATATTGCTTTATTATATTGCGTATATACTAGCAATTTAATAATATATATTAAATATTTATACTTTGTTCAAAATTTTGTTAACAAAGTTTATCAAATCATTAATGTTTTAAATGTACATTTAAAATCATTGAAATATATAAACCTACCGGAGAAGATTATAACAAATTATTATCTACAATTGAAAAGATACAATTTATTAAGACAAAAGCCAATTCCGAGAAAATAATTGCATTAAATATTTAAAATATATTTCAAAATAAAGTGTTATGACATATTTAATAAAACTTAAAAAGAAAAAAAATTTATATCATTTTATAATTTGTGAAAAATTGTGATATTGTTATTAACAGTAGTGTACACCTCTTTTTGTGTAAAATTTGAATATGCTAATAATGTATAAAGATACTTAAATTTTAAATAGCAGAAAACAAAAAAAAATAGAACCTAAAATTGTTCATGCAATAATACGATATAAAAGTTGTATAATGTAGTTGTTATCAGCGTATTGAAATAGTGTTTTCTTGTTGTAATTTTTAATATAAGTATTACTAAATTGTTTTTATTGCAGCAATAAAATAATTGGTTTTTCATGTTTTAGAAATGAAAAAGGCCCTC
Source organism: Dolichopus griseipennis (assembly GCA_963082915.1). NCBI lineage: Eukaryota > Metazoa > Arthropoda > Insecta > Diptera > Dolichopodidae > Dolichopus > Dolichopus griseipennis. The sequence goes on along the minus strand of OY720442.1, from coordinate 72,637,380 downwards.
ATACTTGGAGAAATACGGGATTTCCTAAATGATAACGAATTTTGGGAAACGGAGAATCCGGAGAATAAAAACATAATATTGCCTTACCACTCGATGTCCATTATTTAGGCGTTAACGAAGGCGTTGCTGAATTAGACTAAATAGGAACCGTTAAAGTTAACGATGTGAATGGTTCTAAGAACTAATTTACAATAGATAAATTGAAAAGCGAAACAAAATATAAGTAAACATAAAAAGGGTTATTATTATATTATTTATTAAAATCTCTTTTTTAAGTTCATAATCCTTAGTTCTTCTGTATAATTATAAAGTAAAAACTTTTTTGTGATACCTGAAATTTATTTCATAATTTTACAAAATTTGAATTTTTTTTTTTGTATGATAAAAATTACAATTAATCATTTATATTTTGTTTATTTAAAAACAAAACTGGGTTTCCATTTATGCAATCCCCATCGTACTTTAAGTCCTAGTAACCTACAGTTAAAATTTTATCAAGATACCTCCTTTAGTTTTTGAGTTATCGTGCCTACGGACGGGTGGACGGACGGACATGACTATATCGACTGAGGAGTGAGTCACGGTGATCACAAATATATATACTTTTCCATATCTAGCTCGTTCCGACTTATGTCTTTCTTTTTTTTGTTTAGTTCAGATGTTCAAATAACAAGGAGATTGAAATTTTTTTTAAATTTTTGTTTTATTTCTGTTTTTTTTCCTTATATATTTCCTTTAGGTGAAAAAAAGTGTGTTCTGTTCGAAATGAAAGCAATACATTTGGTTTATACAGTAGTTTTCATTTATAACGAATTTGTTCAAGTTTAATTATAATAAACTTTACAATTTTTGCCAATGAATTAAATTTTACCTAAAAATGTAAGTTGTTTATTATATTCATATTTCTTTTATTTAAACTTAATATATCTAATAATGTTGCTTGGTGATTAATTTAGTACTTTATATTTATTTTTGAATATAAAAAATAAAGTCATAATAACGCATCAAAAATATAAAAAAAATTTCATTAGAAGAAAAAGCTTGAGGCTGACACATCAAATAAAATTCTAGCAAATGAGTTCAAAGTGTCCATTCTTGTAATAGCACATTTTACAATGTTCAATTTTTATACTAATTTTTCAAAATTCACAGCATTCCTTTAAAGCAACATTCGTTTATTACTATGAATATTTTCGGTCTTTTAATGGTCGTTATAAGCAAAGCGAGCTCTACTATATGTATTTTGTTTTGCTAAAAAAATTATTTATTGCTTTTGGTTAAATTTTTTATAATAATAAAATAACCGACTTTGAAATATATTCTGTAGTTGCCATTACTTTTGAGATATGTATAAAAAAGTTGTTATAAAATATGTTTGCAAAAAATTAAAAACAAAAAATCTTTCTTAAGTGATTTACTATTTAAGTGTTTTTACTATTTTGTAATTTAAATGATTTGTTCCTTTGGGTCTAACCAAAATCAACGTTTATGGTTTATAATTGCTAACAAAAAGTTTTAAATTAGTAGTTAAGTACATTATTATACATGAGAATAACTTGCTGTAATCAAGAAAATAACGGTATTAAAATAACAGTTTTTTTTACTTCAAAATATTACCCTTCTATTTCCCTGTATTTTGAGTATACCAGCACTTTTATAGCTCAAAAACTTAGAAAATTATAAAGTAAAAACTTTTTTGTGATACCTGAAATTTATTTCATAATTTTACAAAATTTGAATTTTTTTTTTTGTATGATAAAAATTACAATTAATCATTTATATTTTGTTTATTTAAAAACAAAACTGGGTTTCCATTTATGCAATCCCCATCGTACTTTAAGTCCTAGTAACCTACAGTTAAAATTTTATCAAAATACCTCCTTTAGTTTTTGAGTTATCGTGCCTACGGACGGGTGGACGGACGGACATGACTATATCGACTGAGGAGTGAGTCACGGTGATCACAAATATATATACTTTTCCATATCTAGCTCGTTCCGACTTTTTTGTTTAGTTCAGATGTTCAAATAACAAGGAGATTGAAATTTTTTTTAAATTTTTGTTTTATTTCTTTTTTTTTTCCTTATAAATATATAAAGGAAATATCCTTTAGGTGAAAAAAAGTGTGTTCTGTTCGAAATGAAAGCAATACATTTGGTTTATACAGTAGTTTTCATTTATAACGAATTTGTTCAAGTTTAATTATAATAAACTTTACAATTTTTGCCAATGAATTAAATTTTACCTAAAAATGTAAGTTGTTTATTATATTCATATTTCTTTTATTTAAACTTAATATATCTAATAATGTTGCTTGGTGATTAATTTAGTACTTTATATTTATTTTTGAATATAAAAAATAAAGTCATAATAACGCATCAAAAATATAAAAAAAATTTCATTAGAAGAAAAAGCTTGAGGCTGACACATCAAATAAAATTCTAGCAAATGAGTTCAAAGTGTCCATTCTAGTAATAGCACATTTTACAATGTTCAATTTTTATACTAATTTTTCAAAATTCACAGCATTCCTTTAAAGCAACATTCGTTTATTACTATGAATATTTTCGGTGTTTTAATGGTCGTTATAAGCAAAGCGAGCTCTACTATATGTATTTTGTTTTGCTAAAAAAATTATTTATTGCTTTTGGTTAAATTTTTTATAATAATAAAATAACCGACTTTGAAATATATTCTGTAGTTGCCATTACTTTTGAGATATGTATAAAAAAGTTGTTATAAAATATGTTTGCAAAAAATTAAAAACAAAAAATCTTTCTTAAGTGATTTACTATTTAAGTGTTTTTACTATTTTGTAATTTAAATGATTTGTTCCTTTGGGTCTAACCAAAATCAACGTTTATGGTTTATAATTGCTAACAAAAAGTTTTAAATTAGTAGTTAAGTACATTATTATACATGAGAATAACTTGCTGTACCTACCTTGAATTTTTAAAATTTAAACAATGAATGAAAGCATATAAAAATGTTATTGTTTATACCCGTATGACTATACAGGGTGTTGCCGACTCGATGGTCTTCCTTCAAATGGGTGATCGGGCATATCGAGCAAAACAAAAAATGCTATTTTTCTAATACATGAATTATTAAGAATAAAATTTTTGCTACTATTTTATCTTCATATCAAAAGTGCACTTTGATTATTTTGTTATCATACGTTATTATCATATTTTTAAATTTCAAGTGTTTTATGTAAATGGAAAACCAGTTTTGTTTTTAAATAAACAAAATATTATAAATGATTAATTGTAATTTTTATCATACAAAAAAAAAAATTCAAATTTTTTTAAATTTATGAAATAAATTTCGGGTATCACAAAAAAGTTTTTACTTTATAACTTTCAAAGTTTTTGAGCTATAAAAGTGCTAGTATACTCAAAATGCAGGGAAATAGAAGGGTAATATTTTGAAGTAAAAAAACTGTTATGTTAATACCGTTATTTTCTTCATAAAAGGGATTTAATTGATATTTTGTTAAAAATGTTGAACTTTAAACCCTTATAACCTCAGAAACTTTAGAGTAATGTTTAATAGTTCTTAAGAAATTTGAATTAATAAGCATTTAAATGCTATACTTACTTTTTTTTATCTTATTTAGTTCCAATTTAATCGAAATAAAACTAAATTATGATTAAAAAATAGTTAAGGCCCCATAACTTCTAAACTAATGAAAATACTTATAGTATAGTATTAAGTAACAATAATTAAATTTATTGTAATTTTTAATGTAAGTGTTACTAAATTGTTTTTATTTTAATAAAATAATTGGTTTTTCATGTTTTAGAAATGGAAAAGGCCCTCACACTTGGAGAAATACGGGATTTCCTAAATGATAACGAATTTTGGGAAACGGAGAATAAAAACATAATATTGCCTTACCACCCGATGTCCATTATTTAGGCGTTAACGAAGGCGTTGCTGAATTAGACTAAATAGGAACCCTTAAAGTTAGCGATGTGAATGGTTCTTTAGAACTAATTTACAATAGATAAATTAAAAAGCGAAACAAAATATAAGTAAACATAAAAAGGGTTATAAAGGATCCAAACAACATGAGAAAAGAAATTCAAAAGAAAAAAATTGAAGTGTTGCAGAAAGCCTAGGCAACCTAGGTTACCTCACACCAGTTGAATAATTTGAAAAATTTATGAATGATGATGTATTCAATCTTATACGAACAGAAACTGTTAAATTGGAATATTTGTGTAAGTACTATCAAATATTTTATTGAACTATACAGAATGTAGCTTTGTAACAGTTGGGCTGAAGAAAAAAGTTGTATTTCCTTATAAAATAATGGTTTTTAATAGTAAAATAATAAAGTTTCTCTCTATTTCAATTATACTTTGAAATTTATAAACTAAAGTATTTCAATTTGATTCACGACGGTTTTTTTTAAAATTTATATTTAACACATATATATATATATATATATTTAAAGGGGCTTAAACTTTTGATGCATTATATTTTATAAATTAAAAATCAAATTTTATTTTAATAAACAACTAAATACATACTATATTAGAAACTTTATTCATCTATTACCATATGTAATATATAATTGGGTACAAAACATAACTTAAACGCAACAAAAAATGTTTCATATTTCAGTTTACGTTTTTGTTGTTGTTAATTAAATTGTTTAATGCATAAGTGCATTGAACAATTTGTATTTCGTAAACAAAAATGTTTCGTATTTCAAAAAAATTGTTTTAATGAAAAAAGTTTTTCGTTCAGAAATATATATATGCATATTTTACATTTATATTGCTTTATTATATTGCGTATATACTAGCAATTTAATAATATATATTAAATATTTATACTTTGTTCAAAATTTTGTTAACAAAGTTTATCAAATCATTAATGTTTTAAATGTACATTTAAAATCATTGAAATATATAAACCTACCGGAGAAGATTATAACAAATTATTATCTACAATTGAAAAGATACAATTTATTAAGACAAAAGCCAATTCCGAGAAAATAATTGCATTAAATATTTAAAATATATTTCAAAATAAAGTGTTATGACATATTTAATAAAACTTAAAAAGAAAAAAAATTTATATCATTTTATAATTTGTGAAAAATTGTGATATTGTTATTAACAGTAGTGTACACCTCTTTTTGTGTAAAATTTGAATATGCTAATAATGTATAAAGATACTTAAATTTTAAATAGCAGAAAACAAAAAAAAATAGAACCTAAAATTGTTCATGCAATAATACGATATAAAAGTTGTATAATGTAGTTGTTATCAGCGTATTGAAATAGTGTTTTCTTGTTGTAATTTTTAATATAAGTATTACTAAATTGTTTTTATTGCAGCAATAAAATAATTGGTTTTTCATGTTTTAGAAATGAAAAAGGCCCTCATACTTGGAGAAATACGGGATTTCCTAAATGATAACGAATTTTGGGAAACGGAGAATCCGGAGAATAAAAACATAATATTGCCTTACCACTCGATGTCCATTATTTAGGCGTTAACGAAGGCGTTGCTGAATTAGACTAAATAGGAACCGTTAAAGTTAACGATGTGAATGGTTCTAAGAACTAATTTACAATAGATAAATTGAAAAGCGAAACAAAATATAAGTAAACATAAAAAGGGTTATTATTATATTATTTATTAAAATCTCTTTTTTAAGTTCATAATCCTTAGTTCTTCTGTATAATTATAAAGTAAAAACTTTTTTGTGATACCTGAAATTTATTTCATAATTTTACAAAATTTGAATTTTTTTTTTGTATGATAAAAATTACAATTAATCATTTATATTTTGTTTATTTAAAAACAAAACTGGGTTTCCATTTATGCAATCCCCATCGTACTTTAAGTCCTAGTAACCTACAGTTAAAATTTTATCAAGATACCTCCTTTAGTTTTTGAGTTATCGTGCCTACGGACGGGTGGACGGACGGACATGACTATATCGACTGAGGAGTGAGTCACGGTGATCACAAATATATATACTTTTCCATATCTAGCTCGTTCCGACTTATGTCTTTCTTTTTTTTGTTTAGTTCAGATGTTCAAATAACAAGGAGATTGAAATTTTTTTTAAATTTTTGTTTTATTTCTGTTTTTTTTCCTTATATATTTCCTTTAGGTGAAAAAAAGTGTGTTCTGTTCGAAATGAAAGCAATACATTTGGTTTATACAGTAGTTTTCATTTATAACGAATTTGTTCAAGTTTAATTATAATAAACTTTACAATTTTTGCCAATGAATTAAATTTTACCTAAAAATGTAAGTTGTTTATTATATTCATATTTCTTTTATTTAAACTTAATATATCTAATAATGTTGCTTGGTGATTAATTTAGTACTTTATATTTATTTTTGAATATAAAAAATAAAGTCATAATAACGCATCAAAAATATAAAAAAAATTTCATTAGAAGAAAAAGCTTGAGGCTGACACATCAAATAAAATTCTAGCAAATGAGTTCAAAGTGTCCATTCTTGTAATAGCACATTTTACAATGTTCAATTTTTATACTAATTTTTCAAAATTCACAGCATTCCTTTAAAGCAACATTCGTTTATTACTATGAATATTTTCGGTCTTTTAATGGTCGTTATAAGCAAAGCGAGCTCTACTATATGTATTTTGTTTTGCTAAAAAAATTATTTATTGCTTTTGGTTAAATTTTTTATAATAATAAAATAACCGACTTTGAAATATATTCTGTAGTTGCCATTACTTTTGAGATATGTATAAAAAAGTTGTTATAAAATATGTTTGCAAAAAATTAAAAACAAAAAATCTTTCTTAAGTGATTTACTATTTAAGTGTTTTTACTATTTTGTAATTTAAATGATTTGTTCCTTTGGGTCTAACCAAAATCAACGTTTATGGTTTATAATTGCTAACAAAAAGTTTTAAATTAGTAGTTAAGTACATTATTATACATGAGAATAACTTGCTGTACCTACCTTGAATTTTTAAAATTTAAACAATGAATGAAAGCATATAAAAATGTTATTGTTTATACCCGTATGACTATACAGGGTGTTGCCGACTCGATGGTCTTCCTTCAAATGGGTGATCGATCGGGCATATCGAGCAAAACAAAAAATGCTATTTTTCTAATACATGAATTATTAAGAATAAAATTTTTGCTACTATTTTATCTTCATATCAAAAGTGCACTTTGATTATTTTGTTATCATACGTTATTATCATATTTTTAAATTTCAAGTGTTTTATGTAAATGGAAAACCAGTTTTGTTTTTAAATAAACAAAATATTATAAATGATTAATTGTAATTTTTATCATACAAAAAAAAAAATTCAAATTTTTTTAAATTTATGAAATAAATTTCGGGTATCACAAAAAAGTTTTTACTTTATAACTTTCAAAGTTTTTGAGCTATAAAAGTGCTAGTATACTCAAAATGCAGGGAAATAGAAGGGTAATATTTTGAAGTAAAAAAACTGTTATGTTAATACCGTTATTTTCTTCATAAAAGGGATTTAATTGATATTTTGTTAAAAATGTTGAACTTTAAACCCTTATAACCTCAGAAACTTTAGAGTAATGTTTAATAGTTCTTAAGAAATTTGAATTAATAAGCATTTAAATGCTATACTTACTTTTTTTTTATCTTATTTAGTTCCAATTTTATCGAAATAAAACTAAATTATGATTAAAAAATAGTTAAGGCCCAATAACTTCTAAACTAATGAAAATACTTATAGTATAGTATTAAGTAACAATAATTAAATTTATTGTAATTTTTAATGTAAGTGTTACTAAATTGTTTTTATTTTATGCCTACCAAAATAGATTATAAAAATTATAATCTACAATTGATAAGATACAATTTATTAAGACTCGAAATACAATATATTCTATATTTAAAACTTGCATTACTAAATTTTGTGAAAAAAGTTTATCAAAGCATTAATGTTTTAAATGTTCATTTAAAATCATTGAAATATATAAGCCTACCGAAATAGATTATAAAAATTATAATCTACAATTAATAAGATACAATTTATTAGGACACGAAATACTAATTTACAATAGAGCTGAAATTGAAAAGGGAAACAAAATATAAGAAAATCTGAAAAGGGTTATACTAATATTGAACCTTTATAATCCCGTATATTCGGTTGATCCAAACAACATAGGAAAAGAAATTCACACCGGTTCAATAATTTAAAAAAATTTAGAATGATGATGTGTTCAATCTTATACCAACAGAAACTATTATATTTGCTCTTGAAATTAAAAACGATTTTGAATGTTATACTTATACTTATTTCACTTATTATATATTTCAAAAAGTTTGTTGGAATAAATGTTACTCGTATACCTATGCCATTAATTTATATTATTTATTAAAATCTCCGGTATTTGAATTTTTTTACATTCATAAGTCTTATTTCTTCTGAAATTTATATTTTTTACAAATTAATTTAAAATTGTTCATAGATGAATTGTTCATAGCAAAATATATTATTGTCACAGATAACTGCTATAGTATCAAAAGATATAGTGAGCGCTCATGTTATCAATTATTTTTTCATTTAAAAATTACTTAAATTATGTTCACTGTAAATAAAAGCATCTTAAAGTTACTTTTATATTTAAGTGGGTTACATAAATTGTACGAAATTTGGCATTGTATTTTTGAAATAGATTTATTACATGTTTTCCATTTATAAGCCTTTCGAATAACGACCATTTTTGGTATATTTAAAGTTCATAAAGATTTAAATTTTTTTAAATGACCATCATAAAATTTTTAAGTAAACAAAAATTATTTAAGTTAGTAGTTTCCAATTGTTTGAATTTTAAGAGTTATAATTTTCCAGTAAAAGCCGGTAAGTAAATTTTACTAATATTTACCTAAATAGGAATATTTGTGTAAATTAATATATCAAATATTTTATTGCCATTACCATAGATAATATAAAATTATGAAATTCGGTAAAATACTAAAATTGTGATCAAAGAAACTTGCTTTCATGTATAAAATAATTATTTTTATATTTAAATGAATTGAAAAAAGTTCCAAGTTCAGAAATAAATTATTGCATATTTTACATTTATATTGCTTTATAAAAGCTGTATATACTAGCAATTTAATATTTTTATAAGGGCTTAAAGTCCAATATTTTTAACAAAATATCAATTTATCAAGAAAAAATAACGGTATTAAAATAACAGTTTTTTTTATTTCAAAATATTACCCTTCTATTTCCCTGTATTTTGAGTATACCAGCACTTTTATAGCTCAAAAACTTAGAAAATTATAAAGTAAAAACTTTTTTGTGATACCTGAAATTTATTTCATAATTTTACAAAATTTGAATTTTTTTTTTTGTATGATAAAAATTACAATTAATCATTTATATTTTGTTTATTTAAAAACAAAACTGGGTTTCCATTTATGCAATCCCCATCGTACTTTAAGTCCTAGTAACCTACAGTTAAAATTTTATCAAGATACCTCCTTTAGTTTTTGAGTTATCGTGCCTACGGACGGGTGGACGGACGGACATGACTATATCGTCTGAGGAGTGATTCACGGTGATCACAAATATATATACTTTTCCATATCTAGCTCGTTCCGACTTATGTCTTTCTTTTTTTTGTTTAGTTCAGATGTTCAAATAACAAGGAGATTGAAATTTTTTTTAAATTTTTGTTTTATTTCTGTTTTTTTTCCTTATATATTTCCTTTAGGTGAAAAAAAGTGTGTTCTGTTCGAAATGAAAGCAATACATTTGGTTTATACAGTAGTTTTCATTTATAACGAATTTGTTCAAGTTTAATTATAATAAACTTTACAATTTTTGCCAATGAATTAAATTTTACCTAAAAATGTAAGTTGTTTATTATATTCATATTTCTTTTATTTAAACTTAATATATCTAATAATGTTGCTTGGTGATTAATTTAGTACTTTATATTTATTTTTGAATATAAAAAATAAAGTCATAATAACGCATCAAAAATATAAAAAAAATTTCATTAGAAGAAAAAGCTTGAGGCTGACACATCAAATAAAATTCTAGCAAATGAGTTCAAAGTGTCCATTCTAGTAATAGCACATTTTACAATGTTCAATTTTTATACTAATTTTTCAAAATTCACAGCATTCCTTTAAAGCAACATTCGTTTATTACTATGAATATTTTCGGTCTTTTAATGGTCGTTATAAGCAAAGCGAGCTCTACTATATGTATTTTGTTTTGCTAAAAAAATTATTTATTGCTTTTGGTTAAATTTTTTATAATAATAAAATAACCGACTTTGAAATATATTCTGTAGTTGCCATTACTTTTGAGATATGTATAAAAAAGTTGTTATAAAATATGTTTGCAAAAAATTAAAAACAAAAAATCTTTCTTAAGTGATTTACTATTTAAGTGTTTTTACTATTTTGTAATTTAAATGATTTGTTCCTTTGGGTCTAACCAAAATCAACGTTTATGGTTTATAATTGCTAACAAAAAGTTTTAAATTAGTAGTTAAGTACATTATTATACATGAGAATAACTTGCTGTACCTACCTTGAATTTTTAAAATTTAAACAATGAATGAAAGCATATAAAAATGTTATTGTTTATACCCGTATGACTATACAGGGTGTTGCCGACTCGATGGTCTTCCTTCAAATGGGTGATCGATCGGGCATATCGAGCAAAACAAAAAATGCTATTTTTCTAATACATGAATTATTAAGAATAAAATTTTTGCTACTATTTTATCTTCATATCAAAAGTGCACTTTGATTATTTTGTTATCATACGTTATTATCATATTTTTAAATTTCAAGTGTTTTATGTAAATGGAAAACCAGTTTTGTTTTTAAATAAACAAAATATTATAAATGATTAATTGTAATTTTTATCATACAAAAAAAAAAATTCAAATTTTTTTAAATTTATGAAATAAATTTCGGGTATCACAAAAAAGTTTTTACTTTATAACTTTCAAAGTTTTTGAGCTATAAAAGTGCTAGTATACTCAAAATGCAGGGAAATAGAAGGGTAATATTTTGAAGTAAAAAAACTGTTATGTTAATACCGTTATTTTCTTCATAAAAGGGATTTAATTGATATTTTGTTAAAAATGTTGAACTTTAAACCCTTATAACCTCAGAAACTTTAGAGTAATGTTTAATAGTTCTTAAGAAATTTGAATTAATAAGCATTTAAATGCTATACTTACTTTTTTTTATCTTATTTAGTTCCAATTTAATCGAAATAAAACTAAATTATGATTAAAAAATAGTTAAGGCCCCATAACTTCTAAACTAATGAAAATACTTATAGTATAGTATTAAGTAACAATAATTAAATTTATTGTAATTTTTAATGTAAGTGTTACTAAATTGTTTTTATTTTAATAAAATAATTGGTTTTTCATGTTTTAGAAATGGAAAAGGCCCTCACACTTGGAGAAATACGGGATTTCCTAAATGATAACGAATTTTGGGAAACGGAGAATAAAAACATAATATTGCCTTACCACCCGATGTCCATTATTTAGGCGTTAACGAAGGCGTTGCTGAATTAGACTAAATAGGAACCCTTAAAGTTAGCGATGTGAATGGTTCTTTAGAACTAATTTACAATAGATAAATTAAAAAGCGAAACAAAATATAAGTAAACATAAAAAGGGTTATAAAGGATCCAAACAACATGAGAAAAGAAATTCAAAAGAAAAAAATTGAAGTGTTGCAGAAAGCCTAGGCAACCTAGGTTACCTCACACCAGTTGAATAATTTGAAAAATTTATGAATGATGATGTATTCAATCTTATACGAACAGAAACTGTTAAATTAAATTTGCTTCTGAAATTTAAAACGATTTTGAATGTTATACTTATATTTATTTCACTTATTATATATTTCAAAAAGTTTGTAGGAATAAATATTTCTAATATGTTTCTCGTATATCTATGCCACTAATTTATATTATTTATTAAAATCTCTGATATTGGAACTTTTTTTACGTTCATAATCCTTAGTTCTTCTGTATACTATTGACATCCTTCCCTTATGGTTTGAAATTTTACAAATTAATTTAAAATTGTTGTTAGCGATTTGCTAAAAATATCAATTTTCAGATTACAATTTGTATAATATATTGTTAGCATTAATTCACTAACTGTTTAAACCCATTATCGTGATTTATGCCTTTTAATTTTTTTTTGTATTGGAGAATAAGGAAATTATGTACATAGAGCATTCATCTAGAACTGAAAATATTAGTCAAATTTGTTGATTTAAATCCCCTTTATATCGTATCTGGTTTTTGTCGAAAAAGATTACTGTATTTTTGGAATGCATACAGTCAATCGTATGTTGTATGCATTTGTATGTCAATTGATGTTTGTACAGAAGTTGTAGCTTTGTTGTTGGGCAGAAGAAAAACGATTTATTTCCTTATAAAATAATGGTTTTTAATAGTAAAAGAAAAAAATTTCTCTCTATTTCAATTATACTTTGAAATTTATAAACATATAGAGTAGAGTATTTCAATTTGATTCACGAAGGTTTTTTTAAAATTTATATTTAACATATATATATATATATTTAAAGGGACTTAAACTTTTGATGCATTATATTTTAAGCATTTTATTATCATTTTATTAAAATGAATTACAAAAAAAGTTCAAAAATTTTTATTGGATATAATACATAATATACTAAGTAATTTAACGGAAGAACTTTTTTCTTTAGCCAGGAGCTACAAACCCGTAAAGTCGGAAAAATCCTAATATTTAAATTGTTATAAAATGAATAAGTTATATTATATTAAGTTGGTTATATAAATTGTACGAAATTTATAAACATTTCAAATAACGGACATTCTTAGTATATTTACAGTCTTTAAAGAGATATATTTCTTAGAACCATGTAAATGTACTTTCATCAAATTTTTAAGTAAACAAAAATTATTTAAGTAAGTAGTTTGTATTTGAATATTTAGAGTTATATCTTTTCCAGTGAAAGCCGATTAGTAAATTTTACTAATATTTACCTAAATTGGAATATTTGTGTAAGTACTATCAAATATTTTATTGAACTATACAGAATGTAGCTTTGTAACAGTTGGGCTGAAGAAAAAAGTTGTATTTCCTTATAAAATAATGGTTTTTAATAGTAAAATAATAAAGTTTCTCTCTATTTCAATTATACTTTGAAATTTATAAACTAAAGTATTTCAATTTGATTCACGACGGTTTTTTTTAAAATTTATATTTAACACATATATATATATATATATATTTAAAGGGGCTTAAACTTTTGATGCATTATATTTTATAAATTAAAAATCAAATTTTATTTTAATAAACAACTAAATACATACTATATTAGAAACTTTATTCATCTATTACCATATGTAATATATAATTGGGTACAAAACATAACTTAAACGCAACAAAAAATGTTTCATATTTCAGTTTACGTTTTTGTTGTTGTTAATTAAATTGTTTAATGCATAAGTGCATTGAACAATTTGTATTTCGTAAACAAAAATGTTTCGTATTTCAAAAAAATTGTTTTAATGAAAAAAGTTTTTCGTTCAGAAATATATATATGCATATTTTACATTTATATTGCTTTATTATATTGCGTATATACTAGCAATTTAATAATATATATTAAATATTTATACTTTGTTCAAAATTTTGTTAACAAAGTTTATCAAATCATTAATGTTTTAAATGTACATTTAAAATCATTGAAATATATAAACCTACCGGAGAAGATTATAACAAATTATTATCTACAATTGAAAAGATACAATTTATTAAGACAAAAGCCAATTCCGAGAAAATAATTGCATTAAATATTTAAAATATATTTCAAAATAAAGTGTTATGACATATTTAATAAAACTTAAAAAGAAAAAAAATTTATATCATTTTATAATTTGTGAAAAATTGTGATATTGTTATTAACAGTAGTGTACACCTCTTTTTGTGTAAAATTTGAATATGCTAATAATGTATAAAGATACTTAAATTTTAAATAGCAGAAAACAAAAAAAAATAGAACCTAAAATTGTTCATGCAATAATACGATATAAAAGTTGTATAATGTAGTTGTTATCAGCGTATTGAAATAGTGTTTTCTTGTTGTAATTTTTAATATAAGTATTACTAAATTGTTTTTATTGCAGCAATAAAATAATTGGTTTTTCATGTTTTAGAAATGAAAAAGGCCCTCATACTTGGAGAAATACGGGATTTCCTAAATGATAACGAATTTTGGGAAACGGAGAATCCGGAGAATAAAAACATAATATTGCCTTACCACTCGATGTCCATTATTTAGGCGTTAACGAAGGCGTTGCTGAATTAGACTAAATAGGAACCGTTAAAGTTAACGATGTGAATGGTTCTAAGAACTAATTTACAATAGATAAATTGAAAAGCGAAACAAAATATAAGTAAACATAAAAAGGGTTATTATTATATTATTTATTAAAATCTCTTTTTTAAGTTCATAATCCTTAGTTCTTCTGTATACTATTGACATCCTTCCCTTATGGTTTGAAATTTTACAAATTAATTTAAAATTGTTGTTAGCGATTTGCTAAAAATATCAATTTTCAGATTACAATTTGTATAATATACTGTAAGCATTAATTCACTAACTGTTTAAACCCATTTCGTGATTTATGCATTTTAATTTTTTTTTTTATTGGAGAATAAGGAAATTATGTACATAGAGCATTCATCTAGAACAGAAAATAATAGTCAAATTTGTTGATTTAAATCACCCCTATATCGATCTGGTATATTTCGTAAGAAGATTACTGTCTTTTTGGAATGCATACAGTCAATCGAATGTTGTATGCATTTGTATGTCAATCGATGTATGTACAAAATGTAGCTTTGTAACAGTTGGGCGCAACAAAAAATGTTTCATATTTCAGTTTACGTGTTTGTTGTTGTTAATTAAATTGTTTAATGCATAAGTGCATTGAACAATTTGTATTTCGTAAACAAAAATGTTTCGTATTTCAAAAAAATTATTTTAATGAAAAAAGTTTTTCGTTCAGAAATATATATATGCATATGTTACATTTCTATTGCTTTATTATATTGCGTATATACTAGCAATTTAATAATATATATTAAATATTTATACTTTGTTCAAAATTTTGTTAACAAAGTTTATCAAATCATTAATGTTTTAAATGTACATTTAAAATCATTGAAATATATAAACCTACCGGAGAAGATTATAACAAATTATTATCTACAATTGAAAAGATACAGTTTATTAAGACAAAAGCCAATTCCGAGAAAATAATTGCATTAAATATTTAAAATATATTTCAAAATAAAGTGTTATGACATATTTAATAAAACTTAAAAAGAAAAAAAATTTATATCATTTTATAATTTGTGAAAAATTGTGATATTGTTATTAACAGTAGTGTACACCTCTTTTTGTGTAAAATTTGAATATGCTAATAATGTATAAAGATACTTAAATTTTAAATAGCAGAAAACAAAAAACAATAGAACCTAAAATTGTTCATGCAATAATACGATATAAAAGTTGTATAATGTAGTTGTTATCAGCGTATTGAAATAGTGTTTTCTTGTTGTAATTTTTAATATAAGTATTACTAAATTGTTTTTATTGCAGCAATAAAATAATTGGTTTTTCATGTTTTAGAAATGAAAAAGGCCCTCATACTTGGAGAAATACGGGATTTCCTAAATGATAACGAATTTTGGGAAACGGAGAATCCGGAGAATAAAAACATAATATTGCCTTACCACCCGATGTCCATTATTTAGGCGTTAACGAAGGCGTTGCTGAATTAGACTAAATAGGAACCGTTAAAGTTAACGATGTGAATGGTTCTAAGAACTAATTTACAATAGATAAATTGAAAAGCGAAACAAAATATAAGTAAACATAAAACGGGTTATTATTATATTATTTATTAAAATCTCTTTTTTAAGTTCATAATCCTTAGTTCTTCTGTATACTATTGACATCCTTCCCTTATGGTTTGAAATTTTACAAATTAATTTAAAATTGTTGTTAGCGATTTGCTAAAAATATCAATTTTCAGATTACAATTTGTATAATATACTGTAAGCATTAATTCACTAACTGTTTAAACCCATTTCGTGATTTATGCATTTTAATTTTTTTTTTTATTGGAGAATAAGGAAATTATGTACATAGAGCATTCATCTAGAACAGAAAATAATAGTCAAATTTGTTGATTTAAATCACCCCTATATCGATCTGGTATATTTCGTAAGAAGATTACTGTCTTTTTGGAATGCATACAGTCAATCGAATGTTGTATGCATTTGTATGTCAATCGATGTATGTACAAAATGTAGCTTTGTAACAGTTGGGCAGAAGAAAAACGTTTTATTTCCTTATAAAATAATGGTTTTTAATAGTAAGAGAAAACATTTCTCTCTATTTCAATTATACTTTGAAATTTATAAACATATAGAGTAGAGTATTTCAATTTGATTCACGACGGTTTTTTTTAAATTTATATTTAATACATATATATATATATATATATTTAAAGGGGCTTAAACTTTTATGCATTATATTTTATATCATTTTATTATCATTTTATTAAAATGAATTACAAAAAAAGTTCTTAGTTTTTCATTTGAGTTCAAAAATTTTTATTGGATATAATACATATACTAAGTAATTTAACGGAAAACTTTTTTATTTAGCCAGGAGCAACAAACCCGTAAAGTCGGAAAAATCCTAATATTTAAATTGCTATAAAATGAATAGGTTATATTATATTTAAGTTGGTTATAATAAGTTGTACGAAATTTATAAGCAATTCAAATAACGGACATCTTAGTATATTTATAGTCGTTAAAGAGATATATTTCTTGAAACCATGTAAATGTACTTTCATCAAATTTTTAAGTAAACAAAATTTATTTAAGTAAGTAGTTTGTATTTGAATTTTTAGAGTTATATCTTTAGTGATTTGCAAAATATATTATTGTCACAGACAACTGCTATTGTATCATAAGAGATGTTGAGCGCTCATGTTATCAATTATTTTTACATTTAAAAATTACTTAAATTATGTTCACTGTATATAAAAAGTAACTTAAAGTTACTTTTATATTTAAGTGGTTTATATAAATTGTACGAAATTTGGCATTGTATTTTTGAAATAGATTTATTACATGTTTTCCATTTATAAGCCTTTCGAATAACGGCCATTCTTGGTATATTTAAAGTCTTTAAAGATTTAATAAATTATTGCATATTTTACATTTATATTGCTTTATAAAAGCTGTATATACTAGCAATTTAATATTTTTATAAGGGCTTAAAGTCCAATATTTTTAACAAAATATCAATTAAATCCCTTTTATCAAGAAAATAACGGTATTAAAATAACAGTTTTTTTTACTTCAAAATATTACCCTTCTATTTCCCTGCATTTTGAGTATACCAGCACTTTTATAGCTCAAAAACTTAGAAAATTATAAAGTAAAAACTTTTTTGTGATACCTGAAATTTATTTCATAATTTTACAAAATTTGAATTTTTTTTTTGTATGATAAAAATTACAATTAATCATTTATATTTTGTTTATTTAAAAACAAAACTGGGTTCCCATTTATGCAATCCCCATCGTACTTTAAGTCCTAGTAACCTACAGTTAAAATTTTATCAAGATACCTCCTTTAGTTTTTGAGTTATCGTGCCTACGGACGGATGGACGGACGGACATGACTATATCGACTGAGGAGTGAGTCACGGTGATCACAAATATATATACTTTTCCATATCTAGCTCGTTCCGACTTATGTCTTTCTTGTTTTTGTTTAGTTCAGATGTTCAATGAACAAGGAGATTGAAATTTTTTTTAAATTTTTGTTTTATTTCTGTTTTTTTTTCCTTATATATTTCCTTTAGGTGAAAAAAAGTGTGTTCTGTTCGAAATGAAAGCAATACATTTGGTTTATACAGTAGTTTTCATTTATAACGAATTTGTTCAAGTTTAATTATAATAAACTTTACAATTTTTGCCAATGAATTAAATTTTACCTAAAAATGTAAGTTGTTTATTATATTCATATTTCTTTTATTTAAACTTAATATATCTAATAATGTTGCTTGGTGATTAATTTAGTACTTTATATTTATTTTTGAATATAAAAAATAAAGTCATGAACGCATCAAAAATATAAAAAAAATTATAAGTATAAGTAAAAAAACTGTTATGTTAATACCGTTATTTTCTTCATAAAAGGGATTTCGATAATAAGAAAGGTTAACTTTATATTGTACTCCATTGTCATTTATTTCCTCTAAATACAACTCATGCATTTTTCGGACATTTAACAAAGGGGATAAGTATTTTTTATTCGGATTATTATTCCGCGAATAATGGGAAGACTCAACAGGAAACCGCCCAATATGTTCTTTTATAACTTCTTGTACATAAGTACAGCTACCATTCGCCTTTGGGTTCAAATTAATGGCTTAATTAATAATTAATAATTATATATCTTTAATAAAAAATACATAAATATAACAATATAAACAAATACAAAATGTAAACAAATAATTCAATTAAATAATATAACTCACTGATATAGAATACCATATAAATCAAATACAAAATATTACAATATAAACAAAAATAGAACTGCATTTATTGAAAATCTAAGACATTTCTACATGTTATAAGGCGTAATACTATCTCATGTTTAAATTGTATATGTAAAAATTCATTTGATCAATTCTAATATATGAATATATCTCCCCTGTTCGGACATGCACATATATAGTCAGGTTGTTTAGCCTATCACAGTTAGCACGTATAGGTGCGGGCAAAAAAAAAAAAAAAAATAATTCATTTAATTCAACATTTTTATTAGACTCGGTTTCAAGATTTTCATTACTAGATTCTAAAGTAAAAATTATGTCAAAATCAAACTTTACCGAAAATTTTTAAATAATATCTACCTGACAAATAATTAGTATTTTCAAAACAACTTGGAGCATATTCGGTATCTGAACCAGAAAAGTCCCCAAGAGAACTCTTATCTTCTTCAATATTTTCTTTAAACTTCTTCTCTAATTTTTTCTTTTCGAGTATTCTGCCGTCGTTATTCTAAAAGGCGTATCTAGCATTTTAGTAGTTTTGAGTTTTAGGCGTTTTTCTATTTTTGTTTATGCGATCAAACGTATTAAAGTAATCAAATTTATTTTTTTATCAAGTACTATTTTGGGTTATTAAAAATTTATCGAATAGACATATTGGTTACTAAGTTATGAAAAAGGTGATTTTTGGCAGTTTGGACTTTTTGTATTAAATCTCAAACAGAATAAGTCAACTTGTTTCATTAAAAAAGGGCGTAAGTGTAAATTGATTAAAATACTTAGTTTTTTTATAACAAACATTCATTTAATTATTTCACATTTATATTAAAAACAAAAAAAAAAACAATAATATAAAAATAAGGTTTAATTATTACTTCAATTAAAAACAAAAAAAAACAATAATATAAAAATAAGATTTAATTATTATTTCAATTAAAAACAAAAAATAACATAAAACCGAACATTATTTAATTCATTATTTTTCCTTATTATAAATTATTTCTAATTTGAAGTTTCTTCGTTTTCATAAGAAGAATCATCAGAATTGTAATTATTACGTACCCGCATTTTTTCCCAAAACTCAAATCTATTTGTAGGAATTACATTTTTTAATAATTTTAATAATTGTTGTTTTCTTTCGTTGGTTATACCATGGCTGTGTTTTATTTAAGGGTCTTGACAAACCAGATTTAGCATGTTTAGCTATTAAAAAATTAAGTTTTTCATATTCTTCGTTAAAATGCTTTTTAAAAAACATTTCTTTGCAGTTTTTAACAACCTTCACTTCGACAATATTTCTAAGTACTAGTTTCGGGGTAATTTTCTTTAGTTTTGTTTTAGAAGCGTAGTCTTTCCATACATAAAAGTCTTCCAACTTCATGTCTGTCATACATAAAAGTCTTCCAACTTCATGTCTATCATACATAAAAGTCTTCCAACTTCATGTCTATGACCTTTACATTTCTTGAATTGGCTGATTGTACACACTCTTTATAGTCTTCGAAATCCCAAACCTTTCCTTTTTTTTGCAAAGATTTTTCGACCTGATGATGGAAGGAATCCGCGGACATGAATGTGTGTATATATCCCAAACCAAACCTTAGATATTTTCTCTGCTAACGCTTTATTCAACGCTAAATTAGCAAGCATTTTCCCTCTACTATGCATAATGATAATCTTTATAAAAATACTAACTGTAATTTTTCTATAATATTTTATATATGTATCTGTGGTTTTTTTAAAAAAGTAGATAACTCAGTTTTTGTCATTTTTTTCTAGAGGGATTTGAATATATTTTTATGTAAATTTTTGTTTAATAAAAACCCTTTCAATTAAAAACTATACATAAATGTTCAAAATAAAAATATTTTCACGTTCTAAAAGTATGAATTATATTTTTAATAGTTAAATTGCATTTTTTTACGAATTAAATAAGTTATCATGTTTTGTTTGTTCAAATTTTGTTCGAAAAAACTGAATAAGTATAGTTATCAAGTTGTGTTAAAACAAAATATACGCATTTTTCTTTGTTCGGTTTTCAACTAAAGTGGATATCTGCACTTAACTACTTATGTATCTAGTAGAAAAAAATTAAAACAAAGAAAAATTGTCATAATATGTAATAAAAAATCTGTAAATGGAAAAAACGAAAATACAGTAAATGAATAAAAAGTCAATGGTTTTAAATTTTACTTTACTACTGAATTCAGTTTTTTTATTTCGTTAAAATTAAAAAATATATACAGTTAGTTATAAAAAAATTTAAATATAATAAAAAAAATAAATTAATAAATTTAAAAAAAAAGAACATAAATATTTATTAAAAATTAGTTAATTTTCTTCATCAGAAGCATCATAGATGATATCCTGTGCAGACTCATCTGTGCATAACTTAGAATAAAATTCGTGAAATATTTGCGGTATCAAATGAAACATGCTTAGAATATCCTTCTTCTTCTCTTGGGAAATATTATTAGGTTTGTTTCTTAAGATTTTTACTGGTTCTATATTACATCGCGATTTTCCTTTTATCATGTTGGCAGAAATATATTCGGATTATGCGTAATGCGTTTTGTATTGCATCGCCAAAATTTTGTTTTGTATATTTTATATTTCTAATATTTTTCCATTCTATTTTTTGATTAAAAATATTTTTGTTATTTTTCTTGAAAATTGTTTTCGAAATAGTTTTGAAGTCAAGAATGTCTTTATATGTCATTTCAAACACTCTAAATGGATTTTTTCTGCGACATGTTCGAATTAGTTGTTGCCAATCATAGGGGTGCCATATACCTCCGTTATAATATTTTTTTGACCTTTCTATTACGGCATGGTCACTGTCGCATTCAAGGTGAGTATGTCCAGGTTCTAAAAACTTATGTTCCAAAATTTCAAAATTATATTTTTCCATTAATAAATTAAACATTGTCCATATGATAAAATTCCTGTTTTGACCTGGGCAAGTGTCTGAATATAGTATAATATGTTTTTTTAAATTGCTTTCGTTTGTTTCAAAAAATTTCCAGAGGCACGAAGCTATCTCATTTGGTCCCCTACCACTTACGCTTTCATCCCACATAAAACAAAATGTTTCGCCTGTGGAACAATTTCTTATAGTTAAGTTAAAGGTCCATAATGACCTTTTGTAGAAAGCAATCGATGACTTTAACAATGTTGTGGGTAAACATTGCTGCAAATCAAAACACAAAACCGTTTTAGTTGAATCCATTTTGTCTAATCTTTTATTATCATATGCAATTTCTGCCAACTGTTGATGAGTTTTTTTTTCTTCCTCAAGTTGATCTTTTTTTAAAATATCGGTTTCTGCTTTAATTTTTAAAAGAAACATATCACACTTTGAACAGGTATCAATAGCCGGTGATTTGAATTTTAAATTGTGACTTTTAAAAATATTTCTATACGTTGTGTATGAAACATTATGTCCATGTTTTTCTTTATACAGATTGTACATTGTTTGCAAGTTTAAATCTGGATTTAAATATTTTTTATTTGTATGAGCACGACCATAATGAGACACATAAGCTGGAAATGATTTGATGTGATTGTTTATGTCATTCTTTACATTTTCATTTAGTTTAGATTTATTTTTTAGTAACTATTTTTAGTAATTTCGATTATAAGCTTTTAAAACTTGGGAGGTCTGAGAGGGGTACAGAACCACCACTCCAATTGATCCCAAATTAAGAGAACACGCAAGAGATAGTAAAGAACACCCTTGTGGCAAATTGGAAGCTTCTACATTTTTTCAAGTTGTTATCTTTATTAATTTTAAAGATATGCTTTAAGGTCTTCGGAAATGTGTGGCTGGTCCTCGACCCAGTACATCAATGGAACTTAAATTCCCAAGACTCTTAGAAGATAGGAGGGGGCATCCTGATACCAAATTTGGAGGTTCTATCTTCATTGGTTTGACAAAATGTATGACAGCCCCCCGAAAATGGGGCCGTAACATTTTGAAACTTCATACAAGTGCTCGATTCATTATATAACTAACAGTGTGTTATTTTCATCCTCGTAGTATAATCAGTTTACAAGAAATTCATATTGGTGCAAAAAATGTGTATGGCAGCCCCCCGAAAATGGAGCCTAACATTTTGAAACTTCATATAAGTGCTTGATTCATTATAAAACTAACCGTGTGTAATTTTCGTCTTCCTGATATAATTACTTTTGAAGAAATTAATTTTGGTTTAAATAAGTTGTGTGGCAGCTCCGCGAAACCTTGGTCTGGTCTTAACCAAAAAGAATAGGGAACCTCAAAAATGTCCAAAAAATGTTTTGTGTGAGTTACAAAACTCTAAATCTAATTTTTCAATTCCTTCTTTTTTAATTAATTTGTAATTCACGAATATATTAAACTTTAGCAAAATAAGCTTCATATGATCATATTCATATAATGATCATGTTAGATAATAATCATCATATTCATAATGATTACATCTATCATTTACTTAAAAAAAATCTTTCTCTTCTTTTTTGCTTATCTTAAATAAACTACGCATCATTTAAATCATATGAAATTCTAACTCGAAATCGTTATCTCCAAAATTAAAAAAAAAACAAGTTAAGAAACAGTCAGTCGGTGCAACCGACTTAAAAATACCATACACCTATTTGGTTCAAATTTAAGGACATATTCATAAGTCATTTAAACACCATAAAAGCTGTTATTAATTTGATCGTAAAACATAGCTAACCAAATTAACTTTATAATACTAAAAACATTTTCTATCTATTAAAAAATATTACAAATTCTTACTAATTTATCTCTTTAAATTTAAATAGATTGTCCAGATACTGAGCGTATTATTATTTGGTCCGCTTCATGCGTACCTCAAAACAAAAATAGAATTATGAGGACGGCAATAATGCAGTTTATTCATGATTTCGACCAAGTTTTCTACGTGGAACAAAAATGTTCAGTTCCGGACATTCACTTTTTCAAGAGGTGGATTGTGTCCATAGCGCTATTGATAAACATTTTAAACACCTTAAAATTCATAGTCCGTTAAGTTTCGTCCGTCTTCTGAAAAATATGCCATCAAAACAAATTCTCCAAAAATACTACAAATGACGTTTTCAGATTTTTTATCATTTTCTACTAAAGCCGATATGTTAAATTTTCAAAATCTTCCTTACGCAAAATTAAAATTTATCAAATATGAGAATCCTTTTTGAAGAAAATCTTGTTCAAGTAAAATATCGAATATTTTGTAAGGATTAAAATTTTATTCTGATACCACAAAAGATTCTGCAAACACCACAAAAATTTATTTACAAAAGGATTTGTTCAAGTGGGCCGGCGTGTAAATATTTCGAAAGAAAAAAAAGAAGATATTAAAATATATTTACTGCCTTTTCTTAATGAACTTAAATACATTTGCATTTTTTTTGACACATACGGCAAGCATAAATATTTTCATTACCTAATAATATAAAATACTATTCCCAGTTCTCTCCTAAATAAATTTTCAGACAATTCTATCGATCAGATTTATTTTTTCAATCTTTGAAACTTTAACATTGATTTTCCAACATGTAGTTTTGGGTATATAAGCATACCAATATAACGAAATAATATAATAACATAGACGAAATAACATAATAACTGAAACTTAATTTTTAAATGCAAGAAAAACTGTTTTTTGATATTTGAAAAAAGAAAATATTAAAATATGATCACTACATTTCGGAAGTATTTGACAAAACTACTCCTTTAAACCAAGTAAACATTATATTCTTTTAATATAAAGCTCTTAACAAGGTAAACAGGAAAGCCTTGAATTGTAATAATTGAAACAAGCACATTTTGACAAAAATATTTTTACTTTTGAAACCAATAAGTAATTTTGAAAATTAGGAACAGTTCTATTAAAAAATTTCTTAAAATATGAAATTTAAATCAAAAAAAATTACATAATATAATCCTAGTATTTTTTTTTTAAGCACATGAAGCAAACAAAAATTTTATTAAGTAAATTTTTTTTGTCTTATGCTGTAAAATAATACACATTGAGCAAAGCAGAATGGATTAACCAAATTTCATATTTTCAATACAAATTATGCTCCATAAACAAAAATCGGCGCTTGGAGCACAGAACTCAAACAATGCTGTACATTTTGTAGGTTCTCTTTATTAATTAATGCAAACACATCATCAAACTCAAATTCTTGGAAGTAGTTCTAGTTGGAATAGAATGTTCTTTAGATGGCTCAATAAATGTCTGCGACAAAACTAGAAAGTGGAACACCCATACTTGCTTCAGTTGCAAATTTATAGAACTCGAAATAATTTTGTTCCATACATAATTTTGTAGCCTTCATTACTTATATTACTATTCGATAACCATTTGTCTGTATCATCAGGGATTGATAGTGACGTTAGGATAAAGTGAAAAGATACGCGTATTTTTGTTTGTTGTAATTTCATATATACTTTGTTAATTTAAGTAATAAAAATAAATTTTCAAGAAGGATTGGGACAGACTTAATTATCAACACAATGCCAATAAACAAATTTGAAAAAATACGTTCGATAATTCATTTTAATGATTTTTCGACAGAATAATGTTCCACATATACTACAAATCATTTTTCGTTAAAAACATACTTTTAAACAAAACACTACAAAAAAATAAACATATAATAAATTAGCTTTATCTATGTAAAATTTTTTAAAACAAAAAATCAAGCACCAAAAAAATTATTTTATTATCCTAATGTTTTATAATAACAATTTACTCTCTTTCAATTATCTTGACATATATTTTTCAATAGTTATCAGTTGTAAGAAGAATATTTTTAATAGATACGAGTATTTTGTTTTGTTGAAATTTCATATAATACTTTATTAATTTAAAGTAAGAAAAATAAATTTATTTTTACAATTTAATATGAAACAGAATAAATTACATTCGCTTTAAAACAATTGAAGTAAGTAAAATAATAACTTGAAACAAGTAAGGAATCGGTCAGTCGCCTACACCTCAAACTACACGTTGGTTTAAATTTAATGAGATATCCATAAGTCATTTTTAAAACCATTAAAGCTGTTATTAATTTAATCATAAGATATAGCTAACCAAATTAACTTTATAATACTAAAAACATTTTCTTATTAGAATATCTATTAAAAAATATTAAAAACCAAAAAACTTGAAATAAATGAAAATATATTTATTCCAATTCAATTACAAAAGTGTAAAAATACTAATTATTAAATTTTGTGATAGGAAGCATCAAGATAGCTACATTATTTTTTTTGTTATCATTCCTCGGACGGACGAACATGGCTATACCGACTCAGAAGGTCACGCTGATCACAAATATATACACTTTTCCATATCTGACTCGCTTCCTGGTTAAAAACACCATACCAAAGTTAATAGGTATACCCTTTTACCAATTCTATAGGTGTATGCTATAAAAACAGGAATGTAATTGTTTATTAAAATAATATTTTGTTTGTCATTTATAAAATATTATACATATTATTATAATATTTAGAAGATTCTACATTTGCTTCAAGTTACTATCTTTATTGATTTCAAAAAAATGCTTTAAGGTCTTCAAAAACGAGTGGCTGGTCCCCGACCAACTACTCCAATTAGGCCCAAATTTCAAGGACACTAAAGAAATCGAAAGTGACACCGTGATACCAAATTTGGAGGTTCTACATTCTTTGGTTTCGGAATTATGTTTGTTTGGCCTAAATTCGATCAAAAAGTTCTAGGTTTCGAACTCATGGTCCAATCGCGACCGTACGCAATCCCCGCCGTAGTTTCATTACTAGTAACCTGCAGCACAAATTTGATCGAGATAGCGTCATTAGTTGTTGAGTTATCATGATTTTTTATAAAAAAAACTTTTATAAAAAAGTTATCAAAATCCGAACTCATGGGCCGATTTCGCCCATATGAAATCCCCGCCGTATTTTAAGTTCTAGTAATCTACAGTTAAAATTACATCAAGAGAGCTCCATTATTTTTTGAGTTATCGTGCCCATGGGCTGATGGATGGACATGGCTATATCGACTCAGAAGGTCACGCTAATAAGAAATATATATACCTTTTCACATCTAGCTCGCTTCCTTTAGGTGGTTACAAACACCATACCAAAGTTAATATACCATTTTCCTATTTCATAGGTGTAGGGTATAAAAATTAAAAAGTATTATTAGAATATATAAATTTTATTATTAGTGCTATTGCGATGAAGTTTATTAAAAGAAGAGAATTTTATTTTGGTTAACAACAATTATATATACATTAATATTTCGTAGATATTGCCACTTGGTCGACATAATTTTTCATTATTAACCGGAACCTTTTTGTGATAAATTAAAATATACTAGTATCGCCCTTTGTTCGAAATTCGAGCTTTTTGTGCTCTTAAATTTACATAAAAAATCCGTTTCGTGTAATTTATATTAGACTAATATTACACGAAACTAATTTTGCTTAAAAAAAAATTTATAATTTTTTCAATTATAAAAACGTTTTTAAGTATTTTTGAATTTTATTCCTGTAGCTTAATGCGATATAAAGAGAGTATAATTTTGTACACTTGTTACACAAAAAAAAACGATTTACATTCTAAATACGTTCTGAAAATTTGATGATTTTTCTAAACAAATACATATGTATACATACTTACTGAAGTCAAGTAGACAAAATTGGAGCATGTCCCAGCATGTCCAACTGTACTTTTTTCTAAACATTTTAGTACGATTTGAACTATGTTGTATGTATTCTGTATCCTAATTAAAAAGTTTATTCATAAACAACAAAATTGAACATACCTATCATAATTCATAAGTAAATAAGTTAAGTACTTATTATTATATTATATTGAAGGTGCCAAAATACAAAATAATAGTTAAGTTAACAGAAGTCGAGATTTTTTTTAAAATCACAATTTTAAGATTTATAACATATCTACAAAGATATTAAAAAAAAAAAATCAATTAAAAAATATTTAGATAAATTTTTCCTCCTCTTATTCCATTTTCAAATTTAGTAGCTACATAGGCAAATAAGCACTACATTTCAATAATAAAATCTGAACTTTTTACTACAAATGTATGTACATATACAAAAAATGGTTCTGAATTCTTTACTTTACTTTATATTATACCTATTTGTCTAGTAGTAAACTACTCTTTTTACAGCTACACCACACTGCCTCTTGAAAAAAAGTAGATGAAAGGAGTAGATAATTATTTATTTTATCTAAATTAATGCATATAACGTACCGTATTTATACGGCAGTACGTCAATATGTCTATCTATATATCAGTAAATTGATACGTGAAATATATTTTTTATAAAAGTCTTTTTTATATTTATTACGAAAATAAAACGACAAAATTTTAATTATTAATTAAAATTATTTTTAATAATGTACTTATATTCTGAACAGTTATAACCAACTAACTTTTATGTATTTTACTGTTTTTATAATTACTTAAACTAAACTTCAAAAAATTAAAACTAAGCATTTCTTATTAATTAAGTTGCTAATGTAAAATTATTCATTTAAACAACATTGAACTTGAAGAATTGAAGGTTTTTGTCATATAAAAAAAAACAAAAATAATGTAAATTTAGCATTTTATGACTACATAGTCAAAGGGTATAATAAATTAATAAATTTGCCATTACGTTTGTGACGCAGGGTAGATATAGATTCAAGTGTATGGATCGAATCAGAATCGAAAAATAAATCGATTTAGCTATGTATGGTTGTCCGTCCGTCCGACCGCACGATAACTCAAAATTACAGGAAAATTTGGTTGGTCTACTGCAGGGGGCTCGAGTAGCTGCCATACAACTCCTCCATTTGTATGAGTATTCCACTACACTTAATAAAGCTGTATGTTTGAAATTTTGTCAAAAGTAATTAACCGGATGATATAATGTATATGATACGGTCATACGGGTATCCCAGAGTTGACACAGTCTTCTCCACTACACTCTTCCTCGTTATATATTATATTTACGAATTTTCTATATGAATATAAACATTTAATTTTAAGTTAAATTTTGCAATGAAAAAAAATTAAAATCAAAATATACTTTTTTTTGTGGCGGTTGATTTAGCTTCTATGACAACTTCAGGCGTAAAACTTGAAGTTGACTCAGTTAACTCAGTTCTATTAAAAAATTTCGTAAAATATGAAATTTAAATCAAAAAAAATTACATAATATAATCCTAGTATTTTTTTTTTTTTAAGCACATGAAGCAAACAAAAATTTTATTAAGTATGGCTACTCAGAAGGTCACGCTAATAAGAAATATATATACCTTTTCACGATAACCATTTGTCTGTATCATCAGGGATTGATAGTGACGTTAGGATAAAGTGAAAAGATACGCGTATTTTTGTTTGTTGTAATTTCATATATACTTTGTTAATTTAAGTAATAAAAATAAATTTTCAAGAAGGATTGGGACAGACTTAATTATCAACACAATGCCAATAAACAAATTTGAAAAAATACGTTCGATAATTCATTTTAATGATTTTTCGACAGAATAATGTTCCACATATACTACAAATCATTTTTCGTTAAAAACATACTTTTAAACAAAACACTACAAAAAAATAAACATATAATAAATTAGCTTTATCTATGTAAAATTTTTTAAAACAAAAAATCAAGCACCAAAAAAATTATTTTATTATCCTAATGTTTTATAATAACAATTTACTCTCTTTCAATTATCTTGACATATATTTTTCAATAGTTATCAGTTGTAAGAAGAATATTTTTAATAGATACGAGTATTTTGTTTTGTTGAAATTTCATATAATACTTTATTAATTTAAAGTAAGAAAAATAAATTTATTTTTACAATTTAATATGAAACAGAATAAATTACATTCGCTTTAAAACAATTGAAGTAAGTAAAATAATAACTTGAAACAAGTAAGGAATCGGTCAGTCGCCTACACCTCAAACTACACGTTGGTTTAAATTTAATGAGATATCCATAAGTCATTTTTAAAACCATTAAAGCTGTTATTAATTTAATCATAAGATATAGCTAACCAAATTAACTTTATAATACTAAAAACATTTTCTTATTAGAATATCTATTAAAAAATATTAAAAACCAAAAAACTTGAAATAAATGAAAATATATTTATTCCAATTCAATTACAAAAGTGTAAAAATACTAATTATTAAATTTTGTGATAGGAAGCATCAAGATAGCTACATTATTTTTTTTGTTATCATGCCTCGGACGGACGAACATGGCTATACCGACTCAGAAGGTCACGCTGATCACAAATATATACACTTTTCCATATCTGACTCGCTTCCTGGTTAAAAACACCATACCAAAGTTAATAGGTATACCCTTTTACCAATTCTATAGGTGTATGCTATAAAAACAGGAATGTAATTGTTTATTAAAATAATATTTTGTTTGTCATTTATAAAATATTATACATATTATTATAATATTTAGAAGATTCTACATTTGCTTCAAGTTACTATCTTTATTGATTTCAAAAAAATGCTTTAAGGTCTTCAAAAACGAGTGGCTGGTCCCCGACCAACTACTCCAATTAGGCCCAAATTTCAAGGACACTAAAGAAATCGAAAGTGACACCGTGATACCAAATTTGGAGGTTCTACATTCTTTGGTTTCGGAATTATGTTTGTTTGGCCTAAATTCGATCAAAAAGTTCTAGGTTTCGAACTCATGGTCCAATCGCGACCGTACGCAATCCCCGCCGTAGTTTCATTACTAGTAACCTGCAGCACAAATTTGATCGAGATAGCGTCATTAGTTGTTGAGTTATCATGATTTTTTATAAAAAAAACTTTTATAAAAAAGTTATCAAAATCCGAACTCATGGGCCGATTTCGCCCATATGAAATCCCCGCCGTATTTTAAGTTCTAGTAATCTACAGTTAAAATTACATCAAGAGAGCTCCATTATTTTTTGAGTTATCGTGCCGATGGGCTGATGGATGGACATGGCTATATCGACTCAGAAGGTCACGCTAATAAGAAATATATATACCTTTTCACATCTAGCTCGCTTCCTTTAGGTGGTTACAAACACCATACCAAAGTTAATATACCATTTTCCTATTTCATAGGTGTAGGGTATAAAAATTAAAAAGTATTATTAGAATATATAAATTTTATTATTAGTGCTATTGCGATGAAGTTTATTAAAAGAAGAGAATTTTATTTTGGTTAACAACAATTATATATACATTAATATTTCGTAGATATTGCCACTTGGTCGACATAATTTTTCATTATTAACCGGAACCTTTTTGTGATAAATTAAAATATACTAGTATCGCCCTTTGTTCGAAATTCGAGCTTTTTGTGCTCTTAAATTTACATAAAAAATCCGTTTCGTGTAATTTATATTAGACTAATATTACACGAAACTAATTTTGCTTAAAAAAAAATTTATAATTTTTTCAATTATAAAAACGTTTTTAAGTATTTTTGAATTTTATTCCTGTAGCTTAATGCGATATAAAGAGAGTATAATTTTGTACACTTGTTACACAAAAAAAAACGATTTACATTCTAAATACGTTCTGAAAATTTGATGATTTTTCTAAACAAATACATATGTATACATACTTACTGAAGTCAAGTAGACAAAATTGGAGCATGTCCCAGCATGTCCAACTGTACTTTTTTCTAAACATTTTAGTACGATTTGAACTATGTTGTATGTATTCTGTATCCTAATTAAAAAGTTTATTCATAAACAACAAAATTGAACATACCTATCATAATTCATAAGTAAATAAGTTAAGTACTTATTATTATATTATATTGAAGGTGCCAAAATACAAAATAATAGTTAAGTTAACAGAAGTCGAGATTTTTTTTAAAATCACAATTTTAAGATTTATAACATATCTACAAAGATATTAAAAAAAAAAAATCAATTAAAAAATATTTAGATAAATTTTTCCTCCTCTTATTCCATTTTCAAATTTAGTAGCTACATAGGCAAATAAGCACTACATTTCAATAATAAAATCTGAACTTTTTACTACAAATGTATGTACATATACAAAAAATGGTTCTGAATTCTTTACTTTACTTTATATTATACCTATTTGTCTAGTAGTAAACTACTCTTTTTACAGCTACACCACACTGCCTCTTGAAAAAAAGTAGATGAAAGGAGTAGATAATTATTTATTTTATCTAAATTAATGCATATAACGTACCGTATTTATACGGCAGTACGTCAATATGTCTATCTATATATCAGTAAATTGATACGTGAAATATATTTTTTATAAAAGTCTTTTTTATATTTATTACGAAAATAAAACGACAAAATTTTAATTATTAATTAAAATTATTTTTAATAATGTACTTATATTCTGAACAGTTATAACCAACTAACTTTTATGTATTTTACTGTTTTTATAATTACTTAAACTAAACTTCAAAAAATTAAAACTAAGCATTTCTTATTAATTAAGTTGCTAATGTAAAATTATTCATTTAAACAACATTGAACTTGAAGAATTGAAGGTTTTTGTCATATAAAAAAAAACAAAAATAATGTAAATTTAGCATTTTATGACTACATAGTCAAAGGGTATAATAAATTAATAAATTTGCCATTACGTTTGTGACGCAGGGTAGATATAGATTCAAGTGTATGGATCGAATCAGAATCGAAAAATAAATCGATTTAGCTATGTATGGTTGTCCGTCCGTCCGACCGCACGATAACTCAAAATTAAAGGAGTTAGGATCTTAAAATTTTCGCAAATTCGTTTTTTTGCAATAGCCGTCATCGCTATTTAAATCCAGCCATTTTGGTCCATGGGTTCGGGTAGCTGCCATACAACTCCTTTTTTTATATGAGTAGTACTCTGTACCTATTACAGCTGCGTGTCTGAAATTTTGCTGAAAACAGTTTAGTGTAATGGCCAAAGTGTACAAAATTTGGTTGGTCTACTGTAGAGGATTCGAGTAGCTGCCATACAACTCTTTATTTTATATGATCATTACACTACATCTAATGAAGCTGGGTGTCTGAAATTTGGCCAAAAATAGTTTAATGGCCAAAGTTACAGGAAAATTTGGTTGGTCTACTGCAGGGGGCTCGAGTAGCTGCCATACAACTCCTCCATTTGTATGAGTATTCCACTACACTTAATAAAGCTGTATGTTTGAAATTTTGACAAAAGTAATTAACCGGATGATATAATGTATATGATACGGTCATACGGGTATCCCAGAGTTGACACAGTCTTCTCCACTACACTCTTCCTCGTTATATATTATATTTACGAATTTTCTATATGAATATAAACATTTAATTTTAAGTTAAATTTTGCAATGAAAAAAAAAAAAAACCAAAATATACTTTTTTTTGTGGCGGTTGATTTAGCTTCTATGACAACTTCAGGCGTAAAACTTGAAGTTGACTCAGTTAACTCAGTTCTATTAAAAAATTTCGTAAAATATGAAATTTAAATCAAAAAAAATTACATAATATAATCCTAGTATTTTTTTTTTTTTAAGCACATGAAGCAAACAAAAATTTTATTAAGTATGGCTACTCAGAAGGTCACGCTAATAAGAAATATATATACCTTTTCATATCTAGCTCGCTTCCTTTAGGTGGTTACAAAAACCATACCAAAGTTAATATACCCTTTTCCTATTTCATAGGTGTAGTCATTTAAAAAAAACAAAAATAATGTAAATTTAGCATTTTATGACTACATAGTCAAAGGGTATAATAAATTAATAAATTTGCCATTACGTTTGTGACGCAGGGTAGATATAGACTCAAGTGTATGGATCGGATCAGAATCGAAAAATAAATCGATTTAGCTATGTATGGTTGTCCGTCCGTCCGACTGATAACTCAAAATTAAGGAGCTAGGATCTTAAAATTTTCGCAAATTCGTTTTTTTGCAATAGCCGTCATCGCTATTTAAATCCAGCCATTTTGGTCCATGGGTTCGGGTAGCTGCCATACAACTCCTTTTTTTTATATGAGTAGTACTCTGTACCTATTACAGCTGCGTGTCTGAAATTTTGCTGAAAACAGTTTAGTGTAATGGCCAAAGTTTGTGCAAAATTTGGTTGGTCTACTGTAGAGGATTCGAGTAGCTGCCATACAACTCCTTATTTTATATGATCATTACACTACATCTAATGAAGCTGGGTGTCTGAAATTTGGCCAAAAATAGTTTAGTGTAATGGCCAAAGTTACAGGAAAATTTGGTTGGTCTACTGCAGGGGGCTCGAGTAGCTGCCATACAACTCCTCCATTTATATGAGTATTCCACTACACTTAATAAAGCTGTATGTTTGAAATTTTGACAAAAGTAATTAACCGGATGATATAATGTACATGATACGGTCATACGGGTATCCCAGAGTTGACACAGTCTTCTCCACTACACTCTTCCTCGTTATAAATATATATAATAATATTTACGAATTTTCTATATGAATATAAACATTTAATTTTAAGTTAAATTTTGCAATGAAAAAAAATAAAAATCAAAATATACTTTTTTTTGTGGCGGTTGATTTAGCTTCTATGACAACTTCAGGTGTAAAACTTGAAGTTGACTCAGTTAACGTTATATTAGGAGGTTCATACATAACTCCTCCTCCGTTATAGTTGAAATTCTCCGGAATTTCTTTATTTACAATTTTTATTTTGGTTCCTTTGTTCTTTAAATATAATATTATAAAAATAATACTTATTACTAATAATACAAAAATAGAAATATTTATACCATATGAAACGGCTTTATGATATTTTAATTCGTTTATTTTTTTATTATTTTCAAAGTTTTTTAAAACAATATCGTCAAAATTAATTGGTTTTTTTTTTGTTTTTTTTTTTTCTTCCTTTACATTTATTTCAAAACACGAATAATAATTAGAGAATTACAATTACAAGTAAAAATAAAATTACAGATACAACTATAAACTCTACAATACACGTATTTTCAATAAATGCCACTCCTGTCGGAGCATAGGGCGGAAACAAACTCCTTCCATATATCTCGATCTTGCGCTATTCGCCTGACTTCTGCCCAACTCTGCTGCCGGGACTCTGCTAAGACCGTTCTGACTCAGATGTTGCGTGGTCTTCCGCGTCTTC
This sequence comes from Dolichopus griseipennis, assembly GCA_963082915.1. Classification (NCBI taxonomy): domain Eukaryota; kingdom Metazoa; phylum Arthropoda; class Insecta; order Diptera; family Dolichopodidae; genus Dolichopus; species Dolichopus griseipennis. The sequence continues at coordinate 72,602,566 of OY720442.1, read as the reverse complement.
GTTTTCCCTGAGGATTCCATTGAAATGCCTGCTTGCCAATATCAGTCCGGCTTCCGCAGGGTGTGGCCTATCCACGGCCATTTTCTACATAGGATTTCTGTTGCTATTGGTTTGCTGGCAGTAAGTGTTAGAAGATCCTGGTTTGAAATTGTATTAGGCCAAAATATCCTGCATTTTCTCCTCAGACATCTATTAACAAAAGTCTGTAGTTTTCTAGATATGTTATCTGTGACTTTCCAGGTTTCGCAAGCGTATAGTAGAACTGGTTTAACGCTCGAGTTGAAAATTTTTAGTTTGGTTTTTCTACTAATGTTTCTACAGCGCCAAACGTTACTGAGTTAATGATAAGCATGCCTGGCCTTATTTATCCGGGACGATATGTCCTCCTCCGCGCCACCGCTTTTTGTTATCATGCTTCATCAACCTCGGCGAGTACTATAGATTTGTTGTTAATATCAATTGTTAGTGGTGTCTGAATACTTGTTTCTAGTCGCATTAGCTTCGTTTTGCTAAAGTTTATTTTTAACCCAACATTTTTAGCATTAATAATAAGTTTTTCTAATTTTGAGCTAATAGATGGTAAACTGTGCGACATGAGGCAAATATCATCAGCGTAATCAAGTTCCCCTAGTTTTTCGAATGGGCGCCACTGTATTCCATCAGATGTTTCAGCGTCGGTTTTTCTGATTACACTGTCTAAAACTATTAGAAACAGTATGGGGACAGTACGCAACCTTGACGAACTCCGTTATTTATTGCAAATTCAGCACTTGTTTTCCCTTTAGATCGTACTGTACAAGCGGTATCCCTATAAAGTTCTTTTATTAGTTCTGTTAACTTATCAGGGATTCCCAGAACTCTTAGCGCTTCCCAAATGGCATTTCTTGAAACGGTGTCGAATGCACGTTCAAAATCGACGAAGAGAAGGAACAATGGAGATTGCCATTCAGCCGACTGTTCGATGATGATTCGTAGGGTATTTATGTGATCAACACAAGATCTCTTAGATCTGAATCCCGCTTGCTCACGACGCTGTAAGTTGTTGACGGTTGGAGAAATACGGTCTAAAATGATGAATGCCAGTAATTTCTCGACAGAATTTAAAAGTGTAATTCCTCGCCAGTTACTGCAGTTGCTAAGGTCGCCTTTTTTTGGAATTGGTACAATGATCTCTTCTTTCCAGCTTCTTGGGATTCTTCCAGTTGTCCATGTTTCCCGGATAATTGGAACCAGGGATGTGGTTATTACCTCGGGACCGCTTTTCAACAGCTCTGCTGGTAAATTATCAGGTCCCGGAGATTTGTTGATCTTTAATTTTGCAATGGCATTTGCTATTTCCTCTCTGCTTGGTGGTGCTGTAGAGATATTACGTCTCGGATTGCGTCGACTTGTGATTTCAACTGGCAAACTGCTTTCCACCCTCAGTTCAGTAGAGTCTTCGAAAAATTTCTTCCAACGGTTCAGTTGTTTTTCCTCTGTTGTGAGAATATTTCCGTTGCAATCTTTAAGTGGAGGTGCTTCGACTCTTGTTCTCAAAAGTTTGTTTATAGCAGAGTAGATGCCGCGTAGGTTGTTGCGGTATGCAGCTCTTTCCGCCTCTGAGCCGATGGTATTCACAAAACGCTCCCGATCTTTTCTCGCTGAAGATTTTATTTGACGTTCGATATTATTATATTCCCTTTTTAGTCGTTGTTTCTCCGCTGGCAATCGAGCTTGACCAAGCTGTGGTTTAAGTTTGCGACGTTTTTCTATTAGCTTCCACGTATCCTCTTCTATCCAAGGCTTTTTCTGGTGTTGTTGAGTGCCAAGGGTTCTTTGGGCAGCTTTCAATATTGTTCCAGGTGATCGGTTCATCCATGTTGTGCAGTATATTGTTAACTGATTCTTTATATTCCTCCATCTTACCCGAATCTTGAAGCTTTGAAAAATCATACTTTGTTCTACGATTATGACTTTGACGAATCGCAGCTGGGCGTAATCTAATTTCTCCAAGTAGTAGGTTATGGTCGCTGTAAATATCAGCGCCTCTACAAGCGCTGACATCTAGTAGGGAATTGTGATATGTTCTACTTATCAGGATATGATCAATTTGATTTCGCGTCGATCCATCTGGAGACTGCCATGTATATTTATGGATGTCGCGATGCGGAAATCTAGTGCCTCCAATGAAGATTATGTGCTGCGCACAGGTCGACCAATCTTTCTCGATTATTGTTCCGTGTAGGCCCGAGTCCATGACAACCCATGACTCTTTGGAAATTGGAATTGTTGTTAATTGGTTTTACATAGGTATAATTAAAATTATTACTAGGGTAAAAATATTTATCATGAATAATTTTCTTTTGGTTATAAATTATTTCATTCTCTATTTTAATTTCACAATTATTATAAAATTAATAAAATAGTTTTTGTTAAATGTTAAATTTCTATCGTCACAATTTTGTATTAATACAGTATTTCAATTTTAATTTTGTTGTTATATCTAAATTTACATTTATTATTCAAAATACAGTTTTTACTAGCTTTTAAATGTTTAAACATAACATCATCAAGTGATAAGTTAAAATTTTATTTTCAATTTCTACAATATATTCATTGTTTTCGTCAATTTCTATGTTTTCTTTATTAGGCAAAGGAGTAATTAGTTTTAAATCAGTTTGAATATAATTTAGTGGAATTTTAATTTCAGTTACTAATAATTCATCTTTATAATTCATAATTCCTATTTTACTTAATCTATAAAAGTGAAAGTTTGTTTGTATGTTTGTTTGTTTGTATGTAGCGAATAGACTGCTGAACTGCCCAGCCGATTTTCATGAAAATTTGTATATAGGGGTTTTTGGGTACGGAAAGAAATCATGGCCCAAAAATGTTGCTCTAACGGACCGCCAAGTTGGGGCTGTGGTGCAAGTATTTAAACTTCTTTGTTCTAAAATGAAAACGGTTTGACCGATTGACTTCAAATTTTGTATACGTGATGCTCCTTGAGAATTGAGTTGATTAGTATCTATTAACAGTTTTGGAATTTATTAACCCATGTTGGGCCGACGGGTGGTCAAAAAAAATTTTGGGTCCGAATTTTGTCCGATTTTATGAAATTCTGCTTTGGCTAAAAAGAAAACCCACAACAAAATTTTATTGACTTGCATTAACCCATTGGGGCCCAACAGCTTTTTATAAGTTTTTTCAATACTTAACTCTAAATTAAAAACAGTTTGACCAATTTGTTTCAAATTTTATATACGTGCTCCCCTGTGAGAATTGAGTTGACACTATTAACAGATTTGGAATTTGTTAACCCATGTTGGCCGACGGTTGGTCAAAATAATTTTGGAAGCTAATATTGTCAAAATTTGCGAAGTACTGCTATGACTAAGAAGAATAATTTTGTTGAGTGATTTGGAAGAAAATTACGTATTTATAATTTGAGTTTTCATTTTATCTATATTTATATTTGATATATCAATTTACTAACATCTACATTTTCTTTAGCTTCTCTAGGTGTGTATTTTATTGTTGAATGATAGCGATCGTTATAGTTTTCTATAGCCATCTGTATCTTCATCTCAACTAAAAGTTCCCTACCCAAAATTCTGTTATTTTTTCTAAGAGGGTTGAGTGTATTCTCGCTATATCAGCATTTCCAGTGTGATTTTTTGTTTTTGTTAGATGAATTTCAACATTTTCACTATTTAAATACTCAATTAGTTGTTCAGCTCTAAATTCATTGTCCATAATTATTTTTTTTGGTTTTCCAAATTTTGCAAAATGTTCCATTATAATTGTTTTCTTTGCTCTCCAGTTGCGATCTGTTATACAATATGCTGAGGCAAATTTTGTTAATTTATCAATTACTGTAACAAAGGATTGTTTTTTAAAATGAAATATGTCCAAATGTATAATTTCGTTTTTTCTTTAGGTGTTTCTGTAAATGCAAATTTAGGTTTTAATGGTTTTCGATCATACTTAATTTGTTGACATTTTTCACAATTATTGATAATTAAATGAATATGATCTTTTAACTTGGGGAAAATAAATTTTGTCTTTTAAATTGTGGTAACATTCACTTATTCCACTGTGCATAGACTCTATAGTGTGGTAAAGAGATAATTGTTTTTGTAATTCTTCTTCAGTTTTTATTTCTTTAGCTCTTTTTGAACTTCGTATAAATTTTAGTTTTGAATCAAATGAAAACATCGATATTAAAATTAGTTGTATTTTATGATAGTCAGTATCAGATACTTCCGCATAAATGTTTTATATCCTTTCTTGATATAACGTTTTAAAATATCTTTAATAAAATTTTCATTTTCAAACTGGAAATTTTAAAATTGGATGTGAAGTTATCAAGCTCTTTAAGTTTTCAAATGCTGCTATACACTGTGGATTATTTATATTAATTTTGTTATCTTTTTTAAATATTTAATCATAGGATATGCAACTTTGTAAACTATATCGACTTTTACTTTTTCTAATTATGCCCTGTTTTTCCATTTCTTCCATTTGATGTCTCACTTCAGTTTCATGGTTATGTGGATATCGATAAAGTTTTGAATAATTTGTTCACTTGTTGTTGTTTTAATTTCTAGTACCACTGTATTTGTACTGTTCAAATTATCACCTTCTTTATATACTCTCCACCTAATGAAGATGGGTGTCTGAAGTTTTACCAAAAATTGTTTAGTGTAATGGCCCAAGTTTCTGCAAAATTTGGTTGGTCTTCGACAGAGGGTTAGAGTAGCTTCCATACAACTTTTTATTTTATATGAGTATTCCATTACACTTAATAAAGCCAAAAATAATTAACCGGATGATATAATGTATATGTTACGGTCATACGGGTATACAAGAGTTGACACAGTCTACTCTACTACACTCTTTCTCGTTTTTAACATCTTTTTATTTTTAAAAGGCTAAGAATTTTACCATGAAACATGTTATATATAATTTTTTTGAAATTAAAATCAAAACATTTTTTAATCAACGGTTACATTTCTTTTTTTTTTTTAATTTTTATTATATAATATATTTTATTGAATTATTAGCGTAGGTAATATATCATTAAGACATTGTGTAGGATACTTAAGTTGCGTTCAAAGGTATTTGCTGCATGTATGTAAAATTTATTTTTATATATAAATGTTCTATCTTCATTGGTTTCGGAATTATGCACGTTTGGCCTAAATTCGGTCAAAAAGTTCTAAGTTTCCAAAAGTTAAACGTTTTGGTTCTCTTGTCTGTTAGCCACTATTTCTTAAAAAATCGGTTTGCATTTTGCTCTGAATGTGTAGGTATGTATTGTACTTTTACAATATTGATTTTTATATTCTTCTTTTTCTAAAATTATGTTAAGGAAAAAGAAAAAATTAAAATTTCATAATTGTACGAGTAATGCAACCTATTCAACTTCACAAGTACTTGTACCAAGTTTAAACATCTTGTAAGAGATGCATAACAACAAGACAGGTCCATCGTGTATGGGATTCATAATAATTAATTTAAAGGTATGAGTATAGCTATCATTATTTATTATGCGAAGTATATTTATAATAATTTTGATGTGCAATATTTTTTTAAATTTTGGCAAGGTCTCTCCAACACTTGTTTATTATATATATATTGTTTTGCGTTTATAAGCTCTTCTAATAGGTAGATACTTACATAAACTAACAATTTGTATTTAACAAATTTAAAAATTTTTTTTTTTTTTTTAATATTTTAAAATAGATAAATTAGTAAGAATTACATACAATAATTAATAATTACATACAAAATCAGATTTTTCCACTTTTATTTCCAACCTATTATTTTATTTACTTCAATTATTTTAAAGCGAATGTAAAATTTTTCATTTTCATAATTAATTTAAAAAGAAAATTTTATTTGTAATTACTTTAAATTAAAAAATATTGTTAAAATTATAAAATTTTTTTTTTATTAGTGTTGCTATGAAGTTTATTACAAGAAGAGAATTTTATTTACGTAAACACCAATTTATATCAATTAATATTACATAGATTAGATGTTTTTATGTCTGTACATTATTTGACAATCGCATTAAAGAATTACAATTACATTATATTTAGGTTGGAGTAAAGTGAGATGAATAACATAAGTAATTAATTTTATTTTATATTTTAACAATTACTTTTAAAATCGTAATTTTTAATATTGTCTAAAATTGATAATTTTTTATTAATGTACGATCCTTTGTTTTGCTATTTATATTTCGGAATGTTATATAATATTATATATCTATATAAACTCTATTCCACATGTTTTGACTTTTCTCAACTAATCGACTAAAAACAATTTTATGGAACTGTTTCGAACAATACATTGTGAAAAATATGTTCTCTTTAGTCGGGGATGTCTCATCATTATTTGATCTTGTAAGCTTAGTTTCCAATCAAAAGAGTGCTTTTAAAAGAATAGTATGAAGCTATAGTCATGTATTTTAACAAATAATAATAAAATGCTCTTATTTATATATTTATTTTTTTCGAATATTGTAATATTTTCTAACTCAATGTTAACAGTTATTTTAATCCTTAGTAACTAAAAATACTGTTGAAATAATGTTATATGTTGCTCTTTCGTGCACAAAGGTGGTGAAATTATCTGTTTGTTCATCCATTAAAAATCTCATTTTATAGTTAATACCTTGTTGTTGTTTTTCAATTACCGATAAAAAGCAAACAATTCTGTACCTGAAAAATTTTATTAAAAATTAAATAAATTTTTATAATATAATATTTCATATAAATTTTGAGTTTATGTTTACTTCCTAAAAATTAAGATTATATAAACTAATAAAAACATTTTTATATAAAAGAAAGTTATTTGTTTTATATTAAGTGTTTTTTTATAAAATAAGAGTTCTAAAACTGTGTGACTTTTGTCTTCTCTGTTATTAAAGATTTTCTGCAAAAAAAATTATAATATTCATATTTTGAATATAGGAATAGGGTTTCCCGGAAAATTTTAATCCCGGGATTAGGGATTGAAAAATATATGTCTCGGGGAATCCCGGGAGATCAACAGTCATATACCATATGAATAAACACTAAATTTTTGTAAATGTTGTTATAATATAAAGTAAAGTCGGATGACGGAAATTATAGAACATTATAAAAAGAATAAAAAATAAACTTCATTATACCCGTGCATACATATATGAACATCGGGTATATTAAAATTACTCCTCCGTTTGTAACGCATCGAAATATAAGAGCTAGATATAGTGTCAAGGGTACGTATCGAATCAGCATCGAAAAGTGAATCGATCTAGCTATGTGTGTCCGTCCGTCCGTCCGTCAGCACGATAACTCAAAAACTATAAGAGCTAGAGTTCTGAAACTTTCACAAAGTAATTTTTAGACAATTTCTAGGTTCCCTATTGTTTTTGGTTAAAATCGGACCAAGTCTTCGGGGAGCTGCCATACAACTTTTTTGCACCAATATGAATTTCTTCAAAAGTAATTATACTACGAGAATGAAAATTACACACGGTTAGTTTTATAATGACTCCGGCACTTATATGAAGTTTCAAAATGTTAGGGCCCCATTTTCGGGGGGCTGCCATACAACTTCTTTGCACCAATATGAATTTCTTCAAAACTAATTATACTACGAGGCTGAAAATTACACACGGTTAGTTATATAATGAATCGAGCAATTATATGAAGTTTCAAAATGTTAGGGCCCCATTTTCGGGGAGCTGCCATACAACTTTTTTGCACCAATATGAATTTCTTCAAAACTATTTATACTACGGGGATGAAAATTACACACGGTTAGTTTTATAATGACTCCGGCACTTATATGAAGTTTCAAAATGTTAGGGCCCCATTTTCGGGGGGCTGCCATACAACTTCTTTGCACCAATATGAATTTCTTCAAAACTAATTATACTACGAGGCTGAAAATTACACACGGTTAGTTATATAATGAATCGAGCACTTATATGAAGTTTCAAATTTTAGGGCCCCATTTTCGGGGGGCTGCCATACAAAGACAAAGTCTTCGATTCAATAACTTTGAATCTAATGAAGCTACAAAGTTAAAATTAAAATTGGGCAGATAAATTAATAGGGCAAGTTACTTGGCAAAGTTGGACATCACGCGGACCTTCGGACTTTTAGGGTGGGCCAATTTTTTTTTTTTTGCTTTTTTTTTTTTATTTTTTTTTTTTTTTTAAGCTAAAGTTATGGGACAATGAATGAAAATTTTGTTTTTTGTTTTGTGATTTTTTTTTTAATTTTTTTTTTTTTTTTTTACGTTAAAAATGTATAAGGGAAGTAAATTACGGTTTATTTTATACACCATAGTGGGTATGCACGGGTATCTAAAAGTTGACAAGGACAACTATAATCTTCCTCGTTTATTTTATAGAAATAATAATATAATATAATAATAATTTATTTTATTTAAAAAAAAAATCAAAATGCAAATTTTAGAAAGTACTTTTAATGTGTTTATTAAGGTCAAATTTTAATTTTTGAAAATATAACCTTAAGAAACATATATTATCCAGAGTAACATCGTTAAGCCGACTACGGATTTTTGAACATATTAAACTTGCTGCTGAAAATACTCGTTCCGACTAACACTTGTAGGTTTAATTGTCATTATTATATCATACACTTTTTGGAGGTAGTCTCCTCTAGACCATTTTCAAATAAAGACATTTCCTTTGTCAATTTTGAGCTTAGGCTTTCGATTTTTGCTGTAGTAGTTTTTTTTTTTTATATATATGTATATACAAATGCATTATGTATGTATGGACTATGATTTATGAACCAAAGAATATCTATAGTCTACACACTATAAGTAACCAGATTTTTTATTTTAGCTACCCAGCTACTCGAATCCATGAACCAAAATGACTGTATTTAAATAGCGATGACAGCTATTGCAAAAAAAACGAATTTGCGAAAATTTCAAGATCCTAGCTCCTTTAGTTTTTGAGTTATCGTGCCTACGGACGGACGGACATAGGTACACCGACTCATGAGGTCACGCTGATCACAAATATATACAATTTTCCATATCTGACTCGCTTCCTTTAGGTGGTTAAAAACACCATACCAAAGTCAATATACCCTTTTACCAATTCTATAGGTGTAGGCTATAAAAACAGGAATGTAATCGTTTATTAAAAAAATATTTTGTTTGTCATTTATAAAATATTATACATAATATGTTTTCTGGAAAATTCTTAGCCTTTGAAAAATATAAAAGTGTTAACCATTTTAATTTTCATTCTGAGGTTATTTTTGGCTGAAACTGGTTTTTTGGGTCCGAATTAATAATTTTTTTGAAAATTAATCCTGAGTTTGATTTTGGGAAGTTTTTATAGATGTGGTTATTTAGTAAAACCACAAGGACAGTAAATCATTTTTTTTTTTTAAATAAAATATTTTTTTGATTGTAATTTATAATTCATTTTTTATTTATTTTGAATGATAACTTTTAAAACAGTTTTTAGTTCCAGACATACAAAGCGCTACTTTACAAGCAGAACAAGACCACTTTGTTCGATGAGGACTCGCACGCGTGCTACAATAAGCACATCTTCGAGATGTACCATATTCAGGTATATGTGCACACTGGTTATACCTCTTTTCATATGGCACCATTGGTTTATAATGGTTTATTGGATCTCTACTTGATGGTCGACCTCTTTTTGATAATGAATAGTGTCCAACCAACCCTGAAGTTACAGCTATTATAAATAATTTTAACGATAAAGTAGGTGAATCTGATCTTGATTTGAACAGAATATACGAATTAACTACACTGACGTCAACAAAATGCCAAAGAATGCGAAGCCACCATCTTTTGGATTTCCGATCTATTTCATATGTTGACTTTAACATGTCGGCTTTATCAACATACCCCATATGTTTATTATAATCTGATACAATATCTGGACACGATAGCTCTAAATGTGTTCCGTCTTTTTGTTTGCGTTTTGTAGTTACAACTGTGGCAGGGTTGGGGTAATTGCTTAGGAAATGAACTGCTTTGTTATCTTTCCATTTGACAAAAGCTAAACCATCTTTACTCAAATACCAGTCAGATTCTCCTCTCTTTAACATTTTAATTAAAATAAATACTTACCTTCCATTTGTATATTTTTCAAAAAAAGAATTAATTTTAATGTTACTAAAATTGCTTGCACTGATTGAACTGAACTTACTTATTTAGATTTTAAATATAAACGTGTTTTACCAAATTTTTACAGAGTTGAAATAAAAAACCGTTATTTGTGCTTTTCTGAGCAAATTCGCTGTTGTGGTATATAATTATAACCACAAGACGACTAAAACAAGTCATTTTTATTTGTGGTTTATCTTTGTAACCACTATTACACAAAGGGTTAAATAAAAACGGAAATAGAAAAGAACCCTTGTGTATCAAATTTAAAGTTTCTATCTTCATGAATTTCGAAGATAAGCTTTTTAATTTTGGGATTTCTGAGGAGCAACCTGAACCACCACTACAATTAAGTCTAAATTTCGGGGACACATAGGAAATATATTTTTTGACTTGGAAATCGATCAAAAGCTTCTAGAATCCGAACACATTGTCCGAACTCGACCAGAACCAATTCCCATGGTACTTTCATTACTAGTAACCTAGAGGTTAAATTTCATTAAAATAGCGGCATTAATTTTAAGGTTATGGTGTTTTTAAGGTATATGTTTGTTAGTCCTTGAACTTTTCAAAGGTTCCAGAACCCGAAACCATGGTACGATTTCACCCATATGCAGTCCCCGTCACCCTTTCAATACTAGTTAACCCTTGTTCAATTCAAAATTCAAAAAACTCGTTAGAAAAAATGTATAAAAATAATTACTTTAAAATCATAAAAAGGGGATATTATTGCAAGATCCCGGGATTTTGATTAGCTAAAATTACATTATCCTGGAATTGCAAACTGTATATAATAACTTATACCAAATAGAAAATTAAAAAAAACCTATTAGAAAGGAAATCAATAGGTGTGCTTTTTGGCCTTTTGGAATTTCTCGAGAAAAGAGAATTCTCTTTTTGGCTTTTTTTTCAATCTCGAGAATCGAGAATAATTTAAATAAATTCTCGAGAATTCTCGAGAAGAATTAAAAAAATATTTCAGCTATTTTATAATGATTTTTTATTAATATAACAAAATAAAAGTTTAAAAACAAAATAAATAATGGTATAACAACAAAAGTAATTCATGGTACAAAAAAAAACAAAATAAAATAAATAGTATAACAAAGTAATTCATAAAAAAAAAAATATTCATGACTTAAAATAAATAAAACATTAATGAAAAACTATCAGTCATATTTAATAAAATATGCCTTTAAAAAACAAAAGCAGTTTAAAGATCTATCTGAAAGTCTTGCTCTTTTTTTGTAGCAAAATTGCTTGATATTGAAAAATTTCGTTCGTTTTGGGTGGATGTTGGTCTTATGGAACTTAAAGCATTTTTAAGCTGCTCTAAGTTTGGTGTTAACTTTCCAGTTGCTTCAAGTATATTAATTTCTTTGGTCAGTGCCGAAAGTCATCGTGAATTTCTCTTTTTGGTTCTGGTTTTGTACTTCTTTTTATATATTCTCTTTTTATATATACTATTTTCGGAATTGTTCTCTTTAAGAACATTAAATAAAAATTTCAAAATCCCTTCCGCCGTTAAAAGGGTAGCATCTGCTCGACTAAGTGCCTCTACAGCTATCCTAACCGGTTTGAGAGCATTCAGTATAATTAAGGTATAATTTTATCATCCCGCATATGGCTTAATTTAAGATCCCATAAAGCGGAAACTATGGGACCATTTATTCGAAGAAATCTTTCCAGCATTGTTTCAATGGTATTCCATCGAGTTTTAACATCTAAAAAAAACTGCAACTCATTTTTTTCTATAGCTTTTACATAATTTTGTAATATATTGTTCCGAACTGGAGAGTTTTTAAACAATTTTACTATTTTCCCACTTTTATTTAGAAGTTGAAATTTTTCGACTGTTTCATTTGCTATTTCAGAATCACACACATTATTATCTTGATTGAAACAATCTTTCTTCGATGTCCTCGTCATCTTCTTCGCTTTCAAATATCACTGAATTCTGCTTTATATAAAAAAATTTTAGAACTGCTAAATGAATAGCATGATTATAACAAAGTTGTTGATATGCTGGGGAGAGTTTACCAAATATTATCATGACGCTGGCTCCATCGCTAGTTGTAGATACAATATCATTATCAAAACTTAACACAAATGATTTTAATTTAATATTAACCAAATCTAATGCCTTTTCCGCTGGACAGGATCCTTCAATCCGTATCAGACCTAAATTATCTGAACAACCATTAGAATAATAAACATGCACATCCATGTAACGCCGATTGCGGAAACTAGGCCATTCATCAATGGAAAGTGAAAATTTTTATATCATAGTATTTATTTATTAAATTCATAATATCAGAAGGCTGCTTTGGTAATGAAAATCCTTCTATCTTCTTAATACTATTTCGGATAAATTCACTTTTAGAAATAGTATATATTGAAATCCCACCTTTAGCGGCTAATTTTGATACAATCTGTTCTGTTTGATCGTAAGACATAGCTAAGTAAATTTTATAATACTAAAAACATTGTCTTTATCTATTTAAAAAAAATTAAAAATTCTTACTAATTTATCTTAAATATTAAAAAAATATTAAAATAATATTAAAAAATATTAAAAAACAAAAAAAACTTGAAATAAATGAAAATACTTTTACTTCTTATTATTAATTAAATTTTGTGATATATCTAATTCAAATTTTTCAAAATTTATGTATCTAGTATGTATCTAGTAATAGAAAAGCTTATATATGCAATAAATAAATGTATCTCTATTATACAATTTTTCCTCTTTTATGTACAACCTATTATTTTATTTACTTCAATTGTTTTAAAGCGAGCCTTTTCATAATTAATTTAAAAAGAAAAATTTATTTGTATTACTTTAAATTAAAAAAATATTGTTAAAATAATTAAATTTTATTTTTATTACTGTTGCGATGAAGTTTATTACAAGAAGAGAATTTTATTTACGTTAATACCAATTTATATCAATTAAAATTACATAGATTAGATGTTTTTATGCCTTTACATTATTTGACAATTGCATTAAAGAATTACAATTACATTATATTTAGGTTGGAGTAAAGTGAGATGAATAACATAAGTAACTAATTTTATTTTAAATTTTAACAATTACTTTTAAAATCATAATTTGATTTTTATTTTTATTTTATATTAATTTGAATTTTATTTTAAATTTTAACAATTACTTTTAAAATCATAATTTATTATATTAAAATTGATAATTTTTTATTAATGTACGATCCTTTGTTTTTCTATTTATATTTAATATTAAAAAGTATGATATATCTAATTCAAATGTTTCAAAATTACTCTATCTAGTCAATGTACCTATTAGAATTATATTATGCTTTGATTAGCTTTTTATCACAAAATTTAATAATTCAAATTTTTTTACTTTTGTAATTGAATTGGTAAAATCTTTGTAAAATCATTTATTTCAAGTTTTTTAGCTTTTTAATTATTTTTAAATAGATAAGATAAATAAAGGATGAAATTTTAACTGTAGTTTGCTAGGACTGAAAGTTATGGCAGGGATTGCAAATGGGCGAAATCGGCCATTGGGTTCGTATTCTGGACCTTTTAATCGATCCAAGAGCTAATGAACATTAATAAAAAATCACGAAATTTGTGCTGTAGGGTATTGGTAATGAAACCACAGCGGCAATTGGATAATGTGTGAATTGGACAATAGACTCGAAACTTAAAACTTTTGATCGAATTTAGGCCAAACCAGCATAATTCCGAAACCAATGCAGATAGAACCTCGAAATTTGGTATCAGGGTGTCGATTTAGATTTCCTTAGTCTTCTTGAAATTTGAGCCCAATTGGGGACCAGCCACTCAGTTCCGAGGACCTTAAAGCATATTTTCGAAATTAATAAAGATAGTAACTTGAAACAAATGTAGAAGCTTCCAATTTGGCACATGGGTGTTCTGTACTATTTCCTTCGCGCCTCCTAATTTTTGATCAGTTGGAGTGGTGGTTCAGTACACCTCTTAGACCCCCCAAGGTTTAAAAACTTATCATCGAAATTAATAGTAACTTAAAATTAAGATAGAACGCTCCAATTGTGTACAAGAGTTAACTTGTATTAAAAGTGTAAATAATGGGGTATAAAGGGGTAAATAATGCCCCTATTTTGAAGAAAATTAAAACTCTAGGGTACTAGTAATGAAAGCGCCATGGGAATTGGTTCTAGTCAAGTTCGGAAAATAAGTTCGAATTTTAGAAGCTTTTGGCCGATTTAAGGCCGAACGAATATAACTTCGACGCCAAAGAATATATTTCTTATGTGTCCCCGAAGACTTAATTGTAATGGGGGTTCAGGTGTCCGCTAAGATATCCCAAAATTTAAAAGCGATTAATAATTTTAATGTTCATTATATGATATATTTTATTGAACTATTACCATAGGTGATATATAATTAAGACATTGTGTACGATACTTAAGGTATATTCAAAGGTACTTGCTGCACATATGTAAAATTAATTATATATTTAAACGAATTTATTAAAAATTCTAAATTTGTAATTATATTTTAGAAATACATTTATTGCATATTTTGCGTTTATCATCTTGTACCTATTAACTAAATATTTAAAATAATTGAAGTTTTAAAAAATTATAAATATATTTTCATTTATTTCAAGTTTTTTTCTTTTTTAATATTTTAAAATAGATAAGTTAGTCAGAATTTGTAATATTTTTGAAGTAATAGAAAATGTTTTTAGTATTATAAATTTTATTTGGTTAGCTATGTCTTACGATCAAGCTAATAACAGCTTTTATGGTTTTAAAATGACTAATGGATATCTTATTAAATTTGAACCAAACCCTACATTTTTTAATAATTTAGTGTTAATATTTTATGTTTTTATAATGTTTTTGTTTTGTTAAGTCCTGTATGAATAAAATCGATTTTACTAGGATGGTGCAATTTTTATCACAGGCTGTATATAAATTAATATGTTGTTTATGCTGCGCCTCTCAATGGAGGTTTAATTGAAGTTGATGTTACTGCAAAAAGTTAACACAAAAATTACACTCGGTTTACACATGTAAATTTTAAAATGTATGAAAGCAATCTTTTTAAAACCATTTTTCTAGGATTGTTCTAGTAATTTTTGAAACTTTTTGTAATTCAAAGCAGTACAAACGACTTTCCAAATTTTGACGTAATTTACTTCCAAAAATTTTATTTTGAAAAATCGTAGGACCGACTGTTAACAGACTCAACTCTATTTTCAAGTTGCTTCACACATATAAAATTTGAGGTAAACCGGTCAAATCGTTTCTAATTTAGAGTTAAGTAACGCAAAAATCTATTAAAAGCCACTGTGCCCCACTGGGTTAACGGAACTACACTTTCTCTTTGGGCAAAGTAGTATTGCGCAAAATTGGACGTAATTTGCTTCCAAATCACTCAACAAAATTTTTTGAGGCTTTCTTTTTAGCCAAAGTAGTACTTCGCAAATTTTGACAATATTATCTTCCAAAATTATTTTGACCAACCGTCGGGCCGACATGGGTTAACAAATTCCAAATCTGTTAATAGTGTCAACTCAATTCTCACAGGAGAGCACGTATACAAAATTTGAAACAAATCGGTCAAACCGTTTTTAATTTAGAGTTAGGTATTGAAAAAACCTATAAAAAGATGTTTGGCCCCAATGGGTTAATGGAACTCCACAAAATTTTTTTTGGGGCTTTCTTTAAAGCCGAAGCAGAATTTCGTAAAATCGAACAAAATTTGGACCCAAAATTTTTTTTGACCACCCGTCGGCCCGACATGGGTTAACAAATTGCAAAACTGTTAATAGTGTCTACTCAATTCTCAAAGAGCAACACGTATACAAAATTTGAAGTCAATCGGTCAAACCGTTTTCATTTTAGAACAAAGAAGTTTAAATACTTGCACCACAGCCCCAACTTGGCGGTCCGTTAGAGCAAAATTTTTGGGCCACGATTTCTTTCCGTACCCAAAAACCCCTATATACAAATTTTTATGAAAATCGACTGGGCAGTTTAGGAGTCTATTCGCTACAAACAAACATACAAACAAACAAACGAATAAACAAACTTTCGCTTTTATATATATAGATAGATTTATAATTTTTTATTTTTGGATGAATTACCTTATATGATATGTCCAAATTAACACAACAAAAATAAGGGTAAAATAGTGTGATTTTTTCATCTGTGTGATTAAGGATTATTTATGATTAAATTACAATAATCATATTAATTATATTAATTCATATTAAACACACGTAACTTCAAAATAACAAGTGAACAATATATAGCAAATTCAAATTTGATACACTATTTCCTATTTCCGTTAATTATTTAACACTTTTCTATTTTTAAAAGGCCAAGAGTTTTACTATAAAACATATTATGTATTATATTTTATAAATTAAAAACAAAATATTTTTAGTGACCTTGGTGTTGGAGTTGGAGAGTAGAAGTTGATAAAGACATGTCCGTCCGAAGACACGATAACTCAAAAATTAATAAAGGCAAACTTTATG
The DNA here is from genome assembly GCA_963082915.1 of Dolichopus griseipennis. Taxonomy (NCBI): domain Eukaryota; kingdom Metazoa; phylum Arthropoda; class Insecta; order Diptera; family Dolichopodidae; genus Dolichopus; species Dolichopus griseipennis. The sequence goes on along the minus strand of OY720442.1, from coordinate 72,585,888 downwards.
AAATTTTAACTGTAGGTTACCAGGACTTTAAGTACGGCGGGAATTGCACATAGGCGAAATCGGTACTTGTAATATTTCTTAAATACCTTGTATAAGCAAAATACTGAAAAAAATTATTTTGAAATGATTTCTTGATGGTTTTAAAACGACTTATGGATATCTCAATAAATTCGAACCAAATAGGTGACTGTTTCTTTGCTTTTTTTATTTATATGTTCGTTAGCTCTTGAACCGATTAAAAGGTACAGAATAACCCATGGCCGATTTCGCGCATGTGTAATCAATCCCCGCCGTACTTTCAGTCCTTGTAACCTACAATTAAAATTTCTTCAAGATAGCTCCATTATTTTTTGAGTTATAGTGCCTATAGATGGATGTACATGGCTATATCGGCTCAGGCGGTCACGCTGATCACAAATATATATGGGTCATTGCCAATTAAAACGTCTTTTTCGTGTCTCTCAAGTTTATCGTTTTATAAATTACTAAAAATATATAACTATACACACAAACTATAGTTAAACTGTAAAGTTTGATGCATTCAATAAAAAAAAACAATGTAACGACAAAATTTCAAAATTTTAAATTCCAGTTTACTCTTATCTTTTTACACTTCCCACATTACTTTCATGTAAAATAATTTGTCTCCATCAAACAACTTATTGTTGTTCTAAGGTATAAAAATTAATAACTACATCGTAATAATTATGTTATCTACATTTTATGCATATTTATAATTATCTTATTGTCTTTTCCTATTAGTCATTTTTTTTGCATTTTAATTTTGTCTCAACTGTATAACATGAGTGTTACGTTTTTAGAGAATATTACAAAAATCTAATAAAATATTAAATATAAATATTTAAGAATAGTGCATAGATAAATTTAAACTATTTAGATCTTAATATAAATTGTGATATAAAAATTTGTTTTGTAAAAGTAAAGATTTCGATAATTAAAACTTTTGAGTATGGTAAGTACAAAAAATAAAACATGAGTGTTACGTATTTTTTTTTAAATATGTTTAAATATATAAATTAAATTGAATGCAAATAAAATAAGTGCGAAACAAAACTTTTTGCATTATCAATTTTTGTATTTTGATATTACAATATCCGTAATTAGAATATATCGTAAAAAAAAACATGAGTGTTACATCAGTATATGTAGGGATTTAAAGATAACACTCATGTAAAAATTCTCTAAAATGTTATATATTTCGCTAACTACTTTTATAAAAGGTTCCAATTTTTATATCTAAGTAAAATAATAATTGTAGTATAGTTTCCAATATTTAAGACTTTAAAAAAAATTAATTTTATTATTTAAAATTTTAAGACCGATAGACATTTTCGTTGGCAATGACCCATATACTTTTCCATATCTAGCTCGCTTCCTTTAGGTGGTTGCAAACACCATATCAACATTAATATACCCTTTTACCTATTCCCTTTTACCCTAGGTGTAGGGTATAAAAAATCTAGAAGCTTCAAATTTGGCACAAGGCTGTTAAATTTAATTTATTAAATTTAAAAATTATTGAAAATTGAAATAATTAACCAAGGGTACTAAATTATTCAACAGTAAATGCACTACATCTAAATATCCTGAAAAGGAGTAATTACTGCATGTGTGTAAAATGTTATTGAATTGTATAAAAATTTTAAATATGCAATTTTGTAATTGCATTTGACGAATCCATTTATCTCAATTTAATTTGTTGTATAATATTTTTAAATAGATAAATTAGTAAGAATTTTTTATATTTTTGAATTGATAAAATACTGAGAAAATGTTTTTAGTATTAAAAAAAAATTTTGGTTAGCCATGTCTTACGATCAAACTAATAAAAGCTTTTATGATTTTAAAATGACTTATGGACTTCCAATTAAATTTAAACCAAAAATTAGGGTATTTCTAAGTCGGTTGGCTGTTCAAACGACTGGCTGTTTCTTTATTTGTTTACTACAATTAAATTAAAATGTTTGTAACAATTAAATTTCTTTTTTTTAATTTTTATTATATCATATATTTGATTGAATTATAACCATAGGTATTAAGGCATTGTGTACGGTTCTTAAGTTATGTTCAAAGGAACTTGCTGCATGTATGTAAAATTTATTAAATTTTTTATTTTTTATTATATCATATATATTTTTGAATTGACAGTATTACCACAGGTAGTATATAATTAAAACATTGTGTACGATACTTGAGTTATATTCAAAGATACTTGCTGCATATATATAAAATTTAGTTTTATATTTAAATGAATTGTATCAAAAGTTCTAAATATGTCATTGTGTTTCAGAAACACGTTTATTGCATATTTTGAGTTTATAAGATGTTCTAGGTAGGTACATAAACTAACAATTTGAATTTAACATTTATATCAAGTTTTTTTGTTTTTAATCATTTTTAAATAGATAAATAGTTATAATTTAGAATATTTTTGATAATAGATAAAGTAATTAGAGAATGTTCTTTGTATTATAAAGTTATGGACTTATGGAATTCTCATTAAATTTAAACCAAATAGGTGTAGGGTATCTCTCTCTGTTGCACCGACTGACTGTTTCATTACTTGTTTTTATACCCTACACCTATAGAATAGGTAAAGGGGTATATTAACTTTGGTATGGTGTTTGTAACCACCTAAAGGAAGCGAGCTAGATATGGAAAAGTATATATATTTGTGATCAGCGTGACCGCCTTAGTCGATATAGCCATGTCCGTCCGTCCGTCCGTTCGTCCGTAGGCACGATAACTCATAATGGAGCTATCTTGATGAAATTTTAACTGTAGGCTACTAGGACTGAAAGTACGGCGGGGATTGCATATGGGCGAAATCGGCCCATGGGTTCGGATTCTGGACCTTTTAATCAGTTTCAGGGCTAACGAACAAATATAAAAAATCACGATAACTCAACAACTAATGACGCTTTCTTCATCAAATTTGTGCTGCAGGTAACTAGTAATGAAACTACTTCGGGAATTGCGTAAGGTCGGGATTGGACCATGGGTTCGGAACCTAGAACTTTTTGATCGAATTTAGGCCAAACGAGCATAATTCCGAACCCAATGAAGATAGAACCTCCAAATTTGGTATCAGGGTGTCCCTTCGCATTTCCTAAGTGTCTTGTGAATTTGGGCCCCATTGGAGTAGTGGGTCGGGGACCAGCCACACATTTCCGAAGGCCTTAAAGCATATCTTTAAAATTAATAAAGATAACAACTTAAAAAAATGTAGAAGCTTCCAATTTGCCACAAGGGTGTTCTTTACTATCTCTTGCGTGTTCCCCTAATTTGGGATCAGTTGGAGTGGTGGTTCTGTAACCCTCTCAGACCTCCCAAGTTTTAAAGGCTTTTAATCGAAATTACTAAACATAGTTACTTAAAATTAAGATAGGCAGTTCAAATTGTGTACAAGGGTTAACTAGTACTATAGTACAGCGCGGACTATATAAGGGCGAAATCAGCCCAACGGTTCGGATTCCGGACCTTTTAGTCGGTGTCAGGGCTAACGAGCATATATAAAAAATCACTATAGCTCAACAACTAATGAGACTATCTTCATGAAATTTGTGCTGTAGGGTATTGGTAATGAAACTACTGCGGTGATTACGTAAGGTGAGGATTGGACAATGGGTTCGGAACTTAGAACTTTTTGATCGAATTTAGGCCAAACGAGCATAATTCCTAAACCAATAAAAATAGAACCTCCAAATTTGGTATCAGGGTGTCCCTTCCTATTTCATAAGTGTCGTTGAAATTTGGGCCCCATTAGAGTAGTGGGTCGGGGACCAGCCACTCATTTCCGAGGACCTTAAAGCATATTTTCGAAATTAATAAAGATAGTAACTCGAAACAAATGTAGAAGCTTCAATTTTGGTTCAGAACCTCTCTTAGACCCCCCCAATGTGTAAAAGCTTATCATCGAAATTATTAAAACAATTAACTTAAAATTAAGCTAGAACGTTCCAATTGTGTACAAGGGTTGACTAGTATTGAAAGTATGACGGGACTGCATATGGGCGAAATCGTGCCATGGTTTCGGGTTCTGGAACCCTTGAAAAGTTCAAGGACTAGCAAACATATATCTTAAAAACACCATAACTCAAAAAATAATGCCGGTATTTTGATGAAATTTAACACTAAGTTACTAGTAATGAAAGTGCCATGGGAATTGGTTCTGGTCGAGTTTAATTTCGAAGCCAAAAAATATATTTCCTATTTCCTATGTCTCCCCCTATTTCCTATGCGTTATTTCCTATTTGCTTTGCGTTTATAAGCTTTTCTATTAGGCATATAAACTAACCATTTAAAATAATTGCAATTTTTAAAAAAATATTATGCTTTGATTATCTTTTTATCACAAAATTTAATAATTAGAATTTTTTCATTTTGTAATTGAATTGGAATAAATATATTTTCATTTATTTCAAGTTTGTTTGTTTTTTAATATTTTTAAATAGATAAATTAGTAAGAATTTGTAATATTTTTTAATAGATAGTGTAATTAGAAAATGTTTATAGTATTATAAAGTTAATTTGGTTGGCTATGTCTTACGATCAAATTAATAGCAGCTTTTATGGTGCTAAAATGACTTATGAATATGTCCTTAAATTTGAACCAAATAGGTGTAGGGTATTTCTAAGTCGGTTGCACCGACTGACTGTTGCTTTACTTGTTTTATATGTTCGTTTGCCCTTGAACCGTTCAAAAGTTTTAGAGTCCGAACACATGGTTAGATAAGTAATCACCGTCCTTCTTTCAATACTTGTTAACCCTTGTACACAATTAGTAGTAAATTTCAAGGACTCTAAGGACATAGCAAGAGGCATACTAATACCAAAGTTACAGGTTCTACCTTCATTGGTTTTGGCCTGTTTGGCCTAAATTCGATCAAAAAGCTCTAGGATCCGAACATATTGTCCGGTCCCGAACGTACGCAATCCCCGCCGTAAAAGCCACACTTCCTCCTACTGCATAAAAACCTCCTTTATTCACTTCAGTTTATCCTTCAATAGTAAAAATTCTTCGAAGGGTTTACTTTAGGACTCGTACGTTAGTGAAAGTTCTGATGAATCTTAATGTTAACAAGACCCTGACGGAATTCTATCTATGGTACTTAAACGCACTGCCTTTTTAATTTCAAATCCTCTGCAATCATTTTCAACTGGGAAAAAGACACAGGCAATGGAAGATTGCCCATGTCTTCCAAATTCCCGAAAAAGGTGACAAAATAGTACACCATCACTTCGAGTTCCTAATTAACAAAAGACTTTCGAGATTTCTGAATAGCTTGCGTTTTTGGATTGAGGATTTCCTTTCGAATCGTCGTATTCCTGTTCTTGTCAACAGTCAAATGTCCGACACTCATGAAATAAATGTTGGTGTTCCACAAGCCTCCGCCTTATCTCCCACTCTTTTTTTGATTTTTATCAATTATTTGCTCTCTTCCACTCTCAATCCAATACACAATTTTGCCGACGACAGTACTCTAGTGGCATTCACAACTTTTTAGAAAAATCAAATGCCAGTTCTGCCGCAATCAGTTTAAAGAAAAATGTAATGTAATATATGATTGGGGTAAAGCTAACAGAGTAGAGTTTAACACTTCCACTTATTCTGAGATTCCAGGGAAGATTCATACAGCGGTCTGAAAGTTAAAACATCTTAGGTATGCAGCTTAACCAAAAAATGTTATTGAATGAATTTATTTTTGATGTATCTAATAACGCTGTCAAATATTTGGGTTTTCTCTCTCCCTGTAAAGCATTTTTTCTCTCACCGATCTGTCCAATATCTTTAAGGCTTAAATAATTAGGGACTGCCAAATTGGGACTCTTCCGTCCAAGTTCCTTTTACACCTCTTAACACTCACCGTAATATTAGAGCTTTAACTCTCTTTTATAGATATCTTGTAAGTATTGACACTTCCTATATTAAATTAAAATCAATAACGCCTCCCGTTAAACCAAAGCAACACCAAGTAGCCCTCAAGAGATCACTTCCACACAGTGGAAATTTCTAGGTGGCTCAAAACTGGTTATGGAAACTAATTTATTATGAGAACTGCTAGAATATGGAATATGCTTCCATCTAATGTGTTCCCTTCCGATAGAAATAGACCATTATACAATTTGCAACTTTTTAAAAAGAACTTAAATAATTTCGTTTCTAACCTACCACCTTCTTTCCTATTTGCCTTCTAACACCTTAGCCTCATAGCCAAGCCTACATCTATATTTTTTATAACCTATATCTATAGAATCGGTAAAAGGGTATATCAACTTTGGTATGGTGTTTGTAACCACCAAAAGGAAGCGAGCTAGAATGGAAAAGTATATATATTTGCGATCAGCGTGATCGGGGATCGGGGATCGGGGATCGGGGATTGCATCTAAATAAAATCGGCCCACGGGTTCGGATTTTGGACCTTTTAATTGTTCTAAGGGCTAACAAACATATATAAACAAGTGATGAAAAAAAACCAAAAAGCACATTTCAAAATTAAATTGTATTACATACTGAGTTTAACTTTGGAAATATTTACTTGCAAATAGTTACTGCTTACTTATAAAATTTACTGCCAACAGTAAAGTTCTTATTTAAAGTGTTATAGCTAAGTTTCTCAAGGATCTAACTTCATCTACCCCCCCCCCCCCCCCTCGGCCCCTCCATGTTTTAAGGTTCAAGGAATTAAATTGTGAATTCCACAAAAATTTGGAAATTTACTTAGAATTATACAATCTAAGCAAAAATGGGTAAAACTGAGAGACACTTTCTTCAATTTAAGGAACCACTTTTAAATTTAAGAAAAACCTTTAACATATGTTAAAATATAATGTTGGGCCTTTAAATTTTGCATATTAATAAAAAAAAATTGGACAGGTATTCAAGTTACAGGTGCTTAAAAATAGCAAAATTTTAATTTTCGAGCCTTTATAGCTCCTAAACAGAGGGCTTGACAAAAAAATTTTGTTAACCGACTCCTACTAGTATTCGAGGATCTAACTTCTCCCAAAATTTCAGGACCCTATCTTAAATTGTTTAGGAGATATTATAATGGACCAAAAATTTTGCAAAAATTGAGTTTTATATAATGATAAATTTTAGTACCGTATGGCAACCCTAAAAATTTTTTGAAAATGTGCTAAAAATCACGATAACCCCAGGACATGCGGGCATAGAAGGAAATGAGTTAGCCGATAAAGTAGCAAAAGAGGCGGCAAATTCGCCTCTCGTATTACGCAACCCCACAAATAAATCAGACCTAATCGGAGAAATAAAAAACGTTACGGCACAGGAATCTTTACTTAGGTGAGCAAACTTCACTCATTTCTACAAATACATCAACCCCAAGAAAGAATCATCGTACTTCCCAACGAACTCTGGGAAAAGGGACCTGACGGTGTACACAAAATTTAGAACTGGGCACACTATACTGACCCACCAACACCTTTTCAACAAAGAACCACACCCAATTTGCACATATTGTAACAATCAAGTTATCACAACTAAGCACACAATTAATTAATGCACAGCAATTTATGCCATAAGAATCCAACAACATGTACAACCGCTACACTTACTTTTGACTGAAACCACATCGCAATTTAATTGCATTTTACGAACAATTTATTTATAAATTAAGGCATAAAGGAATTCGTTTCTATAATTTGACTAGCGCGAACAAAAAAAAAAATGCGAATTCTAGGGCCGATTTCGTCCATATGATGTCCCCGCCGTACTTTAAGTCCTAGTTAAAATGTCATCAAGATAGCTCTGATAGTCTTTGTGTTATCCTGCGTACGGAGGGACGAACATGGTTATTATCGACTAAGGACGTCACGTTGATCTTAAATATATACTTTTCCATATCTAGCTCAAAGTTAATATAACCTTTTCCTATTTCATAGGTGTATGGCATAAAAAACGTTATTTTGAATATAATTTTAGTTCGAGAAAATCAGGTTTTCTTATCGTGCCAAAAATTAAATAGAATTCAGTATATTCCACATTTTTTATCATTCGAAATTGACGAAAAAATTCTCGGAGAACTATCAATAAAAATATTGCTGTGGGTCCGCTTTATATATAACAAAAGCAGCTTGAGTAAAGTATCACTCCTTACGTTAAAAAAATATTTCTCAGTTAACTTACCATGATATAATTTCAATATAATTTACATAAAACATTGATATGTGTTCGACATTATCAAAATTGTTGTGTGGTCTATCATGAGCCTTTCAAGGAAGATATTAGACCAAACATTTTTAAAATTACAGATATTTATGTATTTTCCGACGGAATCCAATTTCTATTTTAAAGTTTCATAGTAGCAGTAGATATTTGTTTTAAAATTCACTACATTTTTTGGAATATTATTCAAAATAATTTTTCGAAGATAACGAGGAATAGTGTATTAGAGTAGACTGTATCATCCGGTTTATTACTTTTGGCAAAATTTCAAAACGTCAGCTTTATTATATATTAAGTAATACTTATGTGAAATGTGAAGTTGTAGGCCAACTACTTGAATTCACTACAGTAGACCATCCAAATTTTGCAGAAACTTTGGCCGTGAAACTAAATTATTTTTGCCAAATTTTAGAAACCCAGCTTCAATAGGTATAGAGTTATCCTCATATAAGAGAAGAAGTTGTATGGCAGCTACACGAACCCACTGCAGTACACCAACCAAATTTTGCAGAAAGTTTGGCCATTACACTAAACTATTTTTGGCAAAATTTCAGATACCCAGCTTCAATAGGTATAGAGTTATGCTCATATAAGAGAAGAAGTGGAACCAAATTTTGCAGAAAGTTGAACCATAACACTAAACAGTTTCTGGCAAGATTTGAGACACCCAGCTTCAATAGGTATGGGGTTATGCTAGTAAAAGAGAAGAAGCTGTATGGCAGCTATTCGAACCAACTGCAGTAGACCAACCAAATTTTGCAGAATTTTGGCCATTACACTAAACTTTTTTTGGCAAAATTTCGGACACCCATCTTTAACAGGTTTAAAGTTAGGTTCATATAAAAAATAAATTGTATGGCAGCTACTCGAACCTACTGTAGTAGACCAACCAAATTTTACAGAAACTTTGGCCATTACACTAAACTCTTCTTGGCAACATTTGTGACACCCAGTTTCAATAGGTATAGAGGCTTTTAAATTTTGGTAGGTCTAAGAGGGGTACTGAACCACCACTCCAATTGATCCCAATTTAAGGGGCCGCACAAATAGTAAAGAACATCCTTGTGCCAAATTTGAAGCTTCTACATTTGTTTCAAGTTGCTATCATTATTAATTTTATAGATACACTTTAAGGTCTTCGGAAATGTGTGGCTGGTCGCCGACCCACTACTCCAAAAATCAAGTCCAAAAATCAAGGACACTAAAGAAATAGGAATGAACATCTTGATACCAAATTCTTTTGGCCTAAATTCGATAAAAAAGTTCTAGGTTCCGAACCTATGGTCGAATCTCCCAGTATACCTACATGACCTTTACCGACCCAGTATACCTACTTTATTCTTAATGAAACAAAATGAAGACTATCATAAAAATTTTAATTTACAGCAAGTAGTAATTCTGCTAATGCAAAAAGTAGTAGAAAGCGTAAAAGGCATCCCGAATTGTGTACAAAGGTTTACTAGTATTAAAGGTTTGGCGGAGACTACACATTGTCGAAATCGGGGCATGGTTTCGGCATCAATTCAATTACAAAAGCGAAAAACTTTGAATTATTAAATTTTGTGATAAAAAGCTAATCAAAGCATAATATATTTAATAATTCAAATTTTTCAATATTGCAATTATTTTAAATTGTTAATTTATGTACCTATTAGAAAAGCTTATAAACGTAAAATATGCTATAAATATATTTTTAAAGTACAATTACAATTTTAGAACTTTTCATATAATTCATTTAAATATAAAAATAAATTTTACATAAATGCAGCAAGTACCTTTGTACTTGTACACAATGTCTTAATGATATATCACCTTTGGCAATAATTCAATAAAATATATGATATGCTTAACATTAAAAAAAAGGAATTTAACCGTTTATTAAAAAAATATTTTGCTTTTAATTTACAAAATATCATACAAAATATGTTTTATGGTAAAATTCTTAGCCTTTCAAAAATATAAAGGTGCTAAATAAAAACGGAAAAAGGAAAGAACCCTCGAATGAACCCTTGAATTTCGAAGATAAGCTTTGTAGTTTTGGGATTTCTTAGGAGGCATCTGAACCAATACTACAATTAAGTCTCAATTTCGGGGACACATAAGAAATAGGAAATATATTCTTTGGCTTCGAAATTATACTCGTTTGACCTCATATCTATCAAAAGCTTTTAGAATCCGAACTCGACCAGAACTAATTCCCATGGTACTTTAATTATTAATAACATAGAGTTTAAATTTCATCAAAATAGCGGCATTTTTTTTTGAGTTATACTGTTTTTAAGATATATGTTCGTTAGCCTTTGAACTTTCAAAGGTTCCAGAGCCCGAAACCATGGTACGATTTTGCCCATTTGCAGTCTCCGTCATACTTTTAATACTAGCTAACCCTTGCACACAATCGGAACGTTCTATCTTAGTTTTAAGTTAATATTTTTATTAATTTCGATGATGCTTTTAAACCTTGGGGGTCTAAGACGGGTACTGAACCACCACTCTGATTAATCCAAAATTAGGAGAACGCGCAGGAAATAGTAAAAAGCACCCATATACCAAATTTAAAACTTCTAAATTTGTTTGAAGTTTCTATCTTTATTAATTTCGAAAATATTCTTTAAGGACTTCGGAACCGTGTGGCTGGTCCCAAACCCACTACTCCAATTAGTCCCCAATTTCAAGGACACTAAGGAAATAAAAAGAGGCATTCTGATACCAAGTTTGGAGTCTCTATCTTCATTGGTTTCGGAATTATGCTCGTTTGGCCCATATTCGATCAAAAAGTCCTAAGTTCTGATCCTGTTGTACATTACCCACCCTAGGCAATCACCGCCGTATTTTCATTACCAGTACCCTACAACACAAATTTTATGAAGATAGCGTCATTAGTTGTTGAGTTATCGCGATTTTTTGTATATGTTCGTTAGTCCTTCGCCCGTATGCAATCCCCTCCGTACTTTTAGTCCTAGTAACCTACAGTTAAAATTTCATCAAAATAGCTATATTATTTTTTGAGTTATCGTACCCTTCAATTATTATTACAATTTTAAACCATTTTTAAATTTATTTTCTTAAATCACTTATTTTTTAATATCATAATTCAGTTTACTATAAATATTTTAATTCCTTCATTTTGAAAAATTCTGGTTCGAATTAATTTATATATTTATTTATTTTTCTTGTGAAAATTACTTGATCCAGGTTACAATCCAGGTTTGGCACCTGAACCACCTCTGCAATTAAGTCTAAATTTCGTAGACAGAATGGAAATAGGAGATAGCACCGTTATACCAAATTTAAGGTTTCTTCGCACAGTGAATTCTAGTATATCGTAAGTCAACTTACGACCTACTAGAAAGATATGTGTAATTCAAAGCTAGGAACAGTATGCATCTACTGTAAAAATTTCATAACAATACGACAACTCCTTCAAAAGTTATAGTGCAATAAAGACTTACGGTGTTCTACACATTCTTCAAGAACTCCATTCTAGTACATCGTAAGTTGACTTACTATATACTAGAATGTATAAAGTAAACATAACGTAATCGTAAGTTGACATACGATATTGATGTTTGGAGTTTTAACAAAAATGATTTTGTAAGTTGATTTACGATAAGATAAGCATGTTTTTTTTTTTACATAGTAAGTTGTTAGTGTATGTTACGATATTTTCTTTGTTGCCAATAGATAGTTTATAGTTGTATGTACTACTTACGATAAACATGTTTGGACAAAAACAAAAATAAACACATTGAGTCTCATTATTTAAGAAAGCAAACATCTCGAACATATATTGATGGTGATTTGAATGTTGCAAAAATGTATAGATTATATTTGAAGTGGCTTAAAGATAAATATAACACCAATGAAGACAGCGTTAATTTAAGGCAATATAGGGACATTTTTAATACGTGCTTTAATATTTCTTTTTATGTACCAAAAAAGGATAGATGTAGCGATTGTAGAAAATATGAAAATATGAATATAAAAGAAAAAGAAAACGCTAAAGATTGGTACGAATTACATATGGTGTCTAAACTTAAGGCTAGGGAAATAAAAGAGGAGTATAAAATGATAGCCAAGAATGATGAAACAGTTTTAACAGCCGTTTTTGACTTCCAGAAAATATTAACTGTTCCCTGCGAAGATATAAGCGTCTATTACTACAAGCGAAAACTTTGCATATTTAATTTCACAATTTATGAACTAGCCAGCCATGAAGGTGTTTGTTTTCTTTGGGATGAAACAATTGCGAAAAGAGGTGCAAACGAGGTTGCTAGTTGCCTCCTAAAGTACATAGAGCATTACCATCAAAAAGGTGTCAAAACTTTTAATTTTTTTTCCGATAACTGCCCCGGGCAGAATAAAAATAGATGCCTGTTTGTTTTCTACTCTTGGATTGCATATTGATATAAATCACATTTTTTTGGAAAAGGGTCATACCCAAAATGAAGGTGACAGTATGCATTCGCTAATTGAAAAAACTAAGAAAGACAAAAAGCTTTACATCCCTGCACAATGGTATTCCTTAATAAGAAACTGTAAGGTCAATGAACCATACTTTAAAGTCCATGAAATGACCAATAGAGATTTTTTTGATTTTGGAAAATTTATAAATACGGTAAATTTAAATAAAGATTCTAATAATATCAAGATTAAATGGAGCAACATCAGAATAATCAAAGTAGACAAAAAGCAGCCGAATATACTTTTTTATAAATAAAATAAAAGCTTTAACATTTTCATCAATCGTTTTATATTCTAACAAAGAAACTACTGGTCGCAAAATACGTGCAAAAGGATTGTCAAATGAAAAACCGAAAATAGTGTACGACAAACCTTTAAAAATTTCTAGACAAAAATATGAAGACTTATTGGAACTGTCAAATTATATGCCTGAATATTATCAAAATTTTTACCAAAATTTACAAAACACAACTACTACAGCTATTGAAGGGGTTGAAAATTTTGAGGAAGACAGCGATTTTGATAATTAATATTATAATTTAAGTACGATTTTAATATTAATATTTAATTAATTTCTTAAAACAAAACTATCTTAAAAAAGTTTAATTTTGTTAAAATATATTATGAATGAATAAATGCTTAATAATTAATTTATACATTATATTATTGCGTTTCTTACGAAATCCCGTTAAAAAATTTACTTTCCATTAAATCAACCATTCTTTTAAAATTCACTTTTTTCACTTTATTTATTTAAAAACAAAAAATAAATTAAAAAATCGAGATTTTTAGCAAAAGTGCAATTTTGTAGAGCGCCGTTTTAGACTCTGTAAAGTGGTAATTTGAAAACCTAGATTTTTTAAAGAGATTTTGTTGTATAAGTATTATTGTTTATACTATTAGTATTATTGTTTTTATATACGCACTGTTTCTAAACATTCTTTTAAAAACTTTTACTTACAACTTCAAATATAAGAAAAACAAAATAAAATTTATGTCGTAAGTATACTTGCAACTTTTAAAAAAGAAAAAAAGCAACTTTGTCCAAACGTTATTATTATAACTATTACTTACAACAAAAGATATAGAGAAAAAAACGTATACCTATATATATTTCGTAAGTGCACTTATGATAATAATCTTTGCACATATTTTCAAAAGTAGTAACGTAAGTAGACTAACAATTGAATATTTTTATAATTATACATTCTAGTAAATATTATTTGTTAATCACAACCAAATTTGTATAAAATATTTTTAAAAAACTATTATAATATTTAATTAATACGAAATTCCCTATCTTTTGACCCAAAAACCATATTTCTATGTATAACACAAGTCAAGAACGAAGCTTAATAAAATAAAAAAAATTCAAAACGCTCTACAGAAAAATCTCATTTTTGACTTACGATATACTAGAATTCACTGTGCGATATATTTAAAGCTCCTATCTTTTTTAATGTCGAATATATTCTTTAAGATCTTGGGATTAGTAAGGGTGGTACCGTAAAGTTCTGAATACAATACCCGGGTACTCTAATTGGAAAATGTCAATATTCTGAAAAAATAATAAATCTAATTAGTATACCCGGGTACACTAATTAGTTTTCTATTAGTTTTCCCGGGTACACTATTCGGAACAAAAAAAAATTATATATGATAGGGAATGTATGATGGAAAATAAAATTAAACCAATTAGTATAATTCACAAAACAAAATAACTATATTACTTATTCAAAATAAAAAAATATATATACATAGCTTATTAATAATAAAAAAAATCTGCAAATATACATTAATTCATTTATAATAGAAAAACTAGATACATTTATTAAGATATAGTCTGATTAAATTTTTTAAATAATTTTTTAAACTATTACTTATTAGCCATTTAAACCAATTCGAAAACCTCATGTGTATCAACTTCACTGGAAATTTTGCTGATATATTCATCATCATCAGAAGAAGTCTGACTATCAATTACACGTTCATCAATAGTTTCTATATCATAATCAAAATTCGCTAAGTTTGCATTAGCTTCATCAACCCCGACCAGCTCATAAGTTGTATTATTTGGTTCGGTTTGGATTTCAGAATATTTGATTCATGTACGTCCCCGCAAGATTTAAGAATGTTTTGAAGGCGACTATTTAATTTTCCAAACCTATTTCTTTTCCAAACTCTCCAACTCCACAACACTCAAATGACCTTTCAATGATTTCTGGCGAAATTTGTTTTAAAGCTGAAGATGTAATATCAACAATATCTTGATAAGTCTGTTTTTTCCTCTATCCTTTTTTTGTAAATTTCTCTTTACCATTTATAAGCCAATCATTCCAAGCAGCTCTCATAAAATTTTTAAATGGATAGTTAATTGAAACATCCAATGGTTATAAAAATGATGTAGTTTTTGGAGGTATTATGAATGACTCTGCATTTCATAGCTTCTTTAGTTCTTTTGTCACTTCATCCATTAAATGGCAACCATAAGAATCCATTATTAAAAGTAACTTTTCAATACCAAAAAAACTGTTCTCTTTATGGAAACACGTTTTCATCCAACGTAACATTAAATCTGTGGTCATCGAACCACCCAAACTAACACAAAGATCGATGTCTTTTAGCAAATTAACTTTTGGTATTAATTTAGAAATTTTTGACAGATTTTTATACTTTTTTTCTGCCTTGTCACAAATGATTGGATCACCAATGTGAAAAGCGGGATTCCCAGTTTTTTATACAAATATTAGCACATTCATTCTTGAGCTGTAATAAGAGGCATACTTTACTCATTCATTAATAAAATAACTACCTACCTAATTTGTTTTGGTAAACTTAATGACTTTATTTATAAAATAAAGAGATTTATTTAATACAAAATAGTAATAAAATATAGATAAAATAGATAAGGTAGGTAAATAAGTTTTTTATCTAGGATTTATAATTTTTATTATTACTTTAATAAAAATTTATAATTTTTATTAAAACAGTCAAAACATAATTCCAATATAAAGTTCGAAATTTATTTGCGAAAAAACAAATCCAATTAGTGTAACCGGGGTACTGTAATTGGAAAAATGTTCCAATTAGTGTACCCGGGGTACCTTATTCGGGGGGGTACTGTATTCAGAACTTTACGGTACGCCAAACCCCTTTTCCAATTCATTCAAAATTTCGGTGGCGCGATATAAAGCCATAAAATGACATTATGGCTTTATTTCGCATTCAAATGCGAAATAAAGCCATATCAAGAATTTTTTTGCGTATGGCTTTATTTCGCATTTGAATGCGAAATAAAGCCATATCATTTTCTAAAATTTTACGAAATAAAGCCATATAGTAAAATTGATACAAATTCTAGTTTAATAGTAAACAAAGTAAAAGAAAAATAGAAATTGATAATTAAGTGCAGTTATAAATGATAAATACAGGGTGTTTCGCTAATAACCTGCCATAGAACTAGGGGTTATTCTAGGGTTCAACACAAACAAAAAATGCTTCTAGAGGTAGGGTCTATTCTCATCCGTTTGGGAGATATGGGGCTTAGAAAAATTGCTGGGGCCCTAAATAATTAATAAATTCCTAATTTTTTTTAATACACTGTAATAAAACATGTTAAATAATATTATATTTTCATTACGGGGGCTGCCGCCCCCAAACCCCCGCTAACTCAATTATTGAAGCTAGATTTTGAATTCAACACTAAAATGAAAAGAATGGTATAAGAATTCGGATACCATACAGCTGGGTGGCACAGTGGTTGAGTGCCGACCTTTCATGTGGAAGGGCCCCGGTTCGAATTCTAGTGAAAATGAAAAAACTTTTCTGGTTTTCGACTCGACTCAGCTACCATTCGCCATTGGGTTCAAATTAATGGCATAATCAATAATTAATAATTATAAATCTTTAATAAAAAAATACTTTAATATAAAAATATAAACAAATGCAAAATATAAACAAATAATTTAATTAAATAGTATAACTCGCAGATATAGAATACCATATAAGTAAAATATAAAATATTACAATATAAACAAAAAATAGAATTGTAAATATTGAAAATCTAAGACGTTTCTACATGTTATAAGGCCTAGTACTATCTCATGTTTAAATTGTATGTGGAATTCAATAAGACCAATTCTAATAACACGAATATAATATGACCCCCTGTTCCAACATATACCTATGGTATAGACAGGCTTATTAGCCTAACAGTTGAACAGCTAGCGCTTAAAAAAAAAAAAAAAAAAAAACCTAATTCATTAAAAAAATTAATAAGTTTCTAATTTTTTTAATACACTGTAATAAAACATTTTAAATAATATTATATTTTCATTACGGGGGCTGCCGCCCCCGAACCCCCGTTAACTCAATTATTGAAAATAGATTTTGAATCCAACACTATAATGAAAAGAATGGTATGAGAATTCGGCATAGCTATTTCATACAAAAAATAATCAACCCTAATTAATAAATATAAATATTCTGGAAAAGGGGCAATCCTGCTTTTGAATCCAACTCTAAAATCCCTCCTAATTGAGAATCCCACATATACACATATATATAAATATTCTGGAAAAAGCGTAAAGCCCTGCTTTTGAATCCAACTAACAATCCCACATATACACATATATAAATATTCTGGAAAAAGCGGCAATCCTGCTATTGAATCCAACTCTAAAATCCCTCCTAATTGAGAATCCCACATATACACATATATAAATATTCTGGAAAAAGCGTAAAACCCTGCTTTTGAAACCAACTCTAAAACCACTTCCTAACTATTTAAATAAAAAAGTTTGGAAAATTAAATTGCTTCTATTTTCACAAATAAAATTACATTTTTAAATGCGAAATAAAGCCATATGGCTTTATTTCGCAATTGAATGCGAATTAAAGCCATACGCGAAAAAATTGGCGATTGGGCTTTATTTCGCATTTGAATGCGAAATAAAGCCATAATGTCATTTTATAGCTTTATTTCGTATGGCTTTATTTCACGGCGCCCAAAATTTCACTCTTACAAAGCATATAGGAAGAAACTTCTGTGCCACAAATTTTAAGGTTCCATCTTATTTGGTTTCGAAATTTGGCTGGTTAGGCTGGTACAGAACAAATTTAATGAAGATAGCGTCATTAGTTCTAAAGGTGTCGGGATTTTTTATATATAGCTCATTTGCTACACATCACGAAATTTTGAATTTCTGACTTAAATACTGCAAACGATTACTTTCACATTTTTCTATCAGCTGACAGAAACTCGTATCGATATTTCTAAATTTGACCGCTAGATATGACAAGTGTCGTTCTTGAATTTTGAAATTATAACCGATTGTTTGTTTCAACAACGTATTATTTTAGTTGTGATATTGATCTTGGATGATAAACGTCGATTTATTTTCGTGCAGAACGTATTATGTATTATGAAACCATTATTGCAGAAACGGTAAGCTTTTTTTTTTATGAAATGTTTCTTTGATAAATGTCTCGTGTCATTATTGCAAAAATATTTTTTACTTGTGTTTTCCGCATCTTAAATATTTCGTGTTGAACGTTAAGACTCTGTTCTTGTTGCAAAAAATATTTTTTACATTTGTCACATTTAATTTACTACGTTATAGTAGATTGCATATTTTAAATTATTGTATTTTGAATTATGGCATATCAGTTATGTCAGTCTTTTGAATATTTTTTTGTCAAATTAACGTTTAGGGTTTAAATTTTTTTGGCTTATTTTTATAAAACTATTTAAGTATCCTTAATAAAGAAAATAAACTTTAAATTATGTACGAAAAACTTTGAAAACACTAAAAGTTTGTTTAACTTAAAACAATAAATTCTTATAGTTTGGTGGAAAATCAAATAGATCAGAAATAAATGAAAAACCGTTGCAAATCTTTTCAAATTCCCCAAAATGGAGTAAGTCGTCATTAACAGACTTCGATGACGATGAATGAGTTAAAGAAAAAACCTACTGCAGGAGATTAGCTCAGCTGATAATGAAGGTGAACTTATTTCAGCAAAAATGAATTGTGTTTATTTAGTTTAAAAAGGCAATTCAAAAATAATACGCTCAGTGCAACTCTTTCTTTGCTAGAAGATACATTAATTGAAACGGCAAAAGTTTGCTCAATTGAAAGAGAAACAAGTACAAATGCGAATAGTTTCTCAATAGAGAACGAATCATTAATGAAACAATTGTAAAATAATAGCCGAAATTTATAACGATTATTATGCCATTAATTGCAAAAATAATATTCAATTAGGATTTTTACAAACTTTTTTACAGATAATTGAATCTTTCAGTTAAAAACAGATCTCTGTGATACTTGTATAACATATAACATTTCCGAGGAAAAAAAATTATTACAGAACAAATATGAACAGCACTTAATTGAAAAAAATTAGCACGATCTGAAAAGGAGATGGATAAAAATAAGAACAACATAGTTTTAGCTGTATATGACCTTTAAGACGTAATTCAGTTACCAAAGGGGGAGAATTCCGCATTTTATTATAACTCCAAACTAAATGTGTTTAATTTCACAATTTACGATATTCAAAGCAAAGTATCCGAATGATACATTTGGGATGAGTCAAATGGTCAATGAATAGAGTCAAATGGATATCATTTTCCGTTCCGATAACTGTTCTGGCGAAAATAAAAATACATTTATTCTAGCTTTATACCCCATAAGGATTTATAACAACATTTGGCTCTGCAAAAAAACTGGTGAACCCCTTCATGTTCACGAATCAAATTAGAATTAAGTTACGAGAATTTTTATGATATAAAAAATTTATCATTCCAAATTGGTATTACTATAATTAGAACAAGTAAAGAAACAGTCAGTCGGTGCAACCGACTTAGAAATACCCTACACCTATTTGGTTCAAATTTAAGGACATATCCATAAGTCGTTTTAACACCATAAGAGCTGTTATTAATTTGATCGTAAGACATAGCTAACCAAATTAACTTTACAATACTAAAAACATTTTCTAATTACATTATCCCTGAAACCGATTAAAAGGTCCAGAATCCGAACCCTTGGGCTGATTTCGGTTTTATACAGTCCGCGCTGTACTTTAAGTATTAGTTAACCCTTGTATAAAATTTGATGGTTCTATCTTAATTTTAAGTTACTTTTTTTAGTAATTTCGAGTATAAGCTTTTAAAACTTGGGAGGTCTAAGAGGGGTACTGAACCACCACTCCAATTGATCCCAAATTAGGGGGGCACGCAAGAGATAGTAAAGAACACAAAATTTGAAGTTTCTACATTTTTTCAAATTGCTATCATTATTAATTTTAAAGATATGCTTTAAGGTTTTCGGAAATGTGTCGCTGGTCCCCGACCCCCAACTCCAATGGGGCCCAAATTTCAAAGACACTTAGGAAATAGGAAGGGACACCCTGAAACCAAATTTGGGGGTTCTATCTTCATTAGTTTCGGAATTATGCTCGTTTGGCCTAAATTCGATCAAAAAGTTCTGGTTCCGAACGCATGGTCCAATCCCGGTCCAATTACTAGTAACCTACAGCACAAATTTGATGAAGATAGCGTCATTAGTTGTTGAGTTATCGTGATTTTTTATATATGTTCGTTAGCCCTTCGATCGATTAATAGGTCCAGAATCCGAACCCATAGGCCGATTTTGCCCATATGCAATCCCAGCCGTACTTTCAGTCCTAGTAATCTACAGTTAAAATTTCATCAAGATAGCTCCATTATTTTTTGAGTTATCGTGCCTACGGACGGACGGACGCATATGACTATATCGACTCAGGAGGTCACGCTGATAACAAATATATATACTTTTCCATATCTAGCTCGCTTCCTTTAGGTGGTTACAAACACCATACCAAAGTTAATATACCCTTTTACCTATTCTATAGGTGTAGGGTATAAAAAATAAAGAAAAGAAAGCTAAATTTACTCGTACAGATATTAGAGTAATGAAAGTAGATCAAAAATTTTCAAGTACATTATTTTATAAAACATCATATTCAGACACTACCTTTAATGAAGCAATGGTAATTAAAAAAAGAAGAATTTAGATATAGTGCATAATCCAGCATTTTATAATAAAAATTTTATACCAAGACTATAAAAGCAAAAGTCGTTAATATTCATTTTTGCTCGAAATTTTTTTTCAATTTTATTATGGTATAATATTATTAATAAGCAAAATATAATGTTAACCCTCTAGCCCGCAAGCTTGTCTCAGGGCACGCATCATAAAATTCCACTTCTTCCCCACAAGACAAATTTTTTTTAATGAAACTGACTACCTTATGTTGACTAACATATCTGGCAACAATTTTCTCAAATGTTCAAACACATTTTGACGTTTCATTTCGTTGCTATTCACAGTTTTGTTTTTAAAATCCTATTGTGAGCAAGTAAAATTTTATACGTGAAATTTTATTTTTCAACTAGTCGTCCGATCTGAGTGAAATATTTTTTTTTGAAAAGGTATGGTAATGTACTTTATATTGATGTATTTAGTCAGTGTCAAATAAAAGAATTTGTGTGTGGAGAATTAAAAAACTGAACCGTGCCTTAGGGCACTGTTGCGTGTTTGCGTGTAAATTTATGGCCCCTTTTATGTCATTGTTTGTTACCCTTTGTTATATTATTTTCTTTGTTTGTTACCCTTACAAATATTTCTTTCATAGAAATCGACAGAAATGGATCGTAGAAGGATCAAATTAAACGCTTTGACTGACGAACAATTGATTGAGTTTATGAATTCGGTGGAAACAGACGAAGAAGCAGATTTTAGTAGTGATGATGAAGATGATGATCCAAATTATGAGCCGAATGAAATCAGCCCAGAAGATGACTATTGTATTTCACAATACATTGAAAATAGTGATATGTTCATAGCTGAAGCATTGAACATGTCTTTAAATGTAAGTGCATTTGACGCACCTTCTGGATCATCTACATTGGTTACTAATTCGGAAACCGAAAATGTTATTGCAAATATTCAAGCTCAAAAAATTATAGATACTACAGAACCATCTTCTGCATTTGAGGCACCAGTCGCATAAACATCAGCAAAAAAATCAGCGAAAAGAGCTTGCTCTCCGTTACCATCAATAGAAAATACTGGTCCAAGAAGTATGCCTTCTGCTGGTGGTTTCACTGGTGCAGGTATTGTAGTGTATCTACATTCAATTCCATAATACACTGCAATAAGTTGTATTCCGTGATACACCGGAATACAAAAAATTGTTTAAGCATTATTGTGACAATTCTTATAATTAAAATAATTATATGCTACAAATTAAAGGATCATATTGCATTCTATATTTTTGTTTTTCCTTCTGTTTTCATTTCGTTCGTAATATGAATATACCATATGTTACTAATAATAATTATAAGCAATGCATTACATTGTGTATGGTATATTCTTAGTGTTAATGAACGGAGTGTACAGAATACCTAGTGACCCACTTAAAGAGGTTCTTGGAATGCACTATGTGAATTATTATTTGTAGCATACCAATATATAAATAAATTTGGGTTAAAGTAACTAGAACCAAATTTTTAATGTAAGAACTAATTTGTATAACATTAATTGTATTAGTAGAAATTAGTAATCTTTATAATAATTAAATTATATGTATTTGTAAATCAAAAAATGTATAAATACCAAGGGTTTTTGGTAAAATAAAATTAATGTTATTCTTGGCTTTGCCAACAAAAGAAATAATAGTTTATTTATTTCTACACTGGATAGCGGCGCAGCACGCCTAAATGTTTGAAAAAGTGCATTGGGTTAAGCACTAAAAATTATCCAAATCAATCACGGAACTATACTGTGTCATAGGCCAAACTCTGATAGATTCACACAGTACCGTATTGATTTGTCATCTTCAATAATAGCCACCTAACATTACATGGCGACCCTGCCACACTGTCACCAGGAATAGAGAGTGTCGTGGGCCAGAATCCAGAATCCATAATTGTTATGGCATAATAATGAATCCATAATTATATGGCAAAATAAAATAAAATATATTATAAAATGGTATAAAAAATAAGATTAATATATATTAAATAAAAAAATCTTTAATATTTTTATCATAACTGCAAGTTTAATGTAAAAAAAAAATAATATTTTTATTGTCAAATTATTAAATATTTAACACAAATATATATCTTACTTAAACAATTTGTATCAACCACTCCAAGCGTTATGATAAAATAAACATTTAATTAAACTAATCAATTAATTATCTCATATGTATGTGTATATAATGCATATGTGTATATATTAATTTTTTAAAATGACAAAGAAAATAAAATACCCTCCTGCAAATGATCATTATATATACATTTATAAAAAAAAAAAATTTGTTTTATATTATAACAAAACAATTTACAATTTAAAAATTATAAATGTATACTAAAAATTATTAACTACAAAAAGGATTAATTACTATAAAAACCTATTAATATGAAAACTAAATATATTACTTTAAAAGGTATAAATATATATACATATATTATAAAGAAATAAAAAAGCAAAACATATATAAAATTTATATTTAAAATAAAATAAAAATCTATTATGAATATATTTGTAAAAGTAAAGTTATTATAAATTATATAAATAAAATAAACAAAAAATACTTTCGACTAACTAACTTAATAACATCAATTAAAATGCAAAATATATATATATAAAATATTTTAAAGTATAATTTTTATATAAAGAAAACCGAATACAAATTTAAAATTTTTTAAAATTACCAGAATCCGTATTTTAATAGTTTTTAGATTTAAGATTGATAAAATAAATTCAAATATAAATTTTTTGATTAATATAAAACATATAACAATATTTAACGTATTTATATATTTCTAAACATTTTATTATATTATATATATTTGAGATATCATATATCAAATAGAATATGAATATTTAAAACATTTAATAAAATCAAGAAAATTAATAATATTAATTTATAAAATAAAACAGACAGAACAACAACAATTTTAATAATAACAACTACAATAGGAATAACAATTTTAGAAACAATAATAATAACAACTTCAACAGAAATAATAATAATACTAATAATAATAATAGAAATAATTTTAATAGGAACAGGAACAATAATAATAACTCTAGGAGAATAAATATAATAAATAACCAAGAAGAGGACCAAAACCATTTTTTAGGTATAGAAGGACCGACAGTTTAATAGAAAATTCAACTGATCGGTTATCCTCTCCATTAAAGATATATAATTTTAATCATGATTTGACAAACTTTGTAATTTTAAGATATAATAATAAAGATTTAAAATTTTTGATAGACACAGGTGCTGACATATCAATTTTTAAAGAAAATTGTCAGTTGAATAATAGCTCATACGAAATTAACGAAAGAGCAAAATGTAAATTAACAGGTATAACGAGTGAAGAAGTATGCTCACTCGGTACAATAAATATAAAACTAGATATTTCTAATAAATTCATATATAATACTTTCCATCTTGTAGATGAAAATTTTCCAATATCTACTGATGGTATAATTGGTAGAGACTTCTTAATAAAGTATATGTGTAAAATAGACTATGAAACGTATACTTTAACATTAGATATCAATGAAGAAGAAATAACCATTCCAATTAGAACTAGACCTTTGAACATAAAACATATTACAATTCCCGCTAGAAGTGAAATCATACATCCAATAAAAATTAATATTAAAGAAGATAGTATAGTTTTAAATAAAGAAATAAAAGATGGTGTTGGTGATTTATAGCCAATACGATCATACCATGCAAAGGGATTAGTCACATAAAAATTTTGAACACCAATAACCATGAAGTAAAAGTACTTGATTCTGAAATTAAAATCCAATGTAATTCTTTAAAACAATATGACATTTTAGTCAATACAAAAACAATAACAAAAGATAAAAAACGATTAGAAGAAATCTTAAAACTAATAAATATTGAAACAAATGATGTTCATGCAAAGGATACTTTGTTAAAAATATTTGAAAAATATCATAATATTTTCCATTTAGATAATGAACCATTATCTACAAATAATTTTTATAAGTACTCAAAATTTAAATTCCGTAGACAACAATCCGGTATATATAAAGAATTACAGATTACCTCAATCACAACAAGAGGAAATCAAGAAACAAGTTTAAAAATTATTAGATGATGACTTAATAGAACCATCTATAAGCCCTTACAACTTACCATTATTACTAGTACCTAAAAAAAGTACTAATGATGAAAAGAAATGGCGTTTAGTAGTTGATTTTCGTAAACTAAACGATAAAATAGTAAATGACAAATTTCCTTTAACGCGTTTGGAAGACGTTCTAGACAAATTAGGAAGAGCCAAATACTTTTCAACTTTAGACATGACTAGTTCTTTTCATCAAATTAAACTAAATAAGGACTCTAGACTACTAACCGCATTTTCGACCCAAGATGGTCATTTTCAATTCAAAAGGTTACCTTTTGGTCTAAAAATTTCATCAAACAGTTTTCAAAGAATGCTGACTATAGCATTAACCGGTTTAAATTCAAATGCTTTTCTTTATGTCGATGACATAATTGTTTTTGGTTGTAGTATAAAAAATCATAATGAAAATTTAATAAAACTTTTGAAAGATTAAATAAATACAACCTAAAACTAAATCCAAATAAATGTTGTTTTTTAAAACCCGAAGTTGTGTACTTGGGACATTTGATAACAAGCGAAGGTATAAAAACCGATCCCGCAAAACATAAAGCAATAAAAGAATACCCGGTACCCAAAAATGCTGACGAAGTTAGACGATTTGTAGCTTTCTGTAATTATTACAGAAGATTTATTGCAAATTTTGCAGAAACAGCTAAATGTCTAAATTCGTTATTAAAGAAAAATCAACCATTTATATGGTCAAATGAATGTGAAAATGCATTCATAACTTTAAAAAATAAATTAATGAGTCCACCTATTTTACAATATCCTAATTTTGATAAAACTTTTGTACTTACAACTGATGCTTCAGATTTTGCTCTGGGCGCAGTTCTTTCGCAAGGAGAAATAGGAAATGACTTACCTATCTCTTATGCAAGTAAATCTTTAAATAAACATGAAATTAACAAACCAATTATAGAAAAAGAGGTATTAGCGATTCATTGGGGAATAAATTTTTTTAGACCTTACCTTTACGGTAGAAAATTTATTGTGGTCACAGATCACAGACCTTTAGTTTCACTCTTGTCACACAAAAATCCATCTTCAAAATTAACAAGAATAAGACTAGATTTATCTGATTATGATTTCGAAATAATTTACAAGCAGGGAACAATAAATACTGACGCTGACGCGTTGTCTAGAATAAAAATTGACTCGGACATACTTAAGAGTATGATTCCGAAAAATAATGATGAATCCGTGAAAAAGATGTTAGTGATGACTAGGGGGATGTCTGCTATAAAAAATAGTGGCATTGATAATAATAAAAATGATAAAAATAAAAGGGATGACAGTTTTCAACCGAAGCCTGCGCAACTTCATATCTGGGACTGTACATCCATATCTGACGTCAAAAATTTAATAAAATTAAAATTTATAGTTGATTCAAATTGTAAGGTAACTAAAATAAATAAAATTAAAAATGAAGTATTAGTAAGATGTAGTGATAATCATGCGAAATCCGTTTCGACAGTTGAGAAGCTATTATCTGAAATATACAAATTAAAAATAAGCAAGCTTGCATTAAGTGATACTGATGATATATTCCAGTATATTCCGGAAATGGAATTTAAAAATTTATATAATATATTGCAGAAAAATATATTGAATAATAAAAATAATATGAATCACTTTTCCACTAACATACTTATATATATACCCCCACAGAAAATAAATGATGCTATTATGCAATATAAATTAATTGATGAATACCATAATGCACCACACGGAGGGCATTTGGGAATAAGAAAAACCGTCATAAAATTAAAACAAAGATATATTTGGAAAAACATGTCTAAAATGGTAAAAAAGTACATTTCTAATTGCAAACTATGTGCTTATAATAAACAAGTACGAAACGTAAAAGAAAAAATGGTGATAACTGATACTCCAACAACAAGTTTTGAAATAGTATCTATAGATACAGTCGGACCGTTAAGAATGTCTAATAATTTTAGATATATATTAACAATACAATGTGACTTGACAAAATATGTAGTAGCTTATCCAATGGAAACAAAAGAAGCCGTTTCAGTAGCTAAAACACTGGTAGAACAATTCATTCTTAAATATGGATGTTTCAAAATATTTAAATCAGATAGAGGTACTGAATTCAATAATGAATTAATGGACAATATTTGTAAAAGTTTTAATATTGAACAAAAATTTTCAACTCCATATCATCACCAAACTTTAGGTTCAATTGAACGGAACCATAGAGTTTTAAATGAATTTCTACTTGCATTTTCAAATGACAATGACTGGAACAAATGGATACCTTACTACACTTTTGCATACAATACGACACCACATATAGACACAATTTACACACCATACGAATTAGTATTTGGAAAAATTGCATATTTACCAAATGACATTATAACGAGTAAAAATCCTGTGTATAATTTAGATGATTATAATAATGAATTAAAAGTTAGACTCCGTCAATCTATAAATAGAACACGAGAGATTATAAATAAAGTAAAAATAGATAGGAAGGAAAAATTTGACGAAAATGTCAACCCTTCAAATTTTAAAGTAGGAGATTTAGTATTAGTTAAGTTAGGTAATAGAAAAAAACATCAAACACCTTATCAAGGTTACACATTTATCAACGTAAATTCGATTGTAGAAATGAACGGGAAAACCAAAGAAATACATAACAATATGCTAAAGAAATTTACAGAAATTATATAAAAAGTATTGTTTTTTTTTTCATTCTAACGATACTAACCTACATCAATTATAAATAATAAATTATTTGCTTAAAGGCAAAAAAATAAAAAAAATTAAAATTTTTGTATTTTCAAAGACATTGAAATATCACAATATTAAGTAATAAAAAAAAAAAAATATTTTTAGAGATATACAATAACATTTTTTTTTAGTTTATAAATTAATTGAGATATCAAATTAAACTAGTTGTACTTCACATTATAAAGAAAAACATTTTACTATTAAAAATAATAATATTAAAATAAATAAATTACTTATTAACTCTAAGATAAATATTACTTTAAAATTAATAAAAATAAAGATAAATGTAAGAAAAAACCAAATATTTTCATAATACAATTTTAAATAAAATTTTCATTTAAAAAAAAAAAAATTTCAAAATAATTTTAACAAAAATAAAATAATAAGAATTTGTACTTGTAAACTATAATGCTTAAATACAAAATAAAATGTTATTTTCTATTCTTTCAAAAATAACTTTTCTCTTAAGGGTGAGGGTGTAGTGTATCTACATTCAATTCCATAATACACTGCAATAAGTTGTATTCCGTGATACACCGCAAATAATTGTTTAAGCATTATTGTGACAATTCTTATAATTAAAATAATTATATGCTACAAATTAAAGGATCATATTGCATTCTATATTTTTGTTTTTCTTTCTGTTTTCATTTCGTTCGTAATATGAATATACCATATGTTACTAATAATAATTATAAGCAATGCATTACATTGTGTGTGGTATATTCTTAGTGTTAATGAACAGAAGTGTACAGAATACCTAGTGACCCACTTAAAGAGGTTCTTGGAATGCACTATGTGAATTATTATTTGTAGCATACCAATATATAAATAAATTTGGGTTAAAGTTACTAGAACCAAATTTTTAATGTTAGAACTAATTTGTATAATATTAATTGTATTAGTAGAAATTAGTAATCTTTATAATAATTAAATTATATGTATTTGTAAATCAAAAAATGTATAAATACCAAGGGTTTTTGGTAAAATAAAATTAATGTTATTCTTGGCTTTGCCAACAAAAGAAATAATAGTTTATTTATTTCTACACTGGATAGCGGCGCAGCACGCCTAAATGTTTGAAAAAGTGCATTGGATTAAGCACTAAAAATTATCCAAATCAATCACGGAACTATACTGTGTCATAGGCCAAACTCTGATAGATTCACACAGTACCGTATTGATTTGTCATCTTCAATAATAGCCACCTAACATTACAGTATGAATTGGAAAGGTATTATTGGTGCAAATATAATTGGTTTAAAAAATTTGTTGTTCAATACCTATATTGAATCAATACAGAAGGATTCACAAGAGTTCTCCAAAATTACATGGCGGCAACGATTAATGAAGCTATATGTAAATGAAGTAGCTTTCCGAGGAGATACATCGTTGCCGTCAGAAATTAAGGAGTTACAGACACCAATGGATATTTTCTGCTATTTCTTCACAAACAATATAATAGAAATTATTGTAAGTGAAACCAATAGAGCAGCTACCACCGAAAATATCAACACCACATTCAATGTAGATGTTGATGAACTGTATCATTACATTGCTATACATGTCAGTTTACCGGTATCCAAATTTGGAAAGTTATTGGGGTAAAAATTCGTTCCCACCTATTCAAAACACAATGAGTCGTAAACGCTTTGAGATAATAAAAAAATATTTGTCGTTCCGAGATGAAAGTGAACGAATCAAGAAGGGGCAACCTGGTTATGATTGCTTGTTTCGTATGCGAATTATAAGCAACGAACTCAACAAACGTTTTGATTCCGTGCCAAAAATCGCTCGATTGTGTGTTGACGAGCAAATGTGCAGCACCAAAATGCGACATCATCTTCGACAATTCATGCGAAATAAGCCACACAAATGGGGATTTAAATTATTCGTTTTATGTGATTTTATGTGTTACTTTTGGATTTGCTTACCGCTTTGAAATTTACAACGGAGCAGGCGATAACATTGTTTTACCTGGTACTCCCGATCTTGGAGTAACTTCGAATGTTGTTGTGCGTTTGACACAAACGGTAACCAACTTTGTGCACCACATTGTCTATTTCGACAATTTTTATACATCGCTGCAATTGTTGGTTTATTTGCGTGCAAGAGGAATATACAGTTTAGGCACGGTGCGAGTTAACCGAATTCCAAATTGTAAGCTTCCTGCGTATAATGTAATCGCAAATGAACCAAGAGGTTTCTCTACTGATTTTGTGGGTTCTGCCTTTGGTATTGAAATCGGCAATTTCTTGTGGAAAGATAACAAGTGCGTGCATTTGGCTTCAACTTATGTTGGCATTGAGCCATTTGAAAGAGCAAATCCCAACTTGCAGATATAAAAAGCTACGCGTTACAATCGAAAAGAAAAGAAATATATAGAAGTCGATTGCCCACAAATTATACGCGAATACAATCACCATATGGGTGGTGTAGATTTGATGGATGGACTAATGGGTCGTTACCATGTTCGAGCAAAGACACGCGATGCAATGACTCGATTATTTTATCATTTTATCGATATGGCAACAACGAATGCCTACATTTTGTATCGACGCATAAACAATGAAAAAGTAAACGATTCCAGTAATGTTTCAGCTGAACAAAAGTTGCTCCAATTACCGCAATTTCGAGAAGAAATTGCTGCTGGTCTTGTGGCGTACACAAAGAAACGTGCCGCTGGTCGTCCAAGTAGTCAACCAAATACTTCACAGCCTGGTGCAAGAGCGAAACATCCAGTAGATAATGTTCGTTACGATAACATCGACCATTACCCAATATGGTTGGATAAAGAAGGTGGCGAACGATGGTGCAAATTATGTAAAAAGTCACAAACCCAGTGTGTTTGCTCAAAATGTAACCTTCATTTGTGCTGCTCAAATGCCAAAAATTGTTTTTATGATTACCATCATAAAAAATAAAACATTTTTTAAATTTTTTTTATATTTTTTCAATAAAAGCTCGTTATAAATAAAAATATATACCTGACTTTATTTGTTACATAAACCCGCAACAGTGCCCTGAGGCACTCTTCACCTTTTCTCAACTGGTCGTTAAACCAAAGGAGCAAATGACTTGGGGATGATTTTTTTGAGTTCATTAGGCCATAATTACCCTAGAAAAAAATTATCAGACTTTTTTTTTCACTTTTAGGGATTTGTTAGAGGGTTAAGTATAAAATTATATGTGATAAGTGTATATTTTTTAATTTTTAATGTAAAAATGAATTTATTTTTTTATAAAAATGAAAAAACTCAAAAATTAATTATATTTTTATTTTAGTATTGCGAATAGAATGTTTTTTTTTTTGATATTGTTTTATATTATTTTAAGAAATCAATCACCAAAAAATGATTTGTTTTTTTTTTTTTTTAATTTTTATTGAAAAAAAATAATAAGGTTATAATATATTAACTAGTAAATAAAGTTGCTAGAAATAAAATTAAAAAACTCCTTTTAAGGTGTAAAATATTATAGTCAGTAAGGATGTAAGAGAATGAGGAAACACTCGACAGAATTTTGCAACAACACTGTAATAAAACGAAATATTTACATGAGAATTTTTACTTTTTTAGCAGCAAAAACGTCATATTCATAACAATAGTGTGCAATTGAATTTTGCAGCAATAGTGTCATAAAACAGAATATTTAAGTACATGCGATTTAATATTTTTTTTAGCATCAAAAATGTCATATTCATAACAATAACGTAGTGCGCAACAGAATTTTGAAATTTGATTGCCATAAATCGAAAGGACTCTTTTAAAGGATCGTTGGAAGATTACTTGTTTTTTTTAATTAGCTGCTAGTTCAGCAAACTTACAGCTAAATTATTGTTTCTTGCATTTAACTCAGTTTATGCTCATACTTAGCTTTTTTAATAATAGGTTTAAACTTAAAACTTGAAGTCAAATTTTTAAATGCTTTCTAAAGAATAACAAATTTTGAGATATGTCACTAGGTTCCAAAATCCAAACTCATGGTAAGTTTTTGCCCATACGCAGTCCCCACCGCACTTTTAATAGTAGTTAATTGTTGTACGCAATTGGAACATTCTATCTTAATTTAAAGTTAATATTTTTATAACCTACCCCTATGATATAGGAAAAGGGTACATTAACTTTAATATGGTGTTTGTAACCACCTTAAGGAAGCGAGCTAGATATGGAAAAGTATAAATATTTGTGATCAGCGTGACTTCCTGAATCGATAAAGCCATGTCCGTCCACCCGTAGGCACGATAACTCAAAAACGATCGATGAAATTTTAATTGTAGGTTACTAGGACTTAAACTATGGCGGGGTTGCATATGGGCGAATTCGGCCCATGGGTTCGGATTCTAGACCTTTTAATTGTCCTAAGGGCTAACGAACATATTAAATAAATAATAATAACTCAAAAACTAATGGCGCCACTTTGAAATTTGCAATGTAGGTTACTAGTAATGAGACTATTACGAAAATTGCATGCGGTCGAGATCGGACCATAGGTTCGGATTCTATAAGTTTTTGATCGAATTTAGGCCAAATAAGCATAATTCCGAAACCAATGATGATAGAACCTTCAAATTTGGTAGAAGTGTGCCTCTTCCTATATCCTGAGAGTCCTTAAAATTTAGGAACAGTTCTGAAGAATATAATATTATGAAATTAATAAAAAAGTAGCCTAAAATTAAGATAGAACGTTACAATTGTGAACAAGGGTTAACTAGTATTGAGAGCATGAAGGAAAGAAAGGACGAAATCGTACCATGGTTTCGAGTTTTGGAACCTTTGTAATGTTCAAGGGCTAAGAAACATATATCTTAAAAACACCATAACTCAAAAACTAATGACGCTATTTTGATAAAACTTAAATTCTAGGTTCAATAATGAAAGTAACATTAGAATGGGTTTCGGTCGAGTTCGTACAATGAGTTGAGGAAACAAGTATAATTTCGAAACCAAATAAAATGGAACCTTATATTTGGAGCACAGATGCGTCTTCTTATTTGTTTTGTGTACGTGAAATTTTGGATGGATTGGAATAGCGTACCACCCCAACTACTCCCAAGACCCTAAAGTATATATCCGAAATTAATAAAGATAGAAACTTCAAAGTTGATACACCATTTCCTATTTCCGTTCTCATTTAACACTTTTATATTTTTAAAAGGCTGAGGATTTTACTGTAAAACATATTATGTATTATATTTTATAAATAAAAAATAACAAAAAATTATTTTAATAAACGGCGAAATTTCTATTTTTATACCGTACACCTATAGAATAGGTAAAGGGGTATATTAACTTTGGTATGGTGTTTGTAACCACCTAAAGGAAGCGAGCTAGATATGGAAAAGTATATATATTTGTGATCAGCGTGACCGCCTGAGTCGATATAGCAATGTCCGTCCGCCCGTCCGTCCGTCCGTAGGCACGATAACTAAAAAAATAATGGAGCTATCTTGATGAAATTTTAACTGTAGGTTACTAGGACAGAAAGTACGGCGGGGATTGCATATGGGCGAAATCGGCCTATGGGTTCGGATTCTGGACCTTTTAATCGATCGAAGGGCTAACGAACATATATAAAAAATCACGATAACTCAACAACTAATGACGCTATCTTTATCAAATTTGTGCTGTAGGTTACTAGTAATGAAACTACTTTGGGGATTGCGTAATGTTTAAAGTTCTCAGTTCCGAACCCATTGTCCAATCCTCACCGTACGTAATCACCGCCGTAGTTTCATTACCAATAACCTACAGTACAAATTTCATGAAGATAGCCTCATTAGTTGTTGAGTTATCGTGATTTTTAATATATGTTCGTTATCCCTGACACCGACTTAAAGGTCCAGAATCCGAACCCATGGGCTGATTTTGCCCTTATACAGCCCGCTCTTTACTTATAGTACTAGTTAACCCTTGTACACAATTTGAACGGTCTATCTTAATTTTAAGTAACTATTTTTAGTAATTTCGATTATAAGCTTTTAAAACTTGGGAGGTCTGCGAGGGGTACTGAACCACCTCTCCAATTGATCCCAAATCAAGGGAACACGCAAGAAATAGTAAAGAACCCCTTGTGGCAAATTGGAAGCTTCTACATTTTTTCAAGTTGTTTTTTTTATTAATTTTAAAGATATGCTTTAAGGTCTTCGGAAATGTGTGGCTGGTCCCCGACCCAGTACTCCAATGGGACCCAAATTCCCAAGACACTTAGGAAATAGGAAGGGACACCCTGATACCAAATTTGGAGGTTCTATCTTCATTGGTTTCGGAATTATGCTCGTTTGGCCTAAATTCGATCAAAAAGTTCTGGTTCCGAACGCATGGTCCAATCCCGAACTTACGCAATACCCACAGAAGTTTCATTACTAGTAACCTACAGCACAAATTTGATGAAGATAGCATCATTAGTTGTTGAGTTATCGTGATTTTTTATATATGTTCGTTAGCCCTTCGATCGATTAATAGGTCCAGAATCCGAACCCATAGGCCGATTTAGCCCATATGCAATCCCAGCCGTACTTTCAGTCCTAGTAATCTACAGTTAAAATTTCATCAAGATAGCTCCATTATTTTTTGAGTTATCGTGCCTACGGACGGACGGACGCATATGACTATATCGACTCAGGAGGTCACGCTGATAACAAATATATATACTTTTCCATATCTAGCTCGCTTCCTTTAGGTGGTTACAAACACCATACCAAAGTTAATATACCCTTTTACCTATTCTATAGGTGTAGGGTATAAAAAATAAAGAAAAGAAAGCTAAATTTACTCGTACAGATATTAGAGTAATGAAAGTAGATCAAAAATTTTCAAGTACATTATTTTATAAAACATCATAATTCAGACACTACCTTTAATGAAGCAATGGTAATTAAAAAAAGAAGAATTTAGATATAGTGCATAATCCAGCATTTTATAATAAAAATTTTATACCAAGACTATAAAAGCAAGAGTTGTTAATATTCATTTTTGCTCGAAATTTTTTTTCAATTTTATTATGGTATAATATTATTAATAAGCAAAATATAATGTTAACCCTCTAACCCGCAAGCTTGTCTCAGGGCACGCATCATAAAATTCCACTTCTTCCCCACAAGACAAATTTTTTTTAATGAAACTGACTACCTTATGTTGACTAACATATCTGGCAACAATTTTCTCAAATGTTCAAACACATTTTGACGTTTCATTTCGTTGCTATTCACAGGTTTGTTTTTAAAATCCTATTGTGAGCAAGTAAAATTTTATACGTGAAATTTTATTTTTCAACTAGTCGTCCGATCTGAGTGAAATATTTTTTTTTGAAAAGGTATGGTAATGTACTTTATATTGATGTATTTAGTCAGTGTCAAATAAAAGAATTTGTGTGTGGAGAATTAAAAAACTGAACCGTGCCTTAGGGCACTGTTGCGTGTTTGCGTGTAAATTTATGGCCCCTTTTATGTCATTGTTTGTTACCCTTTGTTATATTATTTTCATTGTTTGTTACCCTTACAAATATTTCTTTCATAGAAATCGACAGAAATGGATCGTAGAAGGATCAAATTAAACGCTTTGACTGACGAACAATTGATTGAGTTTATGAATTCGGTGGAAACAGACGAAGAAGCAGATTTTAGTAGTGATGATGAAGATGATGATCCAAATTATGAGCCGAATGAAATCAGCCCAGAAGATGACTATTGTATTTCACAATACATTGAAAATAGTGATATGTTCATAGCTGAAGCATTGAACATGTCTTTGAATGTAAGTGCATTTGACGCACCTTCTGGATCATCTACATTGGTTACTAATTCGGAAACCGAAAATGTTATTGCAAATATTCAAGCTCAAAAAATTATAGAT
This sequence comes from Dolichopus griseipennis, assembly GCA_963082915.1. NCBI lineage: Eukaryota > Metazoa > Arthropoda > Insecta > Diptera > Dolichopodidae > Dolichopus > Dolichopus griseipennis. Next base: position 72,550,373 of record OY720442.1, on the reverse strand, counting down.
ACTACAGAACCATCTTCTGCATTTGAGGCACCAGTCGCATAAACATCAGCAAAAAAATCAACGAAAAGAGCTTGCTCTCCGTTACCATCAATAGAAAATACTGGTCCAAGAAGTATACCTTCTGCTGGTGGTTTCACTGGTGCAGGTATTGTAGTGTATCTACATTCAATTCCATAATACACTGCAATAAGTTGTATTCCGTGATACACCGGAATACAAAAAATTGTTTAAGCATTATTGTGACAATTCTTATAATTAAAATAATTATATGCTACAAATTAAAGGATCGTATTGCATTCTATATTTTTGTTTTTCTTTCTGTTTTCATTTCGTTCGTAATATGAATATATCATATGTTACTAATAATAATTATAAGCAATGCATTACATTGTGTGTGGTATATTCTTAGTGTTAATGAACGGAGTGTACAGAATACCTAGTGACCCACTTAAAGAGGTTCTTGGAATGCACTATGTGAATTATTATTTGTAGCATACCAATATATAAATAAATTTGGGTTAAAGTAACTAGAACCAAATTTTTAATGTAAGAACTAATTTGTATAACATTAATTGTATTAGTAGAAATTAATAATCTTTATAATAATTAAATTATATGTATTTGTAAATCAAAAAATGTATAAATACCAAGGGTTTTTGGTAAAATAAAATTAATGTTATTCTTGGCTTTGCCAACAAAAGAAATAATAGTTTATTTATTTCTACACTGGATAGCGGCGCAGCACGCCTAAATGTTTGAAAAAGTGCATTGGATTAAGCACTAAAAATTATCCAAATCAATCACGGAACTATACTGTGTCATAGGCCAAACTCTGATAGATTCACACAGTACCGTATTGATTTGTCATCTTCAATAATAGCCACCTAACATTACATGGCGACCCTGCCACACTGTTACTAGGAATAGAGAGTGTCGTTGGCCAGAATCCAGAATCCATAATTGTTATGGCATAATACTGAATCCATAATTATATGGCAAAATAAAATAAAATATATTATAAAATGGTATAAAAAATAAGATTAATATATATTAAATAAAAAAATCTTTAATATTTTTATCATAACTGCAAGTTTAATGTAAAAAAAAAATAATATTTTTATTGTCAAATTATTAAATATTTAACACAAATATATATCTTACTTAAACAATTTGTATCAACCACTCCAAGCGTTATGATAAAATAAACATTTAATTAAACTAATCAATTAATTATCTCATATGTATGTGTATATAATGCATATGTGTATATATTAATTTTTTAAAATGACAAAGAAAATAGCATACCCTCCTGCAAATGATCATTATATATACATTTATAAAAAAAAAAAATTTGTTTTATATTATAACAAAACAATTTACAATTTAAAAATTATAATGTATACTAAAAATTATTAACTACAAAAAGGATTAATTACTATAAAAACCTATTAATATGAAAACTAAATATATTACTTTAAAAGGTATAAATATATATACATATATTATAAAGAAATAAAAAAGCAAAACATATATAAAATTTATATTTAAAATAAAATAAAAATCTATTATGAATATATTTGTAAAAGTAAAGTTATTATAAATTATATAAATAAAATAAACAAAAAATACTTTCGACTAACTAACTTAATAACATCAATTAAAATGCAAAATATATATATATAAAATATTTTAAAGTATAATTTTTATATAAAGAAAACCGACTACAAATTTAAAATTTTTTAAAATTACCAGAATCCGTATTTTAATAGTTTTTAGATTTAAGATTGATAAAATAAATTCAAATATAAATTTTTTGATTAATATAAAACATATAACAATATTTAACGTATTTATATATTTCTAAACATTTTATTATATTATATATATTTGAGATATCATATATCAAATAGAATATGAATATTTAAAACATTTAATAAAATCAAGAAAATTAATAATATTAATTTATAAAATAAAACAGACAGAACAACAACAATTTTAATAATAACAACTACAATAGGAATAACAATTTTAGAAACAATAATAATAACAACTTCAACAGAAATAATAATAATACTAATAATAATAATAGAAATAATTTTAATAGGAACAGGAACAATAATAATAACTCTAGGAGAATAAATATAATAAATAACCAAGAAGAGGACCAAAACCATTTTTTAGGTATAGAAGGACCGACAGTTTAATAGAAAATTCAACTGATCGGTTATCCTCTCCATTAAAGATATATAATTTTAATCATGATTTGACAAACTTTGTAATTTTAAGATATAATAATAAAGATTTAAAATTTTTGATAGACACAGGTGCTGACATATCAATTTTTAAAGAAAATTGTCAGTTGAATAATAGCTCATACGAAATTAACGAAAGAGCAAAATGTAAATTAACAGGTATAACGAGTGAAGAAGTATGCTCACTCGGTACAATAAATATAAAACTAGATATTTCTAATAAATTCATATATAATACTTTCCATCTTGTAGATGAAAATTTTCCAATATCTACTGATGGTATAATTGGTAGAGACTTCTTAATAAAGTATATGTGTAAAATAGACTATGAAACGTATACTTTAACATTAGATATCAATGAAGAAGAAATAACCATTCCAATTAGAACTAGACCTTTGAACATAAAACATATTACAATTCCCGCTAGAAGTGAAATCATACATCCAATAAAAATTAATATTAAAGAAGATAGTATAGTCTTAAATAAAGAAATAAAAGATGGTGTTGGTGATTTATAGCCAATACGATCATACCATGCAAAGGGATTAGTCACATAAAAATTTTGAACACCAATAACCATGAAGTAAAAGTACTTGATTCTGAAATTAAAATCCAATGTAATTCTTTAAAACAATATGACATTTTAGTCAATACAAAAACAATAACAAAAGATAAAAAACGATTAGAAGAAATCTTAAAACTAATAAATATTGAAACAAATGATGTTCATGCAAAGGATACTTTGTTAAAAATATTTGAAAAATATCATAATATTTTCCATTTAGATAATGAACCATTATCTACAAATAATTTTTATAAGTACTCAAAATTTAAATTCCGTAGACAACAATCCGGTATATATAAAGAATTACAGATTACCTCAATCACAACAAGAGGAAATCAAGAAACAAGTTCAAAAATTATTAGATGATGACTTAATAGAACCATCTATAAGCCCTTACAACTCACCATTATTACTAGTACCTAAAAAAAGTACTAATTATGAAAAGAAATGGCGTTTAGTAGTTGATTTTCGTAAACTAAACGATAAAATAGTAAATGACAAATTTCCTTTAACGCGTTTGGAAGACGTTCTAGACAAATTAGGAAGAGCCAAATACTTTTCAACTTTAGACATGACTAGTTCTTTTCATCAAATTAAACTAAATAAGGACTCTAGACTACTAACCGCATTTTCGACCCAAGATGGTCATTTTCAATTCAAAAGGTTACCTTTTGGTCTAAAAATTTCATCAAACAGTTTTCAAAGAATGCTGACTATAGCATTAACCGGTTTAAATTCAAATGCTTTTCTTTATGTCGATGACATAATTGTTTTTGGTTGTAGTATAAAAAATCATAATGAAAATTTAATAAAACTTTTGAAAGATTAAATAAATACAACCTAAAACTAAATCCAAATAAATGTTGTTTTTTAAAACCCGAAGTTGTGTACTTGGGACATTTGATAACAAGCGAAGGTATAAAAACCGATCCCGCAAAACATAAAGCAATAAAAGAATACCCGGTACCCAAAAATGCTGACGAAGTTAGACGATTTGTAGCTTTCTGTAATTATTACAGAAGATTTATTGCAAATTTTGCAGAAACAGCTAAATGTCTAAATTCGTTATTAAAGAAAAATCAACCATTTATATGGTCAAATGAATGTGAAAATGCATTCATAACTTTAAAAAATAAATTAATGAGTCCACCTATTTTACAATATCCTAATTTTGATAAAACTTTTGTACTTACAACTGATGCTTCAGATTTTGCTCTGGGCGCAGTTCTTTCGCAAGGAGAAATAGGAAATGACTTACCTATCTCTTATGCAAGTAAATCTTTAAATAAACATGAAATTAACAAACCAATTATAGAAAAAGAGCTATTAGCGATTCATTGGGGAATAAATTTTTTTAGACCTTACCTTTACGGTAGAAAATTTATTGTGGTCACAGATCACAGACCTTTAGTTTCGCTCTTTTCACACAAAAATCCATCTTCAAAATTAACAAGAATAAGACTAGATTTATCTGATTATGATTTCGAAATAATTTACAAGCAGGGAACAATAAATACTGACGCTGACGCGTTGTCTAGAATAAAAATTGACTCGGACATACTTAAGAGTATGATTCCGAAAAATAATGATGAATCCGTGAAAAAGATGTTAGTGATGACTAGGGGGATGTCTGCTATAAAAAATAGAGGCATTGATAATAATAAAAATGATAAAAATAAAAGGGATGACAGTTTTCAACCGAAGCCTGCGCAACTTCATATCTGGGACTGTACATCCATATCTGACGTCAAAAATTTAATAAAATTAAAATTTATAGTTGATTCAAATTGTAAGGTACCTAAAATAAATAAAATTAAAAATGAAGTATTAGTAAGATGTAGTGATAATCATGCGAAATCCGTTTCGACAGTTGAGAAGCTATTATCTGAAATATACAAATTAAAAATAAGCAAGCTTGCATTAAGTGATACTGATGATATATTCCAGTATATTCCGAAAATGGAATTTAAAAATTTATATAATATATTGCAGAAAAATATATTGAATAATAAAAATAATATGAATCACTTTTCCACTAACATACTTATATATATACCCCCACAGAAAATAAATGATGCTATTATGCAATATAAATTAATTGATGAATACCATAATGCACCACACGGAGGGCATTTGGGAATAAGAAAAACCGTCATAAAATTAAAACAAAGATATGTTTGGAAAAACATGTCTAAAATGGTAAAAAAGTACATTTCTAATTGCAAACTATGTGCTTATAATAAACAAGTACGAAACGTAAAAGAAAAAATGGTGATAACTGATACTCCAACAACAAGTTTTGAAATAGTATCTATAGATACAGTCGGACCGTTAAGAATGTCTAATAATTTTAGATATATATTAACAATACAATGTGACTTGACAAAATATGTAGTAGCTTATCCAATGGAAACAAAAGAAGCCGTTACAGTAGCTAAAACACTGGTAGAACAATTCATTCTTAAATATGGATGTTTCAAAATATTAAAATCAGATAGAGGTACTGAACAAAAATTTTCAACTCCATATCATCACCAAACTTTAGGTTCAATTGAACGGAACCATACAGTTTTAAATGAATTTCTACTTGCATTTTCAAATGACAATGACTGGAACAAATGGATACCTTACTACACTTTTGCATACAATACGACACCACATATAGACACAATTTACACACCATACGAATTAGTATTTGGAAAAATTGCATATTTACCAAATGACATTACAACGAGTAAAAATCCTGTGTATAATTTAGATGATTATAATAATGAATTAAAAGTTAGACTCCGTCAATCTATAAATAGAACACGCGAGATTATAAATAAAGTAAAAATAGATAGGAAGGAAAAATTTGACGAAAATGTCAACCCTTCAAATTTTAAAGTAGGAGATTTAGTATTAGTTAAGTTAGGTAATAGAAAAAAACATCAAACACCTTATCAAGGTTACACATTTATCAACGTAAATTCGATTGTAGAAATGAACGAGAAAACCAAAGAAATACATAACAATATGCTAAAGAAATTTACAGAAATTATATAAAAAGTATTGTTTTTTTTTTCATTCTAACGATACTAACCTACATCAATTATAAATAATAAATTATTTGCTTAAAGGCAAAAAAATAAAAAAAATAAAAATTTATGTAATTTAAAAGACATTGAAATATCACAATATTAAGTAATAAAAAAAAAAAAAATATTTTTAGAGATATACAATAACATTTTTTTTTAGTTTATAAATTAATTGAGATATCAAATTAAACTAGTTGTACTTCACATTATAAAGAAAAACATTTTACTATTAAAAATAATAGATAATTTTAAAATAAATAAATTACTTATTAACTCTAAGATAAATATTACTTTAAAATTAATAAAAATAAAGATAAATGTAAGAAAAAACAAAATATTTTAATAATACAATTTTAAATAAAATTTTCATTTAAAAAAAAAAAAATTTCAAAATAATTTTAACAAAAATAAAATAATAAGAATTTGTACTTGTAAACTATAATGCTTAAATACAAAATAAAAAGTTATTTTCTATTCTTTCAAAAACAAAATAACTTTTCTCTTAAGGGTGAGGGTGTAGTGTATCTACATTCAATTCCATAATACACTGCAATAAGTTGTATTCCGTGATACACCGCAAATAATTGTTTAAGCATTATTGTGACAATTCTTATAATTAAAATAATTATATGCTACAAATTAAAGGATCATATTGCATTCTATATTTTTGTTTTTCTTTCTGTTTTCATTTCGTTCGTAATATGAATATACCATATGTTACTAATAATAATTATAAGCAATGCATTACATTGTGTGTGGTATATTCTTAGTGTTAATGAACGGAGTGTACAGAATACCTAGTGACCCACTTAAAGAGGTTCTTGGAATGCACTATGTGAATTATTATTTGTAGCATACCAATATATAAATAAATTTGGGTTAAAGTAACTAGAACCAAATTTTTAATGTAAGAACTAATTTGTATAACATTAATTGTATTAGTAGAAATTAGTAATCTTTATAATAATTAAATTATATGTATTTGTAAATCAAAAAATGTATAAATACCAAGGGTTTTTGGTAAAATAAAATTAATGTTATTCTTGGCTTTGCCAACAAAAGAAATAATAGTTTATTTATTTCTACACTGGATAGCGGCGCAGCACGCCTAAATGTTTGAAAAAGTGCATTGGATTAAGCACTAAAAATTATCCAAATCAATCACGGAACTATACTGTGTCATAGGCCAAACTCTGATAGATTCACACAGTACCGTATTGATTTGTCATCTTCAATAATAGCCACCTAACATTACATGGCGACCCTGCCACACTGTCACCAGGAATAGAGAGTGTCGTGGGCCAGAATCCAGAATCCATAATTGTTATGGCATAATAATGAATCCATAATTATATGGCAAAATAAAATAAAATATATTATAAAATGGTATAAAAAATAAGATTAATATATATTAAATAAAAAAATCTTTAATATTTTTATCATAACTGCAAGTTTAATGTAAAAAAAAAATAATATTTTTATTGTCAAATTATTAAATATTTAACACAAATATATATCTTACTTAAACAATTTGTATCAACCACTCCAAGCGTTATGATAAAATAAACATTTAATTAAACTAATCAATTAATTATCTCATATGTATGTGTATATAATGCATATTTTAATTTTTTAAAATGACAAAGAAAATAAAATACCCTCCTGCAAATGATCATTATATATACATTTATAAAAAAAAAAAAATTTGTTTTATATTATAACAAAACAATTTACAATTTAAAAATTATAAATGTATACTAAAAATCCGTATTTTAATAGTTTTTAGATTTAAGATTGATAAAATAAATTCAAATATAAATTTTTTGATTAATATAAAACATATAACAATATTTAACGTATTTATATATTTCTAAACATTTTATTATATTATATATATTTGAGATATCATATATCAAATAGAATATGAATATTTAAAACATTTAATAAAATCAAGAAAATTAATAATATTAATTTATAAAATAAAACAGACAGAACAACAACAATTTTAATAATAACAACTACAATAGGAATAACAAAAATTCTAAAAAGAAACAATAATAATAACAACTTCAACAGAAATAATAATAATACTAATAATAATAATAGAAATAATTTTAATAGGAACAGGAACAATAATAATAACTCTAGGAGAATAAATATAATAAATAACCAAGAAGAGGACCAAAACCATTTTTTAGGTATAGAAGGACCGACAGTTTAATAGAAAATTCAACTGATCGATTATCCTCTCCATTAAAGATATATAATTTTAATCATGATTTGACAAACTTTGTAATTTTAAGATATAATAATAAAGATTTAAAATTTTTGATAGACACAGGTGCTGACATATCAATTTTTAAAGAAAATTGTCAGTTGAATAATAGCTCATACGAAATTAACGAAAGAGCAAAATGTAAATTAACAGGTATAACGAGTGAAGAAGTATGCTCACTCGGTACAATAAATATAAAACTAGATATTTCTAATAAATTCATATATAATACTTTCCATCTTGTAGATGAAAATTTTCCAATATCTACTGATGGTATAATTGGTAGAGACTTCTTAATAAAGTATATGTGTAAAATAGACTATGAAACGTATACTTTAACATTAGATATCAATGAAGAAGAAATAACCATTCCAATTAGAACTAGACCTTTGAACATAAAACATATTACAATTCCCGCTAGAAGTGAAATCATACATCCAATAAAAATTAATATTAAAGAAGATAGTATAGTCTTAAATAAAGAAATAAAAGATGGTGTTGGTGATTTATAGCCAATACGATCATACCATGCAAAGGGATTAGTCACATAAAAATTTTGAACACCAATAACCATGAAGTAAAAGTACTTGATTCTGAAATTAAAATCCAATGTAATTCTTTAAAACAATATGACATTTTAGTCAATACAAAAACAATAACAAAAGATAAAAAACGATTAGAAGAAATCTTAAAACTAATAAATATTGAAACAAATGATGTTCATGCAAAGGATACTTTGTTAAAAATATTTGAAAAATATCATAATATTTTCCATTTAGATAATGAACCATTATCTACAAATAATTTTTATAAGTACTCAAAATTTAAATTCCGTAGACAACAATCCGGTATATATAAAGAATTACAGATTACCTCAATCACAACAAGAGGAAATCAAGAAACAAGTTCAAAAATTATTAGATGATGACTTAATAGAACCATCTATAAGCCCTTACAACTCACCATTATTACTAGTACCTAAAAAAAGTACTAATGATGAAAAGAAATGGCGTTTAGTAGTTGATTTTCGTAAACTAAACGATAAAATAGTAAATGACAAATTTCCTTTAACGCGTTTGGAAGACGTTCTAGACAAATTAGGAAGAGCCAAATACTTTTCAACTTTAGACATGACTAGTTCTTTTCATCAAATTAAACTAAATAAGGACTCTAGACTACTAACCGCATTTTCGACCCAAGATGGTCATTTTCAATTCAAAAGGTTACCTTTTGGTCTAAAAATTTCATCAAACAGTTTTCAAAGAATGCTGACTATAGCATTAACCGGTTTAAATTCAAATGCTTTTCTTTATGTCGATGACATAATTGTTTTTGGTTGTAGTATAAAAAATCATAATGAAAATTTAATAAAACTTTTGAAAGATTAAATAAATACAACCTAAAACTAAATCCAAATAAATGTTGTTTTTTAAAACCCGAAGTTGTGTACTTGGGACATTTGATAACAAGCGAAGGTATAAAAACCGATCCCGCAAAACATAAAGCAATAAAAGAATACCCGGTACCCAAAAATGCTGACGAAGTTAGACGATTTGTAGCTTTCTGTAATTATTACAGAAGATTTATTGCAAATTTTGCAGAAACAGCTAAATGTCTAAATTCGTTATTAAAGAAAAATCAACCATTTATATGGTCAAATGAATGTGAAAATGCATTCATAACTTTAAAAAATAAATTAATGAGTCCACCTATTTTACAATATCCTAATTTTGATAAAACTTTTGTACTTACAACTGATGCTTCAGATTTTGCTCTGGGCGCAGTTCTTTCGCAAGGAGAAATAGGAAATGACTTACCTATCTCTTATGCAAGTAAATCTTTAAATAAACATGAAATTAACAAACCAATTATAGAAAAAGAGCTATTAGCGATTCATTGGGGAATAAATTTTTTTAGACCTTACCTTTACGGTAGAAAATTTATTGTGGTCACAGATCACAGACCTTTAGTTTCACTCTTGTCACACAAAAATCCATCTTCAAAATTAACAAGAATAAGACTAGATTTATCTGATTATGATTTCGAAATAATTTACAAGCAGGGAACAATAAATACTGACGCTGACGCGTTGTCTAGAATAAAAATTGACTCGGACATACTTAAGAGTATGATTCCGAAAAATAATGATGAATCCGTGAAAAAGATGTTAGTGATGACTAGGGGGATGTCTGCTATAAAAAATAGTGGCATTGATAATAATAAAAATGATAAAAATAAAAGGGATGACAGTTTTCAACCGAAGCCTGCGCAACTTCATATCTGGGACTGTACATCCATATCTGACGTCAAAAATTTAATAAAATTAAAATTTATAGTTGATTCAAATTGTAAGGTAACTAAAATAAATAAAATTAAAAATGAAGTATTAGTAAGATGTAGTGATAATCATGCGAAATCCGTTTCGACAGTTGAGAAGCTATTATCTGAAATATACAAATTAAAAATAAGCAAGCTTGCATTAAGTGATACTGATGATATATTCCAGTATATTCCGGAAATGGAATTTAAAAATTTATATAATATATTGCAGAAAAATATATTGAATAATAAAAATAATATGAATCACTTTTCCACTAACATACTTATATATATACCCCCACAGAAAATAAATGATGCTATTATGCAATATAAATTAATTGATGAATACCATAATGCACCACACGGAGGGCATTTGGGAATAAGAAAAACCGTCATAAAATTAAAACAAAGATATATTTGGAAAAACATGTCTAAAATGGTAAAAAAGTACATTTCTAATTGCAAACTATGTGCTTATAATAAACAAGTACGAAACGTAAAAGAAAAAATGGTGATAACTGATACTCCAACAACAAGTTTTGAAATAGTATCTATAGATACAGTCGGACCGTTAAGAATGTCTAATAATTTTAGATATATATTAACAATACAATGTGACTTGACAAAATATGTAGTAGCTTATCCAATGGAAACAAAAGAAGCCGTTTCAGTAGCTAAAACACTGATAGAACAATTCATTCTTAAATATGGATGTTTCAAAATATTTAAATCAGATAGAGGTACTGAATTCAATAATGAATTAATGGACAATATTTGTAAAAGTTTTAATATTGAACAAAAATTTTCAACTCCATATCATCACCAAACTTTAGGTTCAATTGAACGGAACCATAGAGTTTTAAATGAATTTCTACTTGCATTTTCAAATGACAATGACTGGAACAAATGGATACCTTACTACACTTTTGCATACAATACGACACCACATATAGACACAATTTACACACCATACGAATTAGTATTTGGAAAAATTGCATATTTACCAAATGACATTATAACGAGTAAAAATCCTGTGTATAATTTAGATGATTATAATAATGAATTAAAAGTTAGACTCCGTCAATCTATAAATAGAACACGAGAGATTATAAATAAAGTAAAAATAGATAGGAAGGAAAAATTTGACGAAAATGTCAACCCTTCAAATTTTAAAGTAGGAGATTTAGTATTAGTTAAGTTAGGTAATAGAAAAAAACATCAAACACCTTATCAAGGTTACACATTTATCAACGTAAATTCGATTGTAGAAATGAACGGGAAAACCAAAGAAATACATAACAATATGCTAAAGAAATTTACAGAAATTATATAAAAAGTATTGTTTTTTTTTTCATTCTAACGATACTAACCTACATCAATTATAAATAATAAATTATTTGCTTAAAGGCAAAAAAATAAAAAAAATTAAAATTTTTGTATTTTCAAAGACATTGAAATATCACAATATTAAGTAATAAAAAAAAAAAAATATTTTTAGAGATATACAATAACATTTTTTTTTAGTTTATAAATTAATTGAGATATCAAATTAAACTAGTTGTACTTCACATTATAAAGAAAAACATTTTACTATTAAAAATAATAATATTAAAATAAATAAATTACTTATTAACTCTAAGATAAATATTACTTTAAAATTAATAAAAATAAAGATAAATGTAAGAAAAAACCAAATATTTTCATAATACAATTTTAAATAAAATTTTCATTTAAAAAAAAAAAAATTTCAAAATAATTTTAACAAAAATAAAATAATAAGAATTTGTACTTGTAAACTATAATGCTTAAATACAAAATAAAATGTTATTTTCTATTCTTTCAAAAATAACTTTTCTCTTAAGGGTGAGGGTGTAGTGTATCTACATTCAATTCCATAATACACTGCAATAAGTTGTATTCCGTGATACACCGCAAATAATTGTTTAAGCATTATTGTGACAATTCTTATAATTAAAATAATTATATGCTACAAATTAAAGGATCATATTGCATTCTATATTTTTGTTTTTCTTTCTGTTTTCATTTCGTTCGTAATATGAATATACCATATGTTACTAATAATAATTATAAGCAATGCATTACATTGTGTGTGGTATATTCTTAGTGTTAATGAACAGAAGTGACCCATACCTAGTGACCCACTTAAAGAGGTTCTTGGAATGCACTATGTGAATTATTATTTGTAGCATACCAATATATAAATAAATTTGGGTTAAAGTTACTAGAACCAAATTTTTAATGTTAGAACTAATTTGTATAATATTAATTGTATTAGTAGAAATTAGTAATCTTTATAATAATTAAATTATATGTATTTGTAAATCAAAAAATGTATAAATACCAAGGGTTTTTGGTAAAATAAAATTAATGTTATTCTTGGCTTTGCCAACAAAAGAAATAATAGTTTATTTATTTCTACACTGGATAGCGGCGCAGCACGCCTAAATGTTTGAAAAAGTGCATTGGATTAAGCACTAAAAATTATCCAAATCAATCACGGAACTATACTGTGTCATAGGCCAAACTCTGATAGATTCACACAGTACCGTATTGATTTGTCATCTTCAATAATAGCCACCTAACATTACAGTATGAATTGGAAAGGTATTATTGGTGCAAATATAATTGGTTTAAAAAATTTGTTGTTCAATACCTATATTGAATCAATACAGAAGGATTCACAAGAGTTCTCCAAAATTACATGGCGGCAACGATTAATGAAGCTATATGTAAATGAAGTAGCTTTCCGAGGAGATACATCGTTGCCGTCAGAAATTAAGGAGTTACAGACACCAATGGATATTTTCTGCTATTTCTTCACAAACAATATAATAGAAATTATTGTAAGTGAAACCAATAGAGCAGCTACCACCGAAAATATCAACACCACATTCAATGTAGATGTTGATGAACTGTATCATTACATTGCTATACATGTCAGTTTACCGGTATCCAAATTTGGAAAGTTATTGGGGTAAAAATTCGTTCCCACCTATTCAAAACACAATGAGTCGTAAACGCTTTGAGATAATAAAAAAATATTTGTCGTTCCGAGATGAAAGTGAACGAATCAAGAAGGGGCAACCTGGTTATGATTGCTTGTTTCGTATGCGAATTATAAGCAACGAACTCAACAAACGTTTTGATTCCGTGCCAAAAATCGCTCGATTGTGTGTTGACGAGCAAATGTGCAGCACCAAAATGCGACATCATCTTCGACAATTCATGCGAAATAAGCCACACAAATGGGGATTTAAATTATTCGTTTTATGTGATTTTATGTGTTACTTTTGGATTTGCTTACCGCTTTGAAATTTACAACGGAGCAGGCGATAACATTGTTTTACCTGGTACTCCCGATCTTGGAGTAACTTCGAATGTTGTTGTGCGTTTGACACAAACGGTAACCAACTTTGTGCACCACATTGTCTATTTCGACAATTTTTATACATCGCTGCAATTGTTGGTTTATTTGCGTGCAAGAGGAATATACAGTTTAGGCACGGTGCGAGTTAACCGAATTCCAAATTGTAAGCTTCCTGCGTATAATGTAATCGCAAATGAACCAAGAGGTTTCTCTACTGATTTTGTGGGTTCTGCCTTTGGTATTGAAATCGGCAATTTCTTGTGGAAAGATAACAAGTGCGTGCATTTGGCTTCAACTTATGTTGGCATTGAGCCATTTGAAAGAGCAAATCCCAACTTGCAGATATAAAAAGCTACGCGTTACAATCGAAAAGAAAAGAAATATATAGAAGTCGATTGCCCACAAATTATACGCGAATACAATCACCATATGGGTGGTGTAGATTTGATGGATGGACTAATGGGTCGTTACCATGTTCGAGCAAAGACACGCGATGCAATGACTCGATTATTTTATCATTTTATCGATATGGCAACAACGAATGCCTACATTTTGTATCGACGCATAAACAATGAAAAAGTAAACGATTCCAGTAATGTTTCAGCTGAACAAAAGTTGCTCCAATTACCGCAATTTCGAGAAGAAATTGCTGCTGGTCTTGTGGCGTACACAAAGAAACGTTCCGCTGGTCGTCCAAGTAGTCAACCAAATACTTCACAGCCTGGTGCAAGAGCGAAACATCCAGTAGATAATGTTCGTTACGATAACATCGACCATTACCCAATATGGTTGGATAAAGAAGGTGGCGAACGATGGTGCAAATTATGTAAAAAGTCACAAACCCAGTGTGTTTGCTCAAAATGTAACCTTCATTTGTGCTGCTCAAATGCCAAAAATTGTTTTTATGATTACCATCATAAAAAATAAAACATTTTTTAAATTTTTTTTATATTTTTTCAATAAAAGCTCGTTATAAATAAAAATATATACCTGACTTTATTTGTTACATAAACCCGCAACAGTGCCCTGAGGCACTCTTCACCTTTTCTCAACTGGTCGTTGAACCAAAGGAGCAAATGACTTGGGGATGATTTTTTTGAGTTCATTAGGCCATAATTACCCTAGAAAAAAATTATCAGACTTTTTTTTTCACTTTTAGGGATTTGTTAGAGGGTTAAGTATAAAATTATATGTGATAAGTGTATATTTTTTAATTTTTAATGTAAAAATGAATTTATTTTTTTATAAAAATGAAAAAACTCAAAAATTAATTATATTTTTATTTTAGTATTGCGAATAGAATGTTTTTTTTTTGATATTGTTTTATATTATTTTAAGAAATCAATCACCAAAAAATGATTTGTTTTTTTTTTTTTTAATTTTTATTGAAAAAAAATAATAAGGTTATAATATATTAACTAGTAAATAAAGTTGCTAGAAATAAAATTAAAAAACTCCTTTTAAGGTGTAAAATATTATAGTCAGTAAGGATGTAAGAGAATGAGGAAACACTCGACAGAATTTTGCAACAACACTGTAATAAAACGAAATATTTACATGAGAATTTTTACTTTTTTAGCAGCAAAAACGTCATATTCATAACAATAGTGTGCAATTGAATTTTGCAGCAATAGTGTCATAAAACAGAATATTTAAGTACATGCGATTTAATATTTTTTTTAGCATCAAAAATGTCATATTCATAACAATAACGTAGTGCGCAACAGAATTTTGAAATTTGATTGCCATAAATCGAAAGGACTCTTTTAAAGGATCGTTGGAAGATTACTTGTTTTTTTTAATTAGCTGCTAGTTCAGCAAACTTACAGCTAAATTATTGTTTCTTGCATTTAACTCAGTTTATGCTCATACTTAGCTTTTTTAATAATAGGTTTAAACTTAAAACTTGAAGTCAAATTTTTAAATGCTTTCTAAAGAATAACAAATTTTGAGATATGTCACTAGGTTCCAAAATCCAAACTCATGGTAAGTTTTTGCCCATACGCAGTCCCCACCGCACTTTTAATAGTAGTTAATTGTTGTACGCAATTGGAACATTCTATCTTAATTTAAAGTTAATATTTTTATAACCTACCCCTATGATATAGGAAAAGGGTACATTAACTTTAATATGGTGTTTGTAACCACCTTAAGGAAGCGAGCTAGATATGGAAAAGTATAAATATTTGTGATCAGCGTGACTTCCTGAATCGATAAAGCCATGTCCGTCCACCCGTAGGCACGATAACTCAAAAACGATCGATGAAATTTTAATTGTAGGTTACTAGGACTTAAACTATGGCGGGGTTGCATATGGGCGAATTCGGCCCATGGGTTCGGATTCTAGACCTTTTAATTGTCCTAAGGGCTAACGAACATATTAAATAAATAATAATAACTCAAAAACTAATGGCGCCACTTTGAAATTTGCAATGTAGGTTACTAGTAATGAGACTATTACGTAAATTGCATGCGGTCGAGATCGGACCATAGGTTCGGATTCTATAAGTTTTTGATCGAATTTAGGCCAAATAAGCATAATTCCGAAACCAATGATGATAGAACCTTCAAATTTGGTAGAAGTGTGCCTCTTCCTATATCCTGAGAGTCCTTAAAATTTAGGAACAGTTCTGAAGAATATAATATTATGAAATTAATAAAAAAGTAGCCTAAAATTAAGATAGAACGTTACAATTGTGAACAAGGGTTAACTAGTATTGAGAGCATGAAGGAAAGAAAGGACGAAATCGTACCATGGTTTCGAGTTTTGGAACCTTTGTAATGTTCAAGGGCTAAGAAACATATATCTTAAAAACACCATAACTCAAAAACTAATGACGCTATTTTGATAAAACTTAAATTCTAGGTTCAATAATGAAAGTAACATTAGAATGGGTTTCGGTCGAGTTCGTACAATGAGTTGAGGAAACAAGTATAATTTCGAAACCAAATAAAATGGAACCTTATATTTGGAGCACAGATGCGTCTTCTTATTTGTTTTGTGTACGTGAAATTTTGGATGGATTGGAATAGCGTACCACCCCAACTACTCCCAAGACCCTAAAGTATATATCCGAAATTAATAAAGATAGAAACTTCAAAGTTGATACACCATTTCCTATTTCCGTTCTCATTTAACACTTTTATATTTTTAAAAGGCTGAGGATTTTACTGTAAAACATATTATGTATTATATTTTATAAATAAAAAATAACAAAAAATTATTTTAATAAACGGCGAAATTTCTATTTTTATACCGTACACCTATAGAATAGGTAAAGGGGTATATTAACTTTGGTATGGTGTTTGTAACCACCTAAAGGAAGCGAGCTAGATATGGAAAAGTATATATATTTGTGATCAGCGTGACCGCCTGAGTCGATATAGCAATGTCCGTCCGCCCGTCCGTCCGTCCGTAGGCACGATAACTAAAAAAATAATGGAGCTATCTTGATGAAATTTTAACTGTAGGTTACTAGGACAGAAAGTACGGCGGGGATTGCATATGGGCGAAATCGGCCTATGGGTTCGGATTCTGGACCTTTTAATCGATCGAAGGGCTAACGAACATATATAAAAAATCACGATAACTCAACAACTAATGACGCTATCTTTATCAAATTTGTGCTGTAGGTTACTAGTAATGAAACTACTTTGGGGATTGCGTAATGTTTAAAGTTCTCAGTTCCGAACCCATTGTCCAATCCTCACCGTACGTAATCACCGCCGTAGTTTCATTACCAATAACCTACAGTACAAATTTCATGAAGATAGCCTCATTAGTTGTTGAGTTATCGTGATTTTTAATATATGTTCGTTATCCCTGACACCGACTTAAAGGTCCAGAATCCGAACCCATGGGCTGATTTTGCCCTTATACAGCCCGCTCTTTACTTATAGTACTAGTTAACCCTTGTACACAATTTGAACGGTCTATCTTAATTTTAAGTAACTATTTTTAGTAATTTCGATTATAAGCTTTTAAAACTTGGGAGGTCTGCGAGGGGTACTGAACCACCTCTCCAATTGATCCCAAATCAAGGGAACACGCCGTCCGTAGGCACGATAACTCAAAAAATAATGGAGCTATCTTGATGAAATTTTAACTGTAGGTTACTAGGACAGAAAGTACGGCGAGGATTGCATATGGGCGAAATCGGCCTATGGGTTCGGATTCTGGACCTTTTAATCGATCGAAGGGCTAACGAACA